>QNUK01000079.1:365000-390000 GCA_013621035.1 Clarias magur
GTTATTCAGCTAGCATCTGCTATATTTGTATTGCTAAATGCTAAGCAGCCTGAGAGCATGTCTGTTAACCGCATTCACTCATTGAGGTAACATTAACCGGCGATTCATCATTGCATGGCTTGATGATATTATCTGTGATTGCCAGACAGAACGGTGAACGTTGTGATTATGGAGCATGTGACTTCAAGAGCTCTGCATTAAGGGAAGGTGCTGTACTGTATCAGCTTATTTTGTATCAATAAAAATAAATAAATAAATAAAACTTTTCCAAAATTGCAGTTATTTCAAAGAGCTTCAACTCTTCTGGGAAGGCTTTCCAGAGGTTTAAGACTGTGTTTATGGGGATTTGGGGGATTCTTTCAGAAGCGCATTTGTGAGGTCAGACACTGATGTTGGACGAGAAGGCCTGGCTCGCAGTCTCCGCTCTAATTCTTCCCAAAGGTGTTCTATCGGGTTGAGGCCAGTCCAAACTCTCATGACTTTATGGACCGTGCTTTGTGCACTGGTGCGCAGTCATGTTGGAACAGGGAGGGGCCATGCCCACAAAGTTTGGCGTATAAAATTGTCCAAAATGTCTTGGTATGACATCTGAAGCATTAAGAGTTCCTTTTACCGGAAAAAAGATGCCGAGCCCAACTTCTCTCCGTGATTTTACGTTGTGTACCCCTTCGTGGCCTAGATGCTGTCATTTATATGATATAATAATATCATAATATCACAATATGGCATAGTGGTTATGTTATATAATACCACTAATAGTGAACTGTGGAATATTTAGCAGCGAGGAAATTTTACGACTGGAATTATTGCACAGGTGGAATCCTATCACGGTACCACGCTGGAATTCACCGAGCTATTGAGAGCGACCCATTCTTTCACAGATGTTTGTAGAAGCGGTCTGCATGCCGAGGTGCTTGATTTTACACACCTGTAACCATGGAAGTGATTGGAGTTCAATGATTTAAATGGGAGAGTGAATACTTTTGTCAATATAGTGTATATTGTATACACATACAGTGGAACCTCACTTCACGAACGCCCCTGAGTACGAACAAATCGTTTCCAGACCAAAAAGAATTGTCTAGAATTTGTCCAATTTCACGAACTCCTCCTCAGAACACGACCCAGAAACTGCCACACCAAGATGCCGCCATCAGCCGAAGTGCGTAATAGTGCTGAGTGCATCGGCCAGCTTCAGTTTGCCCGGTCCACGGTCGCAGATCGCGCACAAGATAAAAGAACTTTGTGGAGTGAGTGGAGTGAGGGCCAAGCCTTTGCCGAGAAGTATCATCCAAATTAAACTGTGGAGAACAGAGCGCTACACCTTATGAAAGACAACGTGGTGTCTTTTTTTGCACAGAGCAGTAGCGAATTTGTGCACCAAAAAAAAAAAAAAGAAAGAAATCTCTCTGGATAGATTTTTAGTGAAAACACCTGCCATGTACGAACCAAGAAACAAAGAAGAGAGAGAAAACCCCTGAAGGAGAATTACCCGGTATTATTATTATTATGGAAGGGGCTCTCCTTCCAAACATTAACCTCAACATCAGCGGGTCTCTCTAAGGAGGGTGTGTGAACAATACAATACATGCACATGTAAAAAGAAGTGTTTGCTCTATCCTGTACAGTTTAAAAAATATATATATATATTTTTAGTGCTGCATTATTTTTGTATTATGCATGGCAAAAGTAGGAATGTTTCTTAGTTGTATTTGGATAATGTGTCTAAAATGTATATAATTTGGATCCAATTTTCTGGTAGATTTCTTGGTGAAATGTTTTGTATACTGTATATATTTCAAAGCCAGTGCGCAAAATATATTTTTCAATATTCCATATAAAAAATGGACACAACATTAGAGATTTCCTAGCCAGCTCTTTGTCTTCATTTAATTTATTGTGCGGATTTAAGAGACCCACAGCTGCTTTGTTTCACAACATGGTAGCTGAATGTGATATTTAATTCACACGTAATGGATCTGTGCCTGGCACAAGGGGACACACACAGGCTAAATTGCATAATCATGGTTGTTATGGAAATGTTGACAACCACGTTTCTATTTTTTTAACAGCTATACTTTAATCATAGAGGCAGCATTCTTCCTTAGGGCATTGACGTGACACAGTGTTGAAACCATCAACCAGCCTAAAAGCAGCGGGGAAGGCTAGATATATACCTCCCCCAGTACCAGTTGACACATGGCTACTGGTGTTTTAGATATACTGGCATGCCTTCCATCAGGCAATATGGGCAGCCATAGGAGACGGAATTAGAAAGGACAGGACATGTAGTTACTGGTGTCATTTTGCTGTAGCACACATGGCATCTGGCGCATTGCTGCTGCTAAGCCTCCGTGCATGCGAGATTGCTTTGTGCCAGAGGTAGAGCTGTAAGCGGCAAATCTGGAGTTTATCCGGCTGATAGGAACTGTTAGTGCTGGTACGGAAGGGTAGGGCAGCATTACAGGGATGAAAAGATCGTCAATTCCGCTGAGAGGTGTGTGAAATCGGAAAAAAAAAATCATCGTTGGTTCACAATATGATTGTTTATCAGCGCTTACTGTAGCCTGCTTCATATTTTGGTGGGTTGCTCAGGATGCTGGAATGTTTCATATGCTTATATACGACACCTCTCCCAAGAGGGGGCTGACCTCCTTAGCATTCACTTAGCAGGAAGAGAGAGAGAGAGAGAGAGAGAGAGAGTGGGGGATGTTAGGATTGAGAAAGAATAGGGAATGGAAATCAGGGAAGGCAGAGGGGAGATAGAGAGCATACTGTATGAGAGGAAGAAACTGAATCTATATACTGTATGCAAAAGGCTGATTTGAAATGAGACGGGAGACCTTAAAATGAGTGGAGCGTTTGCAGAGAGCGAGAGGGAGCGCCGAGCGAGCCGGGGACGAGAGAACCACCAGGCACTTCAACACAGCTTGATTCCATTTTGTTTCTCTTACTTATTAGGCAGACAAAGCCCCAGGAGAGGCTGCACTCACAGTGCTAGCGCAGACGCACCCCACTCGCCAAAAATGCACCTAAAATATGAGGGAATTAGACAGTCCTCTTACCTCAGTAAACACTCGGGTAGTGAAGAGGATTTCTCTCGCCTTGTCTGTATCTCAGTGCGGCGCAGAGAGCCTTATTGGCATGACAATATTTAGTTACAGTATTACCAGCACATTACTGAAGTGATATTAAGCAACAGTTTTATTCTAAATATCAAAGAACTTCCATTTAAAAACAAAAAAGAACCATGTAGGCAATCTAGGCTGTGTGTGTGTGTGTGTGTGTGTGTGTGTGTGTGTGTGTGTGTGTGTGTGTTTGTGTGTGTGTGTGTGTAATAGTCATTATTTAGTCATTTTTCATTTTCGTTCTTTCTTTTTTTTTTTTTTTACTCTTGCAATTTTATGGAGGTTCTTATCCCATCTAACAGAGCAGTTTTCTATAATGAAAAATAAATATTTTAGTCTGTTTTTCCCCAGTTGGCTCTTTAACCCAGTGGGTTTCCAAAGGGCAAATGCATTAATTTCTCATGGTTTAATGGAACATCGTATCCGTTCACAAACACACACATCGCCATTACTGTCATTCTCCTGCTTTGATAGGATAAGTGAAAGTGGCGCATGGGCCGGAACATGGCATCACACCAATCATAGAAATTAGGGTTATTTAGTTAAGGAATTACTTAAGAAAGCACTTGATTATGTCGCAAAAGGTAATACTTGATTTCTGGACTGGTTGAAGTGTCATGTCAGTGCTAGCTAATTAAAACAACATGCAGAAAGGTTTTCTTCTAAGTGAAAAAATCTCCCATTGCTATATACACACTTATTATCCAATGAGGTGCATGCTACACAAATTAAATATAGTGCTGATCAATCCAGACAAATTACCAGTTCCCTAAACGAATCACAGCGGAATAGACTGCACGCCTGAATGTTGGGTAAAATCATTGGGTTTAATTAGATTTCTAGTACAACTGTTGATCAAAATGAAAACTCTTCTGTTGACATCATGCTGCTTTTGTGGTCCTTGCGTTACAGTCGTATTGTAATCAGTATGCAAAGATATCCAGATATCAACATTAATCATGGAAGTAAAGCAGCGGTCACTGATACCCATATGAACGGCTGCTAACACCGTATGAAAGATTTTTCGAGCATTTTCTACAATCTTCTTAAGGCGGCCTTATAAGGATCCAGCGTCTGTAGCCTGGTCGTAAGTTCGTGGCCAGGTCGATGGTCTTGTCCAAGATTTCCTCCGAATGCGGCATGAAATCCACTCTTGGTAGAGCCACTTTGGGAGTGCCTTCAGAATAACATAGAATGTTTGTGGCTCATTTAGATTCAGAAGACATTTCCAGAAGCCCATATTCCTACGGTGGCTGTACAGTAGGTACTGTATGCCACAAGGACACATTAAACTGTTCCTATGAGTATCTTATGTAGTTCCTATGAACACTGTATGAACCGATATTCATACTACATTCAAACAAATGGACATTTTTAAGGCAGAAGTAAGGTGTTCACAAGGAGGCAGTACAGAATTTGTGTGGTGTTTGTGACGTTCTTACGGGGCCAGTATGAAAGCCACATGTGCGCCGGGCGATTCCTCACTTTCTGCTGAGAGTTTTCAAGAGATAACAGCTAATTTCTTCACCATTTCTGGATTGTTACATCTTGATATTTCTGCACATCTTGCAGGTAGGGTTTTTAATCTGCAATATTTGCATAGCTGAGGGAAAGCAGCAGCTACAACTGCTAGATCTTCTTCTATCATGAATATTCTTCATTTTCACTACCGAACCAGAGAGAGTGGATAGCAACCACTTTACATACCACGACAAAATGTGCCGACAGACAGGAGATGTTCCTACCAGCTACTTCAGAGTGCTGTAAGTTGGACGTATGGGTGCCGTACGACCACCTCAAGACAAAAAAGTTTGTAAGATCGCCTTATGTAGGCTGTAGGAAGGTCCTGCGGCAACCTTAAGGTGAATGTAAGTACTCTATGGCCACCGTACGAACAGAAAAGTCACTTATTTTCCTCATGAATGCCTTAAATTGTACTTAAGAATTAAACAGCATTCGTACCAACTTCTTAAGGAGGCTGTAGAAAACTTTGAATATTTGTAAGAATATTTGTGACCGAGGTTTAAATGTCATGTCTGTTTTTGAGAAAGACAAAAAAAGCAAAAGAAAAATAATAACTATAATATTATTGAAATCCACAATCAAATTTACTCTACAATCTACCACAGATTCATAGCTCTAAATTGAGCTATGAATATGTGGTAGATTGTAGAGTAAATTTGATTCTGGTTTTCAATACTATTTGATTCAATAGCGCAAATGTTTACTGTCTGATTAGTTTCAAGCAGCAATATTACAGCTTACAGCTTTTACATGATTAAAACTACTAAAATAATTGAATAAACATCAAAATGCTGTGTAACCTACTGTAAATATCATGTCATGTACAAAGTGATCTTTTGTCCCTGACAATCTTTTGCTCCAAACTCCAGTCCAGTAGGTGGCGGTATTGCACCAACCACCAATACTTTCAAAAGAAGAAGTGATAATCTCGCAAAATGAGAGTATTTTGGAAAGACTTTACAGAAGCAAGTCGTTTGTATTTTCTGCAGAAGCTGTGGTATATTTTTTAAAGAAATTGTCCATTTTAGACCTTTTTCAACTTATAATTAAGATTTTAAATGCATGAATCAGAATCAGAAACTGACACATAGATCAAAGATTGCTTAACTTGCAGTATTAATCAATTTAAGGTTCCTAAAACACTGAAAATAAATAATGTAATATGGAACAAAACACACCACAGCTTTAAAAAGTTTTAGTTAAGTTTTTATATGTTTAGCACTCAGAACAGGATTATATTTTATTACTCCATTTATAAAAAATATATAACAAGTTACAAATAGTTCATACATAAAAAAATATTTGCCTTCAGTAAAAATGAATATATAAATATACAAACAATAATGCAGTAATAGCTTATTTTGAGCTCAAACGTACTGGGACATTATAGAGTTTTTATTTGTTCAATTAAGGTCTTTTGTGGGGGGGAGGCAGGAGGGGATTGCAACACTGAGGGTCTTTCTGAAGAAAGGGTGCCAATAATATTGTCCATTCCTCTACGCAGGGGTTCCCCAGGTTGAGGTTTGTTCGGATCGACTTCTTTCCTCAACAGGTTTTCATTCATTCAGTGGATCATGCTGGCTTTAAGATGGGAATACACCTTGGATGGAAAAGCAGTCGATTGAAGGACACCATGCACACACACACACACACACACACACACACAGACACACATACAAACACACACACACACACACACACACACACACACACACACACACACACACACACACACCACAACACACACACACACACACACACACACACACACACACACACACACACACACACACACACACACACACACACACACACACACACACACACACACAAACACCTTGAGGCAGTTTAGCATAGCCAGTTCATCCCCGGCATGTATTTATAGGCGGGTAGAAAACCAGAGAAGCCATAAAAAGCCCATGGAAACACAGACAAGAACATGGATTGAACCAGAGACCCTGGGGCAGTAAGGCTGCAATTCTACAAGTCAGGTTCAAATCTGGACACTGCTATGTATGGTCATTGCGAAACATTTTTCCTGTTTTTGGGTTGATTTCTGGGTTGATATGTTTGACTCATCATTCAAACAATTCTTCTCGGATGGTCACATTTAAACCTCTTGGCACAGATAACCAGACTTTGGGAAGAAATATCCTGTCAATTAGCAGAATTAATGATGTCATCAGTCTTTTCAAGAGCCACCTGCCAAAAACAGGCCTAAAGCATGACTAAAACCTGATCCAAATTTTACAGCAGGAGTCAGGTGCTTCTCGTTGTATGAAACTGTCTGCTTTTATTGGAAATCATGGTGATAGTGAGCATGAGTGAAAAGTACTTTTTTGGTTAAATCTGACCACAAAACGCCACACTGGTGAAGCTTGATGAGGCTCTGGCGCTGTATGTCCGAGGGCTTCTTTCTTGCAATGTTACAATACCAACTAGCTTTTTGTTTTGAAAGCATTGTTTAACAGTGGATTTTAAAACTTAACAACCAAAAAAATCAGCTAAATTGCTGGTGGTCTTTCGGCTGCTCCCGTCAAGTGGTCACTACAGCGGACCATACGATCCACCAACAACTTGGCACAGGTTCTGCGACTGATACCCTTCCTGACGCAGTCCTTCCATTTTATCCGGGCTTAGGACTGGCACTGAATTTAGTGGCCGGGGTTTGGGCATTGGGCGGGAATTGAACTAAATGGCATGACACATTGCATGGGAGAAACCTACCGCTGAGCCACCAATGTGTTTGTAATATCAGTTTCAGATATGAATTTTATATGCAATACTTGATGTGTGCAGGTAAACAAACATCTTTCTGGCTTGTATTAAAGGTTCTATGGCTTTATACGTGGCAATGTCATGAATGAAGAAGAGAACGCAGGTGCAGGTCAACAGGGTTTTATTACAGTACACTCGGCAAACAGTTAATCGGAATCGTAGTCAGGATGCAGGCAAAGGTCAGGGGATCTAAAACAGCCTTCACTAAGGAAGACAAGAGCAAGACGAGGAAACAGAATCCAAACCGGGTAAACAATCAGAAAATCAAGGATTTTTAACGACTGGTAGGAAAACACTCAGAGTGTAAACCTCATGCTGCGAATTTAGTGTTTGAGTCTTTTTTCCTGCAGCGACGGTGAGTCTGATTAGGGGCAGGATTGCACAGTCACTACGTATGTAACATCTGTACTGTACGGTGATATTGAAGTGCAGTTGTCCATGGTTGTACACTGTGCTATACTCTGGCCAAAGGAGTTTCACACCAATTCCAGCATGTACATTAGTACATTAGTGTTTCTTTCTCTCCCCCCCCCCCCGATTTTCTCCCTAATTTAGTCGTGTCCAATTCCTCCCCGTCACTGGGGGGCTCCACATTAAGACCACTACTACCACTCAGCCGGGAGGGCCGAAGACTATCACGTGTTTCCTCCAAACCACGTGACGCCAGCCGATCGCATCTTTTTGAACTGCTCGCTCACGCACCGTGGAGGACAACGCTATCCGCTCCTTCCGCTCGCGCGAGCTCACAGATGCCCCTGACTGGCTGTAGAGCCGTAATTAATGTCGGAGCACTAAGTACCTCTCATCCCTCCCCTCTGAGAGCTCGGCCAATCAGCTCTCTCTAGACCTCTGGCTGCAAGAGTTTACAGCATCACCTGGGATTTGAACTGGCGATCTCCGGATGATAGGGCGAGCGCTTTAACACTGCCACTCAAAGGCCTGTACATTAGTGTTTCAAAAGAATGACATTGATTGTGTTAGTTAGAACAAGGATATATTTTTAGAGTTATTTTTTCAAGGACTGTTCAAGTCAAACCAGGATCTTGAAAATGAAGCCTGACAAAACCGATTGACATTTACAGAAGATTTCAGGCACCATACACAGATGAGCCTCTTAGCCTCAGTAAAACATTTGAATAGTGGAGGAGGTGGCTCGGAGCCCACTGCAGTCGTTTCCGTGAACATTCAGCAAGTGGAACATGATGCTTGAAAATCAATGGATTACTTAACGCCAACCTGCGGACGAGGAAACCATAGACACAGATACCACTTGCACATTACAGGACGTCGACTGGGAGTTATTGCCCAGTACCTCAGTTCTACGTACAGTCCTCGTCTCGCTCCAAACGGTGCATGAAGCAGTCAGTCCAATCATACCTGTAGCTCCAGCATACTGAGAAAGCTTTCTAACTTAAAGGTATCCAAGCCACTAGTGAAACGATTGGATAAGGACATTAGTGGAGCAGAGGATTATATAAAGGTAGTTTTTTTCACACTCATAACTGTGTTCTGGTATTCTGCTCAATCAAAAGGCCTGGTTTGATTTGAAAAGCAATTGCTTTCGAGCATCTTTGTGAGTGCTGATAATTCTGTAGGGCACTATGGAGCATTAAGTTTCGTGTTAACCATCCACCTCAGTTATCAGATACAAATATAACTGTGAACTAATCCCCACCAAATTCTTGCTTTTCTTTCTCCTATTAAATGGTCGGTTTCTCAGTATTGGCAAGATGGCAGAACAGGAGACGTGAGATTTGAAATTTTAATGGTTTGTTTCACAGAAATGTTTGAGTTTTTTTTTTTGCACTTGGTTACAAAATGCAGTCTCCACATTTTTGTTACACTGCTGGAACAGTCTTACTGTCTATGAAAGTGTTTTCTTTTTACCGGCCTGTCTTTGTGGCTAGATTGCGTTCACTGAGTCTCTACTTTGTCAGCATGGTTCTGAGTTTTCTATTAGTCTGGCGTAGCGTTATAGTTGTCTTCAGACCATACGGCATCGTGTCTCATACTGTGCTTGAATTTCTGTGGTCACATCTGAAGTCTTACAATTTAGCTGACTCTAACTGTCCTTGTGTCCAGCAAGTCCTTATTGAAAATCAAGGGACCAGAGACGTAGGCTCTTTCACTATCTCTCTCTCTCTCTCTCTCTCTCTCTCTCTCTCTCTCTCTCTCTTCTCTTTTATTCCATAAAGGTCAGGTTCCCAGCCGATCTGGGGTGCCATGTAAATTTCACTTGACAGCAGAGCACAGGTCTGCTCTATGCTCTCACCCTAAAGAAGCCCAGGGGAAATGTGCATGTGTGTATGCGTATCTTTATTTGTTCTCCTCCTGCATACGTAGATTCGCGTGTGTGCACGGTCCTGTGAAGCAGTTTGCTGGGTCAGTGAGTAACATGTCTGCGCCTCGTTTCCGCAGCTCTGCGTTAGATCCTCTTACCAATGAGCATCATGGACAGCAAATCAGTCTTGCCTCAGCACCACGGGGAGTTCTGTCATATCCTTGCACCGGTGTCACATTTTAGACAAAAAAAAAAGGTAGTTTGTGTACTCTGATGCAACTCTGGCGCAAGACAAGACAGAGGAGGAAGGAGATGTCTGAATATGGGTGTGTGAGGGAGCGACAAACACGGGGAAGCTGTGTAATTACCCACCATCTCAGACATCATTAATGTGACAGGGATGTTGAAAGGAGTGTGTTTGGGGGTGGGGGTGGGGGTTGGGGTGGAGGGGTGCACGTCGTAAGCGTTTGCGAATGGCCAGAAACAATACCACTTACAACATTTCCTGTATTTTTTTTTTTCTGTCCCGCTTAACCTTCTGCTGTTGGCTGTCAATAATGTTTCATCTTTTCTGTAGCGTGGTATTTCCCTCTAAGCAGCAGTCTTTGGGAAGATTTACAGCATAGCTGTAGCGTAGATTAGAGGAGCGTGCTCCATAAACCAGGAAAAGCCCATGCCGAGTGCAGAGGAAAAAAAAAAAATAAAACAGATGTGAAAAGAGAGAGAGAGAGAGCGCGAGCGAGAGAGTGAATGACATTTTGTCTTCTGCGGCAGAGGAAGCCGTGCTATAATGGGTTTCGCTTAATTTGAGCTCAATTGGAAAGTTATTAGAGAGCCCGATTTAGCCGTGAATTTGGTCAAGGGCACTGCAGCCGAGCCCGAGCTCAGAGCGGCGTTTGGAAACAGCGACGTGTGTCTGCTGGAGCAGAACCGCAGAGAGGAGGAGCTGCTGATATACACGATACACCCCGCACGCTCTCACCAAGGCTGATCAGAGCATCCCCACAAGGCGTTCTGCTCACACTGTGGTGAAGAATAAAGCTCCGTGTGTGTGCATGTGTGTGTGTATGTGTGTGACTGGGTGGAGAGGTTGTTTGGTTCACATGGTGGTGTGTGTTTGTCTGTTTGCTTTGTGTTTTCGAATTGCCTTTGGCAGAAGTTGTTCTTATCAGCGCTGATTTCAGGTGGCTTTGTGTGTTTTGCCAGTAGGTCGCTTTGGCAGACCTTTGCTATTTACTTTGGAGGTCACCTAACGAACATTTTTTTTCCCTTTTCTTTTCTTTTCTTTTTTTTAACGCCGCAAGTGAAAGACAGCGAAATGAATCATGGTCACGTTTGTGAACGCCAGTAAACTAAAATACCTTGTTAAGTCTAGCGATGCCGCTAAGAGGTTTATTGATTCGAGTGATTTTCTCTTAAGGGTTTTTTTTTTTTTTTAAGGTCATAAAATAGATCTGAAGATTGTAAAATAATCAAGGTAAACATTTTAAGCTAAATGCTAAAGCAATGATAATTGTATTTACAATCTAGCATTATTGCTAGGGGCGTTCAAGTCAAACTGGGACTTTTAAATGTGCAGGAAAAAAAATAACACAGTTATATGAATAGAAATTCTCATTATTTCTCTATATAATCCCCTGTTACACTAATGCGCTTATCCCAGTGTTTCACTAGTGCTTGCATACCATCAAAGTAGAAAGTTCTCTCAGTCCACCGGAGCCGTAATCAGACCTCCTGCTCCCCGAAACGACTTTAATGGGCCTTTACTTTAATGGAAAACAGCTTGGTTTGATCACTAAAGACATTGTACAACCAAATGTAATTCCAGTTTCAGAGGCGAGTTCTTAAAGCAAACTTGCGCATTGCAAAACACATTTTCCCATAGAAATAATGTAAATGCGGATAATCCGTTCCAGCCACCCATAAAATATAACCAATATTACCAATTTCCAACACTATAATCATATTTTTGCACATAGGAACAATCAAAACATTTAGAAGAGATATGTAAATTAAGTAAAATATGAAATAATTAAACATTAAATATAACTTATTCTTAATTAATTAATTAATTAATTAATTAATTAATGATTCCTCTTTCCATCGGGCTGCTTTAAAATTAAACTGAACGTGGCTCTTGTTTCTTCTTCCTGCTGTGCTTTATAACATTCTTGAGACCCACAGTGCTTCCCAAAATGCAGAAAGAAACCTGCAAAACCCACAAAATATGTAATATGTAAATATGAAGAACACGCTTGTTCACATTGTGAAAATGCTTCTCATGCCGGGGCAAAATTTTCTTGATGTACCACTGTATTGCCTGCTGCACCACTTGCACATTACAGGAACTCGACTGGGAGTTACAGTACTACCGCTTCCCTTTTACAGTCAGGTGTGCATGATTCCGGCATACTGAGAAATCTTTCTACTTTGAAGGTATACAAGCACTTGTGCTACGCTAGAACACATGCATTAGTGGAGCATAGTATTATATAAAGAAACAAAGAGAATTTTTTTTCCCCTCATACCTGTGTTCTGTTATTCTGCACAATCAAAAATCCCAGTTTTTTTTAAAGGTTTTTAAAATTTTTAAGGTTTTTAACGAATGATTCCATAAACATGAAACTAACTTTTTACTAAAAATACATTAATATTAAAGTAAACTCAACTACTAGCATTATTTTCACTACAGCACTCGAATAATTGATTGTAATTAACAAAGCAGGCGAATAATCAGTGTTACCGTGTGTAACTAAACAGTAACGGCAGGTTCTAAGGGGTTAAACAGCAGCAGCGGTTCTCAGAAAACAACTCACGTAACGTTATTTCCTTTCTAGGATCAGCACCGGATCGTAATTTAAACGAACGCACAGTGAGCCTCGCCTCCTCGAAATTACCGCTGGCTCCTCTTCTTAACCAGTCATAATCACGAGCATGAGATCCGTACTCAAGGCGAGTTCGAGAAAACGAGCTCTGCAGCAGCTCTGAAACAATTTCAAATAATCAAAAGTGAACATCAACAAAATCATGGTATTAGTGAAAATTTAAACTTCCTCGAGAACCCCTACATACACTCGACATACCACCACACACACGCTCATGCACGCACGCGTGCACGTTTAAACACTCCTCCAAACATAACACGATGCGTAATTGCGACAGCGCAGCGTAATTAGTTTGAGTTTAATTACCAGAAGGGGTTAACTCTTTTATTACTGAATCCCGAAACGTACCATGACTCACACTGCCTTAATTCCTCACGATAATTATGATTACCCTTCATATTGATTAATTTCACGCTGTGTGCATTACGTGCTTAAAGGGGAGGTTTGTCAAAAATTATTAATTAGCATGCTCTGAACTTCTGAGATGAGACGTGTTGCTGCCTCTGACCCCAGTAAGTGTCGCGTCTCATGCAAATGACTGCGCGTAAACATTGTGTTTACTCTCGACACATGCAAAATAGGTCTTCATTTGCTGAAGCAACAAGTGAAGGTCAACATCAGATCAGCAGCTATCAAGCAGCCGGTTGACATGCAAGTATTTTCTATTAGCAGCGTGACCTTTCCTTCATTCAGTGCGTGTGGGAGTCCAGGAAAACTGCACTCGGCACGTCAGCCGATCTCTCGTGCACCTTTACATCGCAACGTTTCTATCAAAATGTCTGTTTTCCAGCATGAGCAGCATCATTTTATCAAAAATATCAAGTATAGTACCACTACAGCTACATCTCTCTCTCTCTCTGTGTCTGTCTCTCTCTTTCTTGCACACACACACACACACACACACACACACACACACACACACACACACACACACACACTTTTTTCCATCCCTGTGCTCTCTCTCTCTCATTCGGTCTCTCTGCCATCCTCTCCCTGGCTCTCATTTCATGACAAATACTGCGTCATTCGTGTTGCCAAGCCTTATGTAACGACTTATGAGCTGTATTTAGAGTTGAAGTGTGAGTAGTGCGGAGTTCGAGCCAGAATTGCACACATCACATTCCAGGCCTTAGAATCCCTTCCCGAATTGAAGTGCTGCTTAGAAAGTTTCGTTTTGCTGCAGAGCTTGCTCATGAAAGAGGAACGTTCTTCCCGTTATGTGTTGTTCTAACTTTAAACAGTATTAAATTTAGCTTCAGTCTTTACAGATTTTTTTTTCTTCTTCCGCATATAAGCTTCTGTGAGCGAGAGAGTTCGCTTTATTATCGTCAGGATCCGCAGTGTGCACCTGTCATATCGAGAGCATCACAGAGATGATGTACAGTATGGGGATCAAACTTAACATGTGTTACTGTTATAGTTAATATTTTCTTCACTTCTTTCCACAGCACGGGGGTGTAGCGGGTAGCACTGTGGCCTCTCACCTCCAGGGTTGAGGGTTCGGTTTTGGGGTCTGTGTGTGTCTGTGTGTGTGTGGAGTTTGCATGTTTTCTCCGTACTTGGTTGGTTTCCTCTTGGTTTGGCCTACAGTCCAAAGACATTCAGATTAGGCTAATTGTTATTTCCAAATTGGAAGGATCCATAGGGTAAGCAGTATAGGGAATGAGTGAGTATAAGATTTATAAAGTCTTTATCAGGGGTTCTTTGGATGGAAACATGTTACCCAGCAGACACACAATCTAAAACGCAGGATGTCTGTAGACGGTCTTTAAAACTCAATCTCCTTAAAGAGGTCTTTAGATATTACTAATTACTCTTTGAAGACTCCCAAAAGATGACTAATATAAGGGCTTTGGGAATTTACTTTCAAAGACATCTGGCATGTTAAGATTTTTAGCCGCTTTAATGGGTCCTGAAGACATTTTCAACGGGACTCTAGTTTATTTGGTCGTGAAGATGTCCTGTAGTCCTCCATGTGCCCACTGGGTAGCTATTACATTTACAGTAGCTATTTGGAATCCACTCCTACAGCAAAAACTGTCTTTCATTACAGTTATACAAAGAACTTTAAGATTTTTCTCTAGAGAGACCACATAAAAACGTAAAAAAAATTTTACAGCAAAGTACTGTGCAAAAGTTATGATCCACCCCTCTTTTAATTTCTTAACATTAAATGAAATGATGGAGATTAAGTTATATAAATGAGTATGAATGTTTTACATCAACAGGCTGCGAAATTAGTAAAGATACCTAAACAATTTCAAAATCCTAACATCTTCAGCAGCACCCTCATTTCCCCTCTTGTCTGTTCCAGCCCCTGAGCTTTCATCATCACCAGTATACTACTGTAATCACCAGCCTGATCATCTGTCATCATCTGCAAATGCTTCTCACTGGTAGCTTTAAGTTATAGTAGATGTTTTTTTTTTTCCTTATGTTGGAATAATCCATAGGTGATCACGTGGTTTAACAAACAAAAAAAACATTCATGTGGAACTGGTCAGGTACCGGGACTGGACTGAAAATGAAAAGTCCTCCAGGAAACCTGGAGAACTATTCCCCATGACTGTAAACTGTGGAGAAATCAGGGCTGGTTCGAGACTTTTACACAAAACTGTATACTGTATTTGTTTTTCTCGAATGGCAAAATCGTTGACTTACTGTAGTAAAGACACTTCACGTCTAATTCTTATTCATTATTCAGTGGATGAATTCACAACAGATTTGGATACAACAGATTTAAACATAAAATGCAAATGAAACTAAGGAAAATGACTCGGTTGCTCATCCTGAAGATCATTTTCAATACCCTCAGTAGTGTCTGGCTTTTTATTACACACTTGTTTAATAGTAATGACTCATAATCACAGTCTAGTGTCTAGTGTCACCCCAATGAAGATGGGTTTTCTGTTGAACCTGGTTCCTCTCAAGGGTTCACCTCACTTACTCATTAAAACTCTACATTCCCATTTCTGTAATGCTGCTTTGTGATGCTGCTTCATGACAGTATCTATTATTAAAGGCACTGTAAATTTTTTATTTAATAGAAAGAAAAATAAAAGTTCATCCATAAAACGTAATCTGCAATAAGTCCTCAATGACTTGGATGATATAGTATTTAAAAATGTTCTTTGTTTTTCTGTGTGTCTGTGTGTGTGTGTGTGTGTGTGTGTGTAGTTGATGGCTGTACAGATTGGTCAGTGGACTATCTGAAGTACCGGGTGCTGCATGGAGAACCAGTGCGGATCAAGTGCGCTCTGTTTTACGGCTATATCCGGGCGAACTACTCGCAGGCGCAGAGCTCAGGCCTCAGTCTGATGTGGTACCGAAGCTCAGGTCTCGGCCACGGAGACTTCGAGGAGCCCATCTCATTCAATGGCCTGCGCATGAGCAAAGAGGAGGACGCCATCTGGTTCAGACCTGCCGAACTGCAGGACGCCGGCCTCTACTCCTGCGTGCTGAGGTGAGACTGAATTTTATGCACACACACACACACACACACACACACACACACACACACACACACACACACACATGTATGTGATCACATGGGTTTTGAAGCATGTGCACACCATCTCATGCAAAATGCTTGTGAGGATTTGTTATAAGGTTATAAGGCTGACTGATCGTAAATGCGTTCCTGAGAGTATACTAAATATTGTAAATAAATATTCTAATAAAAAAATCATACAATATTTATATTTGTGAGGCTTTGTGTGTGTCGGCGTGTATGTGTGTGTGTGAATCTTCACCATTAAAGATCCAATTGCATGTGCATTATTCTTGATGCATATACTCCAGGAATATAAAAAGGTTAGTTTAATGTAATCTACTGTAATCATAAGCTTATAGCTTTAATACCTTATAATAGAATCTGGTGTTTGTAATGCTTCTAACAGAGTTAGATTTATGTATATTGGCTTACAACAGTGTTGCATATGTGTGGAGGTGTGTGTGTGCAGAGCGGAGATGTGTATGTGGGTGTTATTCAGTACGGGAATGACTGAGTGCGGTGAGACAGCAGAGGACAGAGAGAAGCTCAGTCACCCATCAATCACACGCTGATGCTCTGGCTCGGCTGGGGAGCTCTGTGGCCTCTCGGTGGCTCGGGTGTCCGTCTGCTTAAGCTTAAATCTGATAATCTGCTCATCATGACCACATTAGCATCACGGAATGTCACTTTCAATCTTGTGTGTGTGTGTGTGTGTTTGCGTGTTTTCACGCAGATTCTGTACGCATGTGGATAGTTCAACTTTCAAATGAAATCATTTTTTTCTTCATTGGAATCCTCTGTCCTGAAACATCATTTCATGGGCATTTTCCTGTTAATGGGAGCCTACACTGTGCTATAGAGGATTGCAAGAATGCCGCATCCACTGCAGAACAATCACAGAAAGACTGCTTTCACTGCAAAATACATAAGAGCAATTACATACATTTACCTCGCTTATGCAGCCAGGAAAATATAGGAGTTCAGGTCAGGAAGCAAATCAAGAAGCTGTGAGAAGATTTCGCGGTGCAGAATTACAGCTTCAGTACTTTCACTAGTTACTGCTAATTACATCCGCTTGCTGGAGGAACATTATTAATTTTATAACGTGATTCAGATAATGCACAGACCTGTTTAGCTGGGGTTTTTTTTTATTTTTTTTTTTAAACAGTGCAAGCCTAAAGAAGCAGACTTTGGACAACAAACCTGTCTACTGTACTGTATGTTTAACTATATTAGTCCTTTTGGAAATGAAATAATACGTGTCCACTAGCCCTGTCGTATCAGCAGAGGTGGGTAGAAAAAGTTACATTTACTCGTTTTATTTATTTATTTATTTATTTTTTGGAAAAAGTGTACTTCTATGAATAGTTTTACTGCACAATACTTTTTACTTTTACTTGAGTAGATTTGTGAAGAAGAAACTCCACTCTTACTCCGCTACATTCTGCTCCACTCGATACATTTGAGATATTCTTTGTGTTTGCCAGAGAAATGCAGCCGGTGGATCTACCACATGACTGTGTTCCACCAATCAGATGTAGCAACAATAATCACATGACTCCGTTTGACCAATCAGCCGCATAAAATAACTGTCACACAGAAGGGGGTGGGGTGGGGGAGGGGTGTCTTCAGCAGTGGTAGACAGTGAAGCAAATATGTTGCGTTTAGTTTAGCTGTTATATTTAATGTTCCAATGTTAACATATATAATTAGTAAATAAATTAGGGGCTAAAATATATATATAATTTTCTTACATTTGTTCTGTTGGACAGAGTTTATGATAAAGTGAGACCTCTTGTACACATGTTCTAATGCTATTTTTTAACTGCTGAGTCATTTGCAGGGCGACTGAAAATACAGCATATCTTACACAGGAAATAGTCTACTGTACACTGTTCAAACACACATATGTTACCTAGAGTAGGTATTTATTTCAAGATCTTTATATTGTGAAAAATGGAGATTAGGAAATTTGTGTTTCTTATTCCTTAATTTGCTATTTTGTAAAGATCTTTAGTTTTATTCATTTATTTTATTATTTTTTAAATTTATTTTATTATTCAGAAATGTTACAATTCGTACATTGTTTTATAATTTCTTACATAATTTGTAAAAAAAAAAAAAAACATTTATAAATTGGACATTACGATGAAACAGTTACTCAGTACTTGAGTATCTTTTCACCGAGTATTTTTTTTCTCTTACGTGAGTAATATTTTGCATGACAACTTTTTACTTCTACTTGAGTAATATTATTTTGAAGTACAGCTACTCTTACTTGAGTAAATTTTGTGGCTACTCTACCCACCTCTGCATATCAGTGAATTGAGCAAAATAAACAGTAATCACTTAAACCGAAGCAGCTCTCTTTTTGCTTCCATGAGGTGTTAATTTCAATCACCCGGGACGTCTGTAGTCTGCGTGTTATTTTGACATCTTTTCGGCATATAAGCACAAGAGATGGGAAATAATTTGGGCAACAACAAAAGATCCGTCGACGACGTGTTTTGAAAGCGATTCTCCGAGTAAGGAGTACGCTATAATTAAAAGTAGGGGATTTTTTTCTTCTTTAAATGAAGAGGATGGAAACAAAGTGAGACCTGAGAAAGATGATACAGCGAGACAGAGAGAGAGAGAGAGAGAGAAAGCACAGGATGCATTATATAGTGTGGATGCAGCATTCAGACATTGTGTCCTGTGTGGTGATTGTGTGAGCGTTCTGTGGACATACTAATGAGTGCGAGTGTCATTTCTTTATCAGAATTGTGTCAGAATGTCAGAATACAAATATTCAGCGCCTCAAGCAGTGCAAACTCCACTAGGCAGCAAGCAAACGAATAAATCCTATAATGTGTCATTTAAGCTTTCATGTAAAAAGAGAAGAAAAAGAGAGAAAAAGAGAGAGAGAAAGGTTTCCTTTGGTTACTGAAATTAGGGGTTAGATCTAGGTTTAGACCGACTGTAGCGTGTAATTGGGACATTCATAATAATCTCAGCGGAAGGTCCTTACAAGGAAAGTAAACCGAGAGATAGATACATAGATACGTAGATATATACTTAATTGATCCCGAAGGAGATCGCAGAAAAGGAAACGAGAGACTGGTCGGCGTTTTAACGTGGGTGTTGCATTCCCTGTGCTCTGAGCCGTGTGTGTGATGAAAGCAGCTGATTTGCCCAATGAAAGCTAATAAACTGAAAGTCACCACTGAGATCATTAGTATGATTCTTAGCAGGGGTTACCAGCTTCGCCTCATTGCTAGCCATGCTAGCAACAACAATTAACATTTCTTTATCTAAGCACTGGTGTGGATTTCCCCCTCCCTTAGCGAGGTCAGGTTTAATCGTCTGAACTCAGCTATGAACAAAAAGTCTTTTACAGGCCGGGTTTAAGCGCTCGATTATTTAATAGCCGAGTGGAGTTGAAACGGCAGATTCGAGCCAGCTCTCGCGCCGATTTAAGCATGTTTCATGTATTCATGCAGTGGGAATCCTCATACAGTATGTGGAGCAGTGTGCGGTTGAGTGTGAAGTGTGTTTCTCTCTGGCTCTGACAGGAACTCGACGTTCTGCATGAAGGTGTCCATGACTCTGATGGTGGCCGATAATGACACAGCGGTCTGTTATAACTCCAAACTGCGCTACACCGAGAAAGCCGAGCTGGGCAAGAGCAAGGACATTTCCTGCCCTGATATCCAGGACTTCGTCCAGCCTGGCCAGGAGCCACAGATAACGTGGTACAAGGTAGAGTGTTGAGTGTGTTTGTCTTCTAGCTGTCATTGTTCCCTTTATGCTTGATGGATTTACTGTGTTTCTCTCCCCTCCCCCCCATCTCTCTCTCTCTCTTCCTTTTTTTTTTTTTCTTTTTCGGGTGAGCAGGAATGCAGTGAGTGGCAGTGGAGGCCAAGTATACTGCAGTCTGGAGACACGCTTTCCATCCAGGAGGTGACAGAGGATGACATCGGGAACTACACCTGCGAGGTGCCCTTCGCAGGCTTCCTTGTGCGCCGAACGACTTACCTGAGTGTGACAGGTAATATTAAAGTCTGTGCGAACGCCTGAGCACTGCTGCGAATTAAAAAAAAAAAAAGTGTCCGAGGCTCATGACTTGATACGTTCTTCACACACACGACATAACAGGATAGATATAACAAGATAGTTAGCACTCGTCGAGGTGGCTGCAATGAGAAAAAGGGTAGAACGGGATAGAACAGATTAATGTATGTATTTTAATACGGCATGCTTCTCCCCTCTTGAGGCTGTTTAATAAAGAGATTTCAGGGTGCTGTGTCTTCATAACGTTAACTGCGGTGATAAAGCACTTCATTATAGAGCTGTGACAGCGCAGCAGACCCACTTTACTGCACTGGCATGCTCACACACTTAACTTCCATTATTTCTGTGACCTTCCAGCTGCTCATGCACGCACACGCAAGCGCACTTTTCCCGCAGACGCATGCGCATGCTTCGCCTGATCTCTGTCATCCATTAAATCTAAATCCATGCAAGTAAGAACCACACAATTAATCGGATATTAAATGGTCGGGTGCAATTAGCTAATCATGAAAGGCACTGGCCGGTGCGTGCCATTTGTAGTGTGTTCACCGCATCAGGATTAATCACGCCAGCATTACTCAGCAAATGATCTATGGAACAAACCACAGCCACTATTGATGAGCGTGCTGGGAGTCCAGTGACCAGCGGCAGATGTTCCTGTTGAATGTTCTGATAAATCACGAGCATCGCATCGGCATGGCTCGCATTAGTCTTCGTCTGAGCAGTGTACTCAAATGCCCGTAATCTGTTCCTTGCAATCACATCAGTCAAGGAAATCACACATCTGAGCTTAGCTGAGCAGTCGCTTACAGGCTTAATCATCGCTGATATCATTGCACAGAAACAAACAGGAAGTGTAATAGCCTACGTAAAGGTTGAAACGTCTTTGTGTAAACATGTTTCTGAATTCCTGAAAACACTCTTTAGTTCCTTTACATCGCATCATTTTACAGGCATGTCCCGGTCAATTTAATAAGCTTTTAACCTTAATAATATCAATAAGGAATTCTGCACATGTTCTGGTATACTGCATTAAGGCACATTTGTATAGGCGTAGATGGAGGTTTAGTTTGTCTGGTCAATCAGCAATGGATTTAATTATTATTTTTATTATTATCACTGACTGGAATGATATGTGAGTTACAAAATATATACCAAATGCAGACCAACAAGCTGCTGACAGGATCACGAGCAGCCAAGGCTCAAGTCCAAAGGCCAGCCCGTCTGGCAGAAATAAATGAAAAAAGTAAATGCTCGCCATAATAGAAATGGAGCAGAACAGCAAGTGCACCACAGCCCACTGCGCATGGGGCAAGGCAGGCAAAGAGCCTTCTGACCTGGCCTCTAAATTCCCCAGATCACAATCCCATCAAGCACCCATGGGTTGCGTTGGACAAACAAGTCTGATCCACACAGGCCCCATCCAGAAACCCACAGCACTCAAAGTATCTGCTGTCAACATCCTGGTGCCAGACACCACAGCATAGATTCAGAGCCAATTCGAAGCCACGCCCCGAGACGCCAAAGCTTAGCGGTTGAACCAAATTACATTTATGGACGAAAGACCAGAAGCACATAATAATAATTTTTTTTATTTTTTATTATTTGTTTGCATGTATATGCGGACAAGCCCTTAGTGCACTGTTGTAATAGTGTCATGTCAACCTCGATTCAGTACCTCAGTCTATTTCCCAGAGTGCACCTGCGCCTAGAAATGCTCAAGTTCACAAGCTCAAGTTCAAATGATTACTGATTACAGTAATTACCTGGACTTAATCATCACCTCGCCAGCACACTGTGAAACATCATGACACTTTGTGAAACATTTATTCAGTTCTGTTCATCCGTCTGACATCCCACGCCTCTATTTCATGTTTGCTCATTCTGCTTTTCTCTCCCGGTTCCTGATCATGGTCTCATTATCTGAACACCTGTTTGTACATCAGCCGACCCTTGGCCTGGTTCTGGATTCCATTTTTAATGTTGTGGATTGATTTGTTTGTGCTTTCCGGTTGTTATTTTTAATAAAAGCGTTCACCGCGACTGTCATCGCCTCAGACGGCTGACATATAGAACACAATATATGAGTGATAAAGAACATAGTTTTGACACAAAGGCTTATCATGTTATCCAGCTTGCCAGTGTGGGGAAACCCATTTTTAATTATTATTTCAGTTGTTATTTAATCTTTTAATTGAAATAAAATAGTTTTTTTGTTTTAGGCAGCACGGTGGTGTAGTGGTTAACACTGTAGCCTTGAGGGGTCCAGGTTTGATTCCCGGCCAGGCTTGATTCCCATCTCTGTGTGCATGTGTAAGTTTGTATGTTCTCCCTGTGCTTGGTGGGTTTCCTCCAGGTTCTCCGGTTTCCTCCCACATTTCAAAGACATGCAATTAGGCTAATTGGCATTCCCAATTGCCCGTAGTGTGTGAGTGTGTGTATGTGTGTGTGCCCTGCAATGGATTAGCACCCCATCCAGGGTGTACTCTGCCTCGTGCCCTAAGTCTCCTGGGATAGGCTCCTGGCCCCCCCGCGACCCTGAATACAGGATAAAGCGGTATAGACGAAGAGTGAGTAATTTTTTTGTTTGTTTTGTGATTTATTTTCTACACTCCAGAACAATACTGGATATTTCAATACTATGAATTAACATAAAAGGCATTAGGTAATTAATGGTGTTATTCTAAGACATGAAGGTCAGCTGTTCTGGAATAGTTCTTACAAGAACAGTTTAGTCAAGGCGGGGAGTGGTGGCTCAAAAAGGTTAAGGCACTGGGTTACTGATGGGAAGGTCAGTGGTTCGAGTCCCAGCACCACCAAGCTGCCACTGTGGAGCTCCTTGACCATGGCTGCTCCAGGGGTGCTGTATCCAGGCTAACCCTGAGCTATGACCTGCTCATGCTGTGATTTGCAAAGAAAGAATTGTACTGTGTTATAAGATCCATTCATCTTCTGTACAGGGGGTATAGGGACACGGGGGCCTGGAGCCTATCCCAGGAGACTCACGAAGCAGGGCGCACTTTGGACACGATGCAAATCCATTGCAGGGCAGACAAACACACGAATACACTGCAGGCAATTTGGGAACGGCAGTTAGCCTAACCTGTATGTTTTTGGACTGTGGAAGGAAACGAGAGTACCTGGAGGAAATCCACCAAGTACAGTGAGAACGTGCAAACTCCACACACACAGACCCTGCAGGTGTGAGGCCACAGTGCTAACCACTATGCCACTGTGTAACCATACTTTACGTTTCATAAAAATGAACAAAGATATGTTTTAAAATTGTATTTGGCAGAGTGTTTGGAAACAATAGGGAATTTTACTGTACAGGCTGATTGGCATTTTCAAATTTCCCAGAGTGTATAAAAGTGTGTGTGTGTGTGTGTGTGTGTGTGTGTGTGCGTGTGCGTGTGCGCATTTGTGGCCTGTGATGAGTTGGCACCCCATCCAGATTTTCCCCCAGGATAGGTTGGCATAAGCTCCATGCCCCCCTACAACCATACAAAGTATAAGCAATGCTTAATTAATTATTCTTTTTGGCCAAAAACTAAATCTGGGGAGAAGCTGAAAAAATAATTTTAAATTATTTCTATAATAAAAGTGAGCACAGCTTTCAAGTTCTTTATAAACACCCTAGTAACCTTGAGAGAAAGATGATTTTCCAAGAGGAATGGGGCAAAGATTTTAACCAGAAGGCTTCAGAGAACATACTTTTCACAGCAGATGTCTCGAAGTTGTAATTGCCAAAAAACAACTCTGAACAAACTTTGGTAACTGGTAATAGACATTTTTCCCCCCATCAGTTTAATTATCCTTTTTTATTTTGTCTATGAATATGTATTTTTATTCATAAGTACAAAGACAAAAGACATCATTTGTGTAATGTTGAAGTTATTTTCGGAAGTTTATAAAAAAAAAATTTTTTTAAACCCTTAAGTTGCGCAATACTTCATTACCTTTACTGTAGTAACTACGAAAATACTAAGAGAAAATGAGTTTGTCATTATAAGATGCAGATCCTGAGAGTTTAAATGGTTAAATACACCCCCCCCGCCCCCGCTTCCCTCCCCAGATTTTCTCCCTAATTTAGTTGTGTCCAATTCCTCCCCGTCACTAGGGGGCTCCACATTAAGGCTACTACTACCACTCTGTCGGAGGGCCAAAGACTATCTCATGTTTCCTCTGAACCACGTGACGCCAGCCGACCGCATCTTTTCGAACTGCTCGCTCACGCAACGTTGGGGGCAGCGTAACACACTCGGAGGACAGCGCTATCCGCTCCCTCCGCTGCGCGAGCTCACAGACGCCCCTGACTGGCTGTAGAGCCGTGATTAATGTGGGAGCACTAAATACCTCTCATCCCTCCCCTCTGAGAGAGCTCGGCCAATCAGCTTCGGCTACAACAGATTACAGCATCACCAGGGAATCAAACTCGCGATCTCCAGATGATAGGCCGAGCACTTTTCCACAGCGTCACCCAGGTGCATTAAATAATCTTTTGAGCAGAAATATTATTACGTATTAAGGTTGGTATTGTACAAGTCAAACCAGGACCTTTTAAAAACTACCTTTATTCCTCTATAGAATCCCCTGCTACACTCATGCACTTCTCACATCGTTTCAGTGAGTTTTCTGGAGACATGTTTCACGTCCGAAACGTCTGGTCTCCCAGGAACTCCTTTAATGCCCCTAACATGTGAGAAATGGCTTGGAGTGAGGTCAGGGCTGTACAGGGGATTTGGAAATAACTCCCAGACGTTCCTGTAATGTTGGTGAATGGTTGTGTGTACAGTTCTCAGAGACAGATGCGTCTCTTACACAAGTTGGTTATCCAGTTATTCATCAATTTTTTTTT
>QNUK01000079.1:395000-472500 GCA_013621035.1 Clarias magur
TAAAGCTCCACCAGTGCCCCCGTCTGTTACCCACACACCACATCACACACACTCTCAGCTCAAAGGCAGTCTGGAGTTACGAATACGACCCATACACCGGTGCTTACAATACACCTGCTCTAATTACCTCTCTCTTCTCTGTCACGTCGATTCGTTCACACACGCGCAAACCTTCACGCTCAGACGTCCCGTAACCTCCCTAGATCACGACATGCACGCGGAGTGAAGCAGTTTGCTAGATTTGCATGTGCTCGAATGACTGCAACTGAACAAATAAGACTGGAGCAGTCTCGATCGAGCAGGACACACACACACATGCAGGGGGGGAGAGAGAGATTGTAGAGTGGCCCTGAGCTGGACTGGACTGGAAGGAATGACCTGTAATTTGCAGACTGCCTACGCAGCGAGCGAGATTCTAGAGCGATGATAGCGAGCGAGTGTGTGACAGCGTGTGTTAGAAATGGACCGAGAGAAGCAAAGCATAAATATATGTGGCAGATTTGTGTGTGATTTAGTGGTGCTTTGCTGAAACTGGTTATATAAAGAAGCCAGCACAATGTGGTATTGATGGTCAGTCTAACAGTGCGTGTGTGTGTTTGTCTGTGCTACAGCTCCTCTGACTGAAGATCCTCCAAAGATCCTGTTCCCTTCTGAAAGCAAACTCCTCAACTTAGACATGCAGATAGGTAAGAGTGACCTGTCTTTAATTCTGTCTGTCTGTCTGTCTGTCTGGCAGCCTGTCTATCTATCTATCTATCTATCTATCTGTCTGTCTGTCTGTCTGTCTGTCTGTCTGTCTGTCTGGCAGCCTGTCTATCTATCTATCTGTCTGGCAGCCTGTCTGTCTGTCTGTCTATCTATCTATCTATCTATCTATCTACCTATCTATCTATCTATCTATCGTATCTATCTGCTTGCTTGTCTGTCTGTCTGTCTATCTATCTATTACAAAAACTATTCATTTTATTTAAGTGACTTCTCTTTAAATACAGAGGTTAGGGTTAGACTTGTTTGTTGGCTTAACATAATATAGTGAGAAACAGAGATAGAGAGAGAGAGAGAAAGCATGATGAGATAACCAAAGGTTAGACAGCTGTATTAATAGCATAGTGTGGAGAGAGGTTTCTGTTTGCCTTCACAGCAGCATTGTGTGTTTGTGTGTAGGAGTGGGAATCTCTAGTGACCTCACAATCTGATGCGGTTTTGATTCCGAGTGCCACATTGTCCTTCTAAATAGATTTTTCATGCATTTTAAAGGTATCTTGTGTGTTCTTCATGCTTTCTGTAGCATGCAGTATGATTTTCCTCCAGTATGGTTATTTTCTGCAATCTACACAGGAATATCATTAATGTCATACAATAGGTGTGTGTGTGATGTAGATTGTTCTGTGCTCACAAGTTACCATTTAAAAATAAATTCTGATAAGGGATTCAGTAGTCCAGGTTAAAAGACAGAAAAAAAAACAATTCTACCATATTATGTTGAAGGAATAGCTTACTGTTTAGCAATGTGGCCTTGCACCTCCAGGGTCTGGGTTCGATTCCCGCCTCGAGGTCTGTGTGCGTGAAGTTTGCATGTTCTTCCCGTGCTTGATGGGTTTCCTCTAGGTACTCCGAGGTACTCTGAGGTATTCCTCCCACAGTCCAAAGACATGCAGATTAGGCTAATTGGTGTTACCGTAGCGTGGTGTGAATGAGCGTCTGACTGGTGACCAGAGGTCCTACCACGGTCAGGAAATCTCCACAGTCCCTAGATAGATGGATGAATGGAATAATATTAGTAGCTGTGCAGTGCCGAGCTGCTTGATTGCAGTGGCGAGAGCGAAAACTCTGCTGGATGATGGATTTTTAAGTGATTACACAGTAGTGTGCAGTAAAACAGTGTTTTTTTTTTTTTTTTTCTGTATAATCATTTACAAATCAATTGTCTAGTTTTTCAAAGTGAGTGCTGCCTGGCTCAGGAGATAAATAACAGTGTCGATTTAATCACTCTCTTAATATCACAGTCAATTTTCTCATCATTATCATTAACCATTAATATCATTTTTAAAGTGTTGTATTTGTTGTCGGCAATAACTTTTAAAAATCTGTCTTCATTTAGTTTTTTACATAATATTCACCTGAAATATTTCTGATGATAATTTTATTCTTTTTATAGTGTTAGCCAGAGAATTTAAAGATAAATTCATCTAATTTGTTTTCGTTTATTTAAATGATATCAAAGCATTCTTCATTTACCTTGTTAGTGAGCTAGGGTGCCTGCTTGAAGTCCAGTGCATCCAGGCTGTGTCAGTTACTATCAGAGAATTCAAAACACATGTGCAGATTCACATGTGTACAGTATTCGCTGCAACATTAAAAACTCCTGCCCGCTATTGAGTAGGTTTCACTTCAATCCATCAAGACATGGACTCTACAATACTGCTGAAGGTGTGCCGTGGTATCTGGCACTAAGACATTAGCAGCAGATCCTTTAAGTCCTGTAAGTTGCGAGGTGGGACCTCCATGGATCAGACTTGTTTGTCCAGCGCATGCACAGATGCTCGAACAGTCAACACCTCGTTGTTGTCTTCCTCAGACAGTTTTTTTTTTAACCGTTTTCGCAGCGTGTCAGGGCGCATTATCCTGCTGAAAGAGGCCACTGTTATTAAGGAATACAGTTTCTATCAAGGGGTGTGCTTGGTCTTGGTGGTATGTGTCAAAGTAAAACCGATGTGAATGGCAGAACACAAGGTTTCCGAGCAGTACATTGCCCAGAGAATTACACTGCCTCAGCCAACTTGCCTCCTCCCCATAGTGCATCCTGGTGCCACGTCTTCCCCAGGTAACGATGCACACGCACCTGAACTGTGGTCCAATTCTGATGTTCACATGCCCATTGTAGGTGGCGATGGACAGGAGTCAGCATGGTCTCCCTGACCAGTCGGCAGCTACGCAGCCTGATACATTTATACACAGGGGGTTCTGTTATCTTTATACTGGAAGCAGTAATAACCCCTTTTTTGTGTAACACTAGTTCTTCTGTGAAATAAGACCAGATGGGCCAGCCTTCTTCTGTTCTTCTGTTCTCCCCCTCCTTGGACCACTTTTGAAAGTTACTAACGACTGCACTGTATACAGGCGCCCTACAAGATCTACTGTTTTGGATTTTTGAGTGTCTCTGTCCATCAACATTTGGCGCTAGTCAAAATCTTGCACTTTACTGTACAGTATGGTTGTGCACTTTTTCTGTTTCTCATACATCAACATCAAGGACAGACTCCTCCCTCACTGCCAAATATACAGAACTCCTTGACATGTGCCACTATAGTGAGACGATCAATGTTATTCATGTCACCTCTCGCTGGTTTAAATGTTATGCCTGATTGGGGTATATTGGCATTTTTAAGGGGGAAAGTGTCCTGCCATTTTGCCATATTTTTTAAATAATAACTGACAACACAATTCACAACATAATATTAGTATTACATTGCTACGCTCCCTATCTCATGTTCTACAAATATCCAATAACATGAAGTTTTCCTAGGGTTTTTTCGTTAAATGACCCTTGATATAGCGAAAGGTCTCTGAATAATTGCATGTTATTTATGTTATACATAATTCATTTATTTTTTATTTATGTATCTGTTCCTCAACAGGATGTTAACTGTGAGTAGTTACGTTCCTACATGTGCTTACAGCAGTCAGGCAATTTCTATGGATGAATGTTAAATGTCATTTCATAGGCCATGCAATAAATTACATATATTCTACACTAAGGCTTATGTAACTGTTTAGTATGCTAATGTTTTCTCTGTCTGTGCCAGGATAAAAACGCAGCCTAATTACTGTTTCAATTCATTTGAATACGACAAGAGGCGTTCAAGTCAAACCGGGACTTGTGATGAAAATTTCTCTGTGTAAAAGCAATTTACACAAGACCTCAAGCACGGGACGGTGATGAGACTCTTAGCCGCAATAAAACATCTGAATGATGCAAACATTTTAAAGGAGGCCATACAGTATGTCCATGAATGACGATTCCGAACGAGGTGGCTCGGAGCCCTGTCCCTGTGAACATTCAGCAAATGGAAAATCGACGGATAACTTGTTGCCAGCTTGCGGAAGAGACACATCTGTCTGTGGGAACTGTACACACAGTCATTCACGAACACCACTTGTACATTACAGGAACTCATCCGGGAGTTATTTCCACATGTTTGGGCCGTTAAAGGAGTTTCTGGGAGGCCAGCGTTTCAGACGTGAAGCAGGCTCTAGCGTACTGACGAAGCCTCGATGGTATTCAAGCGCTAGTAAAACACTGGGATAAGTCCAATAGTGTAGCAGGGGATTATACAGAGAAAGAAGGGTAGGTTCTGTTATTCTGCACAGTCAAAATCCCGGTTTGACTTGAACACCTCTTGAACATTATTTAACATTTGAGTAGTTCTTTATCAGAAATATGAGATACATAATTTATGCATGAACCAGTGTAAGGCTTTAACAGCAACGCAAAAGCTTTTTGATAGAAAAGCCGTAATCTAAGATTAGATCTTTTTTTTTCTCGCTCCGTTATCTCCGTCTCTGTGTTTGCGAGAGTGAGGAGTTTCTATCATGAGCCGACATCATCGCATAGCGCCCCATTGTTGTAGCTCTGAAAGGAAGCAACACTTATAAATGCAAATCCTTTACTCCGAGTCGCCCAACAATATTGGCCTCATACAGTGGCGAAATCTTTAGCAGGCTGGTTTGGGGTAGAGCCGCAGCATTTTGTGTGTGTGTGTGTGTGTGTGTGTGTGTGCGCGTGTGTGTGTGCGCGTGTGTGTGTGCGCGTGTGTGTATGCGTGTGCGTGTGTGTGTGTGCGTATGTGTGTGTGTGTGTGTGTGTGTCTGCGTCCATATGCGTGTGTGTGCATGTGTGTTGGACTGAGGCACGTCTGTTTGTTTGGCCAGGAGTCAGCGCGCGCGCGCGTGTGTGTGTGTGTGTGTGTGTGTGTGTGTGTGTGTGTGTGTGTGTGTGTGTGTTGCCTGCGAGAGCAGATTGGAGCATATTGCGCAGACTCTGGCCATGTTCTGTCTTCAAAGCGAGGGGAGAAAACAGGACAGCACGGAGACTCCGGAGCCATACACACGTGATGCCGCTGGCACTGCCAGCCTTTGGTCTGAAGCTAAGCTGTGTGTGTGTGTATGTGTGTATGTGTGTGTGTGTGTGTGTGTGTGTGTGTGTGTGTGTGTGTGTGTGTGTGTGTGTGTGTGTGTGTGTGTGTGTGTGTATGATTCTGTCTGTCCCACCGTATGCCTGTCCACTTTCTGGCCTCTTAGCTTGGCTCACACATACACACACACACACACACACACACACACACACACACACACACACACACACACACACACACACACATGCAGACATGCATATATACACACAAACTCTCCCTACCTCAGATAAGAATAGGTGTAAGCTCCCGGTGACATCTAATTACACAGAGCAATGGATTACAGAGGAAGAAAGCGCTACGAAGAGACATTGGAGGGAGAAGAAGCGCGACAGAATTAGCGAATAATTGGCGTGGCTCTGCGCTGACTCACACACCAGGACATTCAGAGACGTATGAAAGAAGAGTGCTTCTTGTCAGCTGCATAATGCTGGTAAAAGTACACTCTCTCTTCCTGCCATATCACTCTCTGGTTAAAACCTGAACATTTATTGCTGTGAGGGTAATAGACTGGCATTATATAATAAACTTTGCACTCTGTGCCTCGGCGTTATGGATTGAAAAATGAACGTTGGAGATAAGTCATTTTTGAACTTGAATGATGGAGGGAATGAGCTTTGGCTGAACCCATCATAGCATTATTAGTGGCCACCAGGGAGAGCTTGCTGCTGCGCTGGCATGCGCACGCATACACGCATATACTGTGTGTATATATATTTATATACACGCACATACAGTACACACATGCGTTTGTCAAAAAATTGCACTCCGATTATCGCTCAGTGCAAATTACGAGGCCCACATTGTGCATATCAGGGATGTAACCGAATAAAAATGCATCATTCAGATTGAACAGATGATGTGTTCTGAACGAATACAATTGCAGGTAGGAATAGAAGGCACACTGTTATTATTATTTTCTTGTTTTGTTTTTTTTTTTGTTTGTTTGCCAAAGCTTGCAAAAAATGCTGTCTATCTGAGATTAGATCACACCCAGACAGGGATCCCCTGGAGCACAAAAGAAAAAATTGCGAGCGGGTGTTTTTTTCTTTTTTTCTACTTTCATATGACGTGCGAGAGAGACAGAAGGGCACGAGTATAAAGGGTGCAGGTTTCACACTCACAGGACAAAGTCTGCATTTGCTAAAATGAACATGCGTCGGTCATCCGTGGTCAGGGTCACTGTGGTCTAAATTCGGTTACTGAATTGTTTCGGTTTTAAGAAACAGGCAGGCGGAGACAGAAGTAATAACTGTATGCGAGGCCTCCTATACTGACACTGCTGCCAGTTTTACCTCCGATTTTATTTTTCCAGTGTTTCCAGGGGCATAGGGCTGATACAAAATTACATCTGGTGGATAGACTGCTCCCTCTTCAGATTAAAATCCAACTACAGACACAGTTATTAATATTTGGAGCACTAAAGACAAACATATAATGTCTTTATCTTACACCTCTCCTCTTATTGTATTAGTATGAATATTGAATATAACCCCCAGATATTAATATCCAGATACAAAAGGCTAATTGGTACTATTTGATACCAAGGGGTAATGTCCGGTTTTGGAAAATGGAGCTAGCATGGAAGTGCCAAAATGTGCAGTTCCTCGAAAGTCCACTGGGGGCTGGATCAAAAAGTGAGTCAATCCCCATAGACACCTACCGTATGTTAAAAACAGAAATAAACATTTACAGTGTGGTACAAAAACAGTTTTGGTCTCTATAGCTAAATTTCCCATTCATGACAATTGTATGGGGTGAATTTCTCTGAAACTCAATTACCATCAGTTTTGATTATCTTTAGCGATAAAATGGTACATCATTGGGTCGTGACTGATTTGAGTGACAACTGCAATGCAAGAAATATAGTAGTTAACACAGGACTTGTATATATTCGAATATTTATGGATTGACCGGAGGCAACACAGAGCTTAGTGGTTAGCACTCCAGGGTCCAGGTTTGATTCCCGTCTCCTTGTCCCTGGAGTTTTTCATGTTCTCCTCGTGCTTGGTGGGTTTCCTCCGGATATTCCAGTTTCCTCCCACAGCCCAAAGGCATGTCCAAAATTGGATGTAGTGTGTGAATCAATGTGTGTGTGTATGTATGTATGTATGTATGTATGTATGTGTGTGTGTGTGCCCTGCGATGGATTGGCACCCTGTCCAGGTTGTACCCATGCCCTAAGTCTCCTGGGCTAGGCTCCAGGCCCTTGCGACCTATTATACAGGATTAAGCGGTATAGACAGTGATTGAGTGAGTGAGTGGATTAACCAAGGTTTAGGTGGAGTCAGCTTCTTCCAAGATAGTGACAACCAGAGCTATCCCACAGATGAGCTTCAATGGAGGGTTTGTCCAGTGCTTTTTATGCAGTCTGTGCTAAATACTGATATACTCTTGTTAACGAGAATTTCAGTTGTACTAAATTCTGTAAATCAATATTCAATTCACTAGATAAAATTGACCACAACAGTATAGAAGGAGAACTAGAGAAGTAGGTGAGACAGTATGTGAGCAAGAACCACAGATCACAAACATTCAGCAAAGCTATTAGAACTGCTCATACTGTATTCCGCTTAAATGTTAAAAACAAAGGTAAACAAACATCTTTCCATAAAAGATTCAAGGAGGTCCCATTTATTGATGTGCATCAAGCAAAGAAAACAACTAGGGAGATTACTGAAATTACAGGAGTTACTGGAATTGGGTTAAGCACTGTCAAGTACATTATTAAAACCTGGAAGGATAGTGCTGAATCGTGTAAGAAGTGTGGAAATAAAAAACAAAATTACCATGATCAGAGATCACTTAAACATTTGGTGAAGATACATCATAACCAATGGGCAGTACAAATTAGAGCTATGGTTAATAGTGAAAGTAAGAGCATTTCCAGACACACAATGTGACAAGAACTCAAAGAATAATGACTAAACTGTTGCGTGTCCATAAGAAAACTAATTGTTAGTCAGACTAAAGAAAAAAAGGCTTTAATTTGCTAGGGAGCATCAAGAATGGACAACTTTAGAGCAATGGAAAAAGGTCATATGGTCTGATACGTCTAGATTGAGCCTAGTCCAGAGTGATGGGTGCATCAGGGTAAGAAGGGAAGCGCATGGAGCCATGCACCCATCATGCATAGTGCCCACTGTACACGCTTCTGGAGGCAGTGTTGTGATCAGTGGTTGCTTTAAATGGTTCTGTGAGCATGAGGAATCATTTTCACATGCGAACTAGTCACCAGATTGCGCCCTGAAATCAAAGCTAAAGGCAGTCGAACCAAATATGAGAATGCGCAACCTTTTTTTGGCCAGGCAGTTTACTCTATATTGCAAGGAATTAAGGAATAAACTGTAACTGCTGTAATATTTGGATATGTATATACAGTATATACTATTTACTGCTCTGCTGGTGTATTATGTGCATCCGCTTCATCCCTAAACTCATTTGCTCTCTTATCAGGTAACAGAGAGAGATACACTTTATAGGTACACAATCATTATACACACATTTTTTTCCCTCCTTACTCCAATAATCAGGAAGCAGCAGCAAACTCAGGACTATACTGATGACCAGATATTATCTGAGTGGTGGATGAAGAGGAACTAATACTATAATATGGTAAAAAAAAAATAAATAAATAAATAAAAAGTACAGTATTACAGTATGCTGATACTGCATTGTAATTTACTATATAACCATTTCAAGAAGAGACCAGAATAACACAAAGAAATGGTCTTAGTTTGCCTTCCTTAGCCTCCAGCCTGAAAAGTTTCTCTGCACTGCGTACTGTAGTTGTGTTGATACTCAGCAACTTCTCAGGGCTTTTTAAGTTCTTTTTTTACAAAAATTGCTGAAAGAGTCAGACTTGCTTATTGAGGAGTCGAGATACTTTATCAAGATAAATCTTATCGAGACAGACTTTACCTTTACTGTACATTTCCACAAAGTGGAAAAAAGTTTGGACATAAATTTAATTTTATAATTTCGTCATTTTTCGGCAATTCTGCAATTTTTTTTTTACCAATACCAACAATTTAAAATTGATGAAATAACATGCTGAATTATGTAATTAAGTAAAGATCTTTAAAAGTACAGTATATTACAGTATAAGTCACAAACACCATCAAACGCTATGCTGAAAACGGCTCTCACAAGGACCATCTCAGGAAAGGAAGCCCATGTCTTACCTCTTTTGCGAAGGGTAAGTTAATTTAGTGTTCCCAGCCTCAGAAATCACCAGTTAACAACGAAAGTCATATATTACAGCCTACATGACTGCTTCATAGAGGTCAATTAGCAGACACATCTCAACATCACCTATTCATGGGAGATTATTTCATATTTTTGATGCTTTTAGTATCACTGTACAATGTAGAAAATAATGGAAAAAGGGAAAGACATTAATGAAAAAAAAAGATGCCTGATTGCCTGATTAGTCGTGATAGATTACATTGTAAAGCTATAAGCTGCTTGCTTGAATGAGAACCTGTTTAAGCAAGAGTGGAAAAATATGTACTGTATGTGTTAAATGGACCTGCAAGTAATGTGTTATGAAATATTATGATTTTAGGATGTACTGTACACCAGCCAGCCATAACATTCTGACCACTGATAGGTGAACTAACTGAACAACACTGCTGATCTATTATTCACCAGTCAACTGTTGACAGGATCAGGGGCACACAGACTCACCCATGCCTGCAGAGGGAGTAAAGGCCAGCATGTTTGGTCCAATTCTAGAGATAAGCCATTGCAGCAGAAATTGCTGAAGAAAAAGAATTAGTGATGGCCGTAATAGAAAGGCAGCAGACAGCCCAGCGCACCACAGCCTGTCACACACAGGGCACAGCAGGCAAAGAGCTCAAGACCATGGAGTCAGACCGCAAAACCTCCCAGATCACAATGTGATCAAGCAACCATGGGATGTACCGGAAAAACAAGTCCGATGCATGGAGGCCCCACCTTGCAATCCACAGGATCCGCTGCCAACAGCCTGGTGCCAGACACACACAACAGCAGACCCCCAGATGCCAGAGCGGCCTACTGTAGGTGGCACAAGGGGAACCCAAACCCTACTGTATGTGGTTCTAATGTAAATGGTTTTAATGTTATATCTGATTGGTGTAAACATGAAATGTATAATCAGTGATCTGCTTGGATAGTAGTTGAAAACAGCCAATCTCTTCAGTGTTCCTGATGAAGTCAAACCACCAGAACACATGTATGTCTCTATTAAGGCGAGACCTGCTGAAGGCTATATGCAAAACTAGAGCTTTCTAAATTCAAGATGATTGACAGCCAAGTAGAGATATCAGCTTGTCCTAATTGGCTAGATGTTCCTAGTCTACATCATTTGTGTATTTTTTTTTCTTCTTTCTTTCTCCTCATGGAGCCTGGGGTACCAGAAAGACTGAAGTGATGTAAGAGCATCATCAGATATTCAAAAGAAAATAAATCTCACTCGAAAAATCCCACCTTTACCTGGGCGCATCATAGCTAAAATTAAATCCCACAGCAATTATTTTAATTGCAGGCAATGTCCATAATTGACTAGTTAGTGCCGTCTTAATCGTCTAAATAGAGCATGATGAGATGGACACAGGTAAACAGGAATCAATATCATAAACAGTATTAAAGCTTAGGCAGCTAGGATGACATGGGAATTTAATATCAGCATGTTGCTGTACTCAAGTTACTCTGCTGTTATTTTCGTTGTCTACAGACAGGTTGGAGATGAAAGTGCACAATATAAATGTCAACTAACTCTTAGGAGGCTCGTTTTATTAACACCATGGACAACCAGTGAAATGGAACAATTTAACAACACAGTGGAGGGAAAAAATTCAGCCAAATTGGAATAAAGTGGTGCCTCTGTGGTTAAGGTTCTCCGCTTGATGAAAATCTAAATCCCGGGAAAAGCCAGACAGTCACTATTGGGTGCTTGAGCAAGACCCTTAACCCCTTAGCTATATGCTTGGGTTGTGTTCTGCCTTATTTGTGCGGCACTTTGTGTAAAAACATCTGCCGAATGAATGCAGTACATGGGAACATGACCATTCCTGAGCTCCATTTCCGCAGCTCTGTGGCCATCTCCACTGCGGCTTCAGTCTCTGTCCCGTCATAGAACATTTATATTTTAAATGTTTGTGCAAGCTCTCGGTATGTTGCAGAGGCTTTTATACATGCAGGATCAACAAAAGGTATTACATACTGCAACATGCCTGCAGCAGTATTCTACTGAGGAGGACCATCACACAAATTCAAGAAATATTCTAAATCTACAGCAGGAAAGAAATGGCACCATAAGGGAAGGAAGAAAAAGACAGAAAGAAGAGACATAAGTCCAAAAAAGGAGAGAAAATAGAAAAAGAACTCAAGCAGGAGCCATTTGCTGGCAGTGAAATGTGAGTCATGGTGAAGACGAGAGTGCACGAGTAGACGAAAATGAAAGCAGGAGAGTGGAGGAGGAGGTCACAGGAAACTCTCACTCGCCCGCATGCTCCGCGTTTGTTTGAGTTTAATCAAATTAAAATTCAATTAAAGTAAACGAGTCTCTTCTCTATTACCTCTCTAAGGAAGTTAAGCAATGACGACGCACAGGCACATGCATATACACACGCACACCCCCGCACGCGCACACACATGCATGCACACAGTGTGTTTGTGGCGCTATTCAAAGGACATTTAATATTAATCACACTCTCCAAAAATAATACTGTTGTTGCTAAGCAACAGCCAGGCCTCCTCGGGCGATGAAGGAATTTCTCTAAATAAATAGTGATCCTGCACAATATTGGCCGCAACAGTACAGAAAGCACCACACACATGCCACTAGGTAATGCGGAAGTGCGTCTCGGCTGTGATTGACAGTGAAGATTGACGGCCGTGGCATTTAAATGCAGTAGAAATATGTAATATGATTATAATCATGGTAAATAGTGTAAGGGTAATAAAGGCATTCAGGCTACTTGTTTTGCAGTGCACACAGCACTTTTAATAATACCGTACATATACAGTATGCACTTAGGGGCCATTTTGGGCTTTGTAACTACACCGTCTATCAGCTAAAAATTCCATACAGGGGCACTTTGTAGGAATATAGTTTTTTAGCCATTTATCTATAAGCAGGGACGTCCATAAGACTGTAGACCAGTATTTATTTTGGCTGCTCAGTCAGGCAAATACTATACACTATAAATGATTGCTATTCATTTTTAGTTCAATGCTTACAAGTGGGGCCTCAGGCATTTGAGGCTTTCTGAGAGTCCAGGGTTCGAGCCCTGCCATTGCCAGGCCACCTCTGTTGCAAGACCCTTAACCCTATGCTCTATACTATAACCCAAACACTTGATGCAGTGCCGGTCCCAATCCCAGGTAGAAAATGGGATGATGGTGGCAGAAAGGGAATCTGGCGTAAAACTTATGCCAGATCTTGCACATCAAACAATCCGATGTGGCGACCCTTAGGATAAAGTGACACAGCCTGAGAAGAAAAAAGAAAAAAAATTATATATATATATATATAGTACTGTTCAAAAGTCTTAGGCGCCATATTATCTGTAGTACACATTTTGTTATATAAGTTTGTCATGTCTGCATTATTATGTACTGTAAATAAAACAGCTTTCAGGTTTTACTGAGCATGCTGGAGAATATGTGTTCTTTTGGTAACTTCGTCACACTCGCTCCTTTCTATTTTCATGCAAAACCCAGGAGTCTACATTATTGATTTTTTTTTTTTTTATCTGAAAACTGTCATGTAATATGTCGCTTTCTTTACAGGCATGCAAATATTCTTTTGTAATGTTATTTATTCATTATTGTTAGTGTATCTTTGTAAGGAATGGTCCTGTACATAATAATGCAGACATAATAAACTTATATAACAAAAAGTGTACGACAGATAATATGGCGCCTAAGACTTTTGCACAGTACTGTATATTCTTACAATTATACAAGTACTATACAGTCATGTTTAAAAAAGAATGCCCTTTTTTAAAGCTTAAATACTAATTTGATCATAGCGAGCCTTTGTATTAGGCAAATACAACCCCAGACGAGCTACAACAGTGCAATTCTTTATTTTAAAAAATGAAGCAAACAAACAAACAAAAAAAAAACATTTGGGCAATCCTAAATACACCCATAATTCAGTAGTTTGTAGTTCCACCTTTAGCAGCAATAATTTGAAGTAATCCTTGCATGTAGGACTTTATCAGTCTCTCACATCATTTTGGATGAATTTTGACCCATTCTTCTTCACAACATTGCTTCATTTCATTGAGGTTTTTGGTCATTTGCTTATGCACAGCTCTCTAAAGGTCCGACACACATCATTCCAGTTGGGTTGAGGTCTGGGCTTTTGATGTTGGTGCTGAGTATGAAGGCCAAACACCTCCAACTTGGTCACATCTGTCCATTGTTCCAGAAGCCATGTGCTTCGTTCAGATGCAGTTTAACAAACTTCAATCATGCATCCATGAATTTTTAAACAGAGGAGGCTTTCTCTTGGCAACCCTTCCAAGCAAATAACACTTGTTCAGTCATCTTCTAATTGTGTGGTTATGGACTTTAACATTGACCATGGTCAGTGAGGCCTGTAGGCTCTGAAATGTACTGTAGATCTTGCATTTTTTTTCTTTGAACATTACATGGTTTGACCTTTCAGTGCTGGGACATCCTGCTGAGAAGGTTGGCTACTGTATTGAATGTTTTCCACTTGTAAATAATCTTTCTTACTGTAAATGTTGAACTCCAAATTTCTTGGAAATGGTTTTATAACCATTTCCAGATTAATGTGCAGCAACACTTGCTTCTCCGACCCCTGCTTATATCTTTCCCTTATATCTTTGCTTATATCTTTAAATAAAATATATAAAATATATATAATATAATATATCATATAAATATATAAAACTTAAACATATATGCACTACTCACAGTAAGTTAGGGATATTGTGAGAGACTCAGTGGATGTAATACATACGGTATTTGTTTTACTTCAAACATTTTTGGGATAGGGAGGCAATTGTATTGGGGTGATAGACACACCTCATTTTGTGTTTTCCATGTAATGGTCTCATTGTGTACAGGTGTGCCTTATATTGGGGCCAACACCAAAAGACAACCCTTTTCAATGTGGCATCAATTTCGACATTCTGTCGGTATAAAAAGCTGGTATTGTCAGTAAGTCATTCCCAGTTCATAATTCAAACAGCCATGAACACATGACATCACTTAACAGACGAGCAGCGCCACCTGGCCATGGTGCGCCTTCGGGTCGGTGGCAGACAATCACATGCTGCTCGTGAACTTGGTGTGTCTCAAAGTGTCATCAGCAGACTTGCATCAAGACACAGAACTACTAGCGGAGTTCATGACTGACCCAGGAGTGAAGCGCCATGAGTGACAGAATGCAACGATGACCGGTACCTAAGGACCTATGCAATCAGACATTGACAAGATGTGAGGTGTACTAGGGTTTCCGGACAAACCATTCGCAACCGACTCCACCGCTTTGGCTTGAATGCCAGACAATCGTTACAGGTGACTCCACTGACACCACAACACCATGTGACCTGGACAATGCAGCAATGGTCTACCGTCCTGTTCACTGATGTGTCGGGTCACCATTGCTGGAGAAGGCGAGGTGAGCGATACGCTGAGGTCAACATGGTCCCCAGGGTTTGCTTTGGTGGAGGAGGTGCAACAGTACTGGGCAGGCATCACCAATCAGCGCAAAACAGATTTGGTTATTGTAGATGTCTCAGTCACTGCACGTTCTTACCTCAGAGACATCATATAACCCATCATCATTCCCCAATTCCGCCAGCACACCCCCAACTTTTTGTTCATGGATGATAATGCTCCCCAACATCATGGCAGAATTGTCACAGCTCGACTTAAGGAAGTTGGAGTGCCTCATATGGTATGGCCATCAATGTCCCCGGACCTGAACCCCACAGAGCACATCTGGGACCAGTTGAAGCAGAGACTGGATGATCATTCCCCACCTCCACGTAACCTGGCAGAACTGCGTCTAGCACATGTGGACGAGTGGAACGCCATTGCCTCAGAACAACATCATGAGGATAGTGAGGAGCATGAGATGTCGCTGTCAAGCTGTCATTGCGGCAAATGGTGAAAACACCCGCTACTGACATTGTCAACTTTTGTTATTTGGGGCTATCCTTGTTATTGTCTAAATTTTGGAGGTAATAAATATTAAACTAATGAAAATGGTGTTTCTTTTCATACATTACTAGTAATATCAAAGGGAACTTTTACTTATTTCATTACAATTCAAAGCAAATAGGAAAAGCACTCATGTAAATAACAATATCCCTAACTTATTGTGAGTAGTGTATATACAGGTTTCATTTCTATATATTTCAATATTCTACAACATTTCTTGTTGTTCATCTGAGGTTTTATTTGCCCACTATGATCAGATGAATTGTTTTGTTTGTTTTACACAAAAACACAAATAATTAAAAGAGGGAGTATTAAATTATGAACATGAGTGTATACTGATATTGTGATGTAACTTGCAGTAAATCATATCAGTACAAAGAAATGCAAAGGAAATATAACTGCTAAATGTAATATGTATAATATAGGCATTACACCGGAAGGATGTACAATTCCTGTGTTTGGTCTTGGACGATTCTCTCCATTAATGGACGTGTGCTGATAGTAACTTACCGTTCAGTGTAGATGAGCTGAGAGCTGACATTCTGCTTACATTTATCCAACCAAGGAAGCATGAATATTACAGAATACAATTGCATTATTCAGCATAACAATACAAAAAGATTGCTGTTAATCTTTTTGGTTTGTTCCGCTATTTATTATTTTTTTTATTTGGCTTGTTTTTAAGGAAGCTTACCAGAAACCAGAAGACATCTGGTCGAGACTAAAATTGTGCATCAGTACTGGGATCTAGTTTAACTCCCCCTTCTTTCCTTTTCTGTCATCCTCAGGTTCCTGTCTCATCCTCAGCATTCAGCTCTTTGTCTTGCTGTCACTGCACTGCCCCTCTCTCGACTCCCCGCTCATCCTCACGTCCCTGTCTCACTCTCAGCTCATTGTTCTTTCACATCTGTTTTTCACCTTAGGTTCCCTGTCTCACTCTCAGCCTTTGATCACTGTCAGATTCCTGTCTCATGCTTAAACCCTTGACTTACCCCTCATTTCTCAGACTAACCCCGCACCATCTTGTCTTATTGTCAGTTCTCTATCAAATGATCAGCCCTTGCCTTACCTTCACCTGTCTCATCCGTAGCTTATGCTTGAATCTCTGTGAATCCTAAATGTATTCTCTGTCTTTAGCTCACGGTCTCATTCAGTGCTCCTTGCCACCGAATCTCATCCTCCGCTTTCCTTTTCAACCTTACTGTCTCTTCATGTCTCACACTTGGCTCTTCGTCTTGTATCAAGCACCCTGTATCAAGTTCAGCTTCATGTTTCGCCGCCGGTTCTCTGTCTCTCCCTTATCTCCCTGTCTCACCTGGAGCTTTCCTCCCTCGGCCTTCTATCTCACCAATTCCGTTTCACCCTCAAGTTCCTTTCTTATCCTCAGCTCTCCTCCTCGACCCCTGTCCCCCGTCTCTCCCTCGGCCGTCTCTCTGTTAAGGCCCCATGAGACTCTCGCTCTAATCAAGCACATGCTCCTATCAGAGCCAGCATGACCTTTCAGGTGCTGGCACTTTCTGGCATGACCTTTTAGACTGAATAGCTGAGCAGGATGCCGGGACTAATGCGCACAGTAATGGAGGATAATGTGAACCGCTGCTCAGGGCTGCACATTCTCTATGTGTGAGAGTCCCACTTATCCATTGCTTCTCTCAGCAACACAATCACACAATAATGTTCTAGCGCTACAAACTGTTCTGTTTCCATCAGTGTCTTTCTCATTCTTACACTCTCTGTCTATTCCTCTCTTTTTAAGCATGAATACACCTGCTAATCTTTACTCCATAACTGTTCATCCCCCAACCCCCTCCCCCCCTTATGTGCCGTTTGTTTTCCCAAAAATATAATCCCGGATTTCTTTCCTATGTGATTTCTAATTCAGTATTTTTTTTCTTGTATTTTGGCTCATGCTTTTTATTTTTTTATTTAGTTTTTGCTCATTTCTGCTCTGCAGGGACTTAAGTTAGATAACGGCATTAACTGTTATTTATAATGTGCAGGCTGTGCCCTTTTAATACTATATATATATGTATATATATTTGTATAAGTTTGTCGATGCACAATCATATACACATTCATATACACACGAGCTCACCCAAAGTTCAAGCGAGACACCGAGCGCTGCCCGGCCAGTCATCCAGAAAATGGTGAGTGTTACACATGCTCGAGCAAACCGCCATTTCTTATTTTCGTACCCCGGCTCAGTCTCAAAGAGTAATCCAATCATATCAGGTCAGAATTGGGCCATCAAACCCTTACATGTAGCTCAGCTATGAGCTTTCATTTTTATAGAGAGTTTGAAATAAGGCTGTATCATAAAATGAAAAAAAAAAAAAAAAAGTGCCATCAAGCGTCATAAAGAAAATAGGAGCACGGGTTTCAAATCCAGAGCTTTTTTTTTTTTAGGTGACAGCATTTCCAAACTGTAAACAGATCAGAGCAGCTGTAGATACTGCTAAAAAAATAAAAAGCCATATGTTTCTAATTACAAATGAAACAATTTCTCTAAACTAACTTGAAGATATAGCGACTGGCTGCGTTCAACCTGGCAGGTAGAACTTACAATTAAGCACAGCCCATAGTAATTAACGTGTCCTTGTTGTCGCTGCTTCTGTGCGCAAAGCCGCAGTGCAGATGGGACCTCAGCTGGGCCCCTGTTCTTAAGCAAAAGTAAATAAAGTGATGCACAAAGAGAGGCTGCAAACAATGAACGCCGGTTCTGTTAAAACCAACACGATCCGTGTAACATATCTAGAGCACTAGGATGGAGTGGTATGAGACCGATCTCCCGCTGCTCAATTCCCCGCATGAAGCTGGGGTTTGATGACAGGCCCACTGAGAGACGAATGAGAGAGAGAACGAGCGATGGGGGGGGCAGAGAAAATAGGAGAATGAGAGAGTGAGAGAGGGAGCTAAAGAGGCTGTGGGTTGAATGCCTACGGGAAATGGCCCGCCGATGTGCTTATATTACACTGACTTTAGATTCATCTTGGAGATTGAAGCCGATTCCCTAGGGAAATGATGTCTGCCTGTGCGTGGGGCATCTCGTCTTCGATTCCAGCTACGGAGAAGAGCTGCGGGGTACTTAGTGAGAAAAGAGCAGTGGGTGTGTGTTTTAGAATGGGAGCTAAAGCAGGCCTATGTTCCCCATTCACCTGGCCAATATCGAGGTTATTACTCAATATGTTGAGGCTGTGTAAAGCGGGCTGCGACAAGGACTCTATTATGTCATCAGAAAGAAGGGATCAGCAGAGGACAGAGCATGAAAGGAGGAGTGGAAGAGTACCTGCTCGCAAGAGTGCAATTCTTTACAGCTAATTAAAGCTTCCCTTTGAGGGGCAGGGCTGTGGAACAAAGGGAGAAAAGAATAGAGAAAGAAAGAGAGAGAGAGAGAAGAAAATATCACAGCCTTTTGAACCAGACTGCAGTCACTGAAGCAAAAGGGATGGTGTTCTACACCCCCAGCCCAATCCTTGCTCTTTGTTTCTTTTCTTTCTTTCCTTCTTTTTTTTCATCCTTTCTTTTTTCCCCCCTCAATTCTCTTCTTTCCTTGTCTAATGTAATGAGCGCATAATTGTTTTGCGCATAAGAGCACTTGTGGGTGTCTGTGGTGTGTGTTATATGGTTAAGTGAAAATCCCGAGCTTTTCACTTGAGTTTGCTCAGTCAGTGCAGTGACTGTGCTGTGTGGGTAAATGGAGCGAAGAACAGACAGCAAAGTCTTTAGCACACAGAGAATTACTGGCATGTCACACACACACACACACAAAACACACACACATGCATACACAAACATAGCCACAGTTAACAAGCTTCAGTGAGGAGTACAAGCTCCCCCTTATGGTTGTATTATGTATTTAAGGCAATATCCATGGGTCTGTATTATGGCAGGGATGTCTAAACATGATCCTGAACTCTTTTATGGTCAAAACTAATGATACCTCTTAGATTAAGGTAATTCTCCTAGAGGCATGAGGTCACGTTGAGTTGATGTATAAAGTAAAACATACATATTGTAATTAACGATAATAAAATTATTATTATTATTAATAATAATAATAAAAATAAAAATAACAACACTTTCCATGAAGTATATCACCTCAGTGATCTTTTTTTTGGTTGGAGTGTAAAATTGTAAAAACTTAAAACTGTTATTTATTAAAAGAAAAACAGATCAATGCCAAATGAAATTGGACTTTTTTTCTAAACATTCCTAATGCTGATAAGTAAATACATTTGCCATGTTCAGTAATATCAGTAAAAGGAAAGTAGTTTAGATGTTGAAAAAGAAAATCAATGCTCACTAACAAGAAAAATAGTTTTGCAACAGCTCAGGTGTCCATTGTGGTCTGGCATTAAAGAAAAAAAATTAAGGATTTAATTTTGTACAAAAATGTAAACATAAGCCAGGTTGAAGCTGTATTTGGAGGGCACCTATAGTAAATTGTACTTTTTAGTCATTTTTTAAGGATCTCCAGGGTGACTCATCGCTGTGTATACAGGGTCGTAGGGGGCCTTGAGTCTATCCCTTACATGTTCGCTCCTGAGTTGCCAGTGATCCAGACCCCTCTGCCCTCTGAAGCCGTCTAACCCGTCCTGGAGTCCTGCTTCTGGTTGGAGATCCCGTCACATGGATGCCCCGTGTGGTCTGCCTGGATGCGCTTGGTGGCTGGGGATGGTTTCCATGAAGACTGTCCTATCATCGATTGATGCTCTGGGGACCTGTGACTTCAGTTGTTCGATAGCTCAGGACTGGAATCTCCTACAGTCTACCTGAGCCTCCGGGAACAAACTGGACTCCTTTTAATTTAAATTTTAACACATCTCCTGTTACACTGAACTTCCAGTACACATTATTATGCTGATCATTCTCTGCTATCCGTTATCACCCAGATGAGGATGGGTTCCCTGTTGAGTCTGGTTCCTCTCAAGGTTTCTTCCTATTACCATCTCAGGGAGTTTTTCCTTGCCACCGTCGCCCTCGGCTTGCTCATCAGGGACAATCTTATCATTTTGATTCATACACATTGCATAAAAACTTACTTCTTTTTATTGTGTAAAGCTGCTTTGCGACAATGTCAATTGTTAAAAGCGCTATATAAATAAAATTGAATTGAATTGAATTGAATTATCCCAGGAGACCTAGAGCTTGAGACAGGTTACACCATGAATAAGGTGGCAATCGATTGCAGGGCACACACACAAACACTCACATTCACACTCTACAGACAATTAAAAAAAACTCCAGTTAGCCTAATCTGCATGTCTTTGGGCTGTGGGAGTGAACGGGAGTTCCTGGAGGAAATTCAACAAATTCTGGGAGAACATGCGAACTCCATGCACACATACCCGAAGCGAGAATCGAACTCTCGGCCCAGGAGGACCAAGGCGGGAGTGCTAACCACTAAGCCACCGTGCCGACATGTACAACGATAAACAACAACAAAGGAACACATTTCCTGCTTCTTTTTCTTCTTCTACGTTGCTGTTTAACGGAGATTGGAATCCAGTGATTTGAATTTGAATTTGATTTAGTCGGTTGCATTACCACCAACTGTCGGTCTCATTTTCCCTCATCTTTCCGGTCTCTTAAAGACCTCCCTTTTTAAAATAGTCTAATGCTTCCTCCCTTGAGGAAGGATGCCATTTTTGTACTTTTCATCTATTGTGACCTCATAAAAGATAGTCATCCCTCCACCTCCAGCTTGTTTCCTAGCCCTGCTGTTCCCTTGTAGGGCGTGGCTCAACAGCAGCTCATTTTCATAGTAACGGCACAAGTATAATAAAGAGAGTTTGAGGTATGAAAAATGTCATTATCTGAGGGGAATTTCAACATACACTGTGGGGGAGATATGTGACCTGTGTTAACTTAAAGAATAGTAAAATATGGGACCTTTAAAGCCCATACAGTCCAGTGAGCAGGAGAAATCAGGACGACCATTTATTTTTAGGATACAGTAATGGGCTCAAGCGATTTGGAGGTGATGTACAGCTCGCATTTCTCTATAAATAGTCTTAAATTGACTGGCCATACGTGTGCACACTATGCCTGTAAGGGTTAAAAGACATTTACTGTATGTCATATGGGAGAACTTGGGGAAATGGAAGTCTTCCCGTTCTTCTGACTGAATGAGTTCATGTGCTGTAGGCTACGATAGAAATTCAAGATGGCTGTCATTAGCCTCATTATTATTGCACTTTCTCATTAAGAGGTGAGCTAAATTGTTTAGTGAAGCCTAGGAGAAAAAGAAAACCATTCGCTGAATTGTCAGATTGAACACTCGGAGGTTGATGTAAATGGTTTTTACCACGCAGGAACTTTAAATTACAGCAATCCTGACATGAGGTGAATGTGGCATTGTTGCTCTGTGAGTGTTGAAGTGCTGCCTCCATATGAGTATGTGTGCGTGCGTGTGTGTGTGTGAGAAGACTCGAGAAAGACTTGTGGAACAGAGATACAGTATAGAAAGGAGCTTTTCATTGATACACAGCATTGTAATTTTAACTAAATAATGACTACATAAAGAGATAAAGGAAAATATCGACCATGTGTGTGTGCTTATGTGTAGTAATAACAACATGATGTTGTAATAATAACTTTTTTAATGTAAAAAAAAAAAACGCATTTGCTGTCGGCTTGATTTGAACATAATAAGGCAACGCAGTGTAGAAATAGTAATCTTATTCCCTATTATTCCACAGCAGCTGCTGCACCAGTGTTCGTCTCCACAAGCACCCCAAGCTTATAGATTTGGTTTGAATGTTGGGTTTAATTAACTAAGAGTTAATTAAAACATGTCCTTCATAAAATGCACGTGGAAGCTGCGCTGGTATAACAGCAGTGTTGGGAAGAAAGTAGATGCTAGTTTCACACATTTAATTACTCTCTGGTTACCAAAGTCCTGCCAACATCGGTGCATATGCTGAGTGCTGCGGCTCATAATTACTGTACATACACACACGTGAAATGTGTCGTGTTCGGAAATACTACAAAAAGACAAATTGCACAACGTAAAAAATATTTTACAAATACAAGGAAAAAAAACTTTTCTCGACTTTTACTGTAAGTAACTGAATGAGTGTCTTATTGCATTTGGCAACAATTAGCAATAAGGCAGGCATGGGTTGAAGTGATCCCAGAGTACTGCAGACGGTTTTTATTTATTTATTTATTATGTCCAGTTGGAAACATCAGGTTTTGAAGAATTAATTAATTAATACTAAATGTTGATGGTTGTACAGCAGTTTAATTACATACAATAACAAATTCTGCTTATTATCCTTATTGTTATTATTTTAAAAACCTTTGTCTTAATACTTTTGGCCACAATTGTACAGTACGTTTTATGGACAGATAGTTACAGTACATTTAATGTTGTACAAGTTCATTTCTGTTATCTCTTACATTATAGCAGCTGTAAACATTTATTCCCTCATGTCTCTTAATTTGAAGATGAAAGACAGAGAACACAGCATGGTGTGTTACTGATAATCCACAAAGCCTTTCTTCCTCAAGAAACTCCTCCCTTTATTGTTAGACGAGAATCAATACAGAATTTTCTTCTCCATATCCTTCTCCATTAGATACCAACACATTTTTTTCTGTATGCAAACTATAAATACCAACAAGGCTTTAATGAGGGCACTACTAAAAACCTGTTATTTGCCTTATAACTAGTCAGCTTATTCATTGATTACTTTTCTTTAGGCTTTGTCCTTTTTATCTTGGGGGTCGTCTTTCACACTGGTTTTACGCCGGATACCCTTCCCCCCAACTTCTAACTAGATTGGAGACTGCATGTAGTGGCTGGTCTGCATGGGGTGTAGCACACTGTAAACCCTAATGCTCAAGTAATGAACCATATTGAGTACTGTTAACTTAAATAATTACAATTAGTTCAAATTAATAGACCTTGATGAGTATTTAGAACTTTTTGGTATTTATGAGTTTGTAGAAATGACACTTTTCGGGTTAGCTGAACAAATTGGATCATCATTGATCATTGATCATTGATCATCATTGCACCAAGAAGGGCATCTGGTGCAAAACCTGTGCCATGCTTGTGCGTGGACCGGGTAGTCTGCTGTGGAGACCCATTGCCGAGAGCACACTGTAAACCCGAACAAGTTGGCAAAACTCAAAAAATTTGAGGTAATCAGTTATTTTTTAAGTAATGATTTTTCCAATTTTAAGTAAACATCATTTTTTGAATTTGTTGAATTTGTTGCAAATCAAATAAATTGTTGTTGCTGTCACCATAGCAGACAATCCGGTCCACACACACGAGCTTGACACAGGTTTTACACCAGACGCCCTTCCTGACGCAACCCTCCCATTTTATCTGGGCTTGGGACAGACACTTCATCCGGTTGTTGGGAACTGAACCCGGGCCTTTCGCATGGCAGGCTGAGCCACCAGTGTCCTATTGCCCTGATGACATCAGAAACAAAATCACTAGTCTAAAAGATTTTAAGTTGGTGGAACTTTAAGGTGACAGTTACTGTTACTTAAGTACTTACAGTTACTTAAAATATCAAATTTGTTCAGTTAGCTTGAAAAGTGCCATTTCTACAAACTAATAAATACCAAAAAGTTCTAAATACTCATCAAGGTCTATTAATTTGAACTAATTGTAATTGTTTAAGTTAACAGTACTCAATATGTTTAATTACATTAGGGTTTACAGTGCAGCTGAAAGACCAACAGCAATTTATTTGATTTGCAACAACTTAAAAAAAAATGATAATTGCTATTAAATAGTATGAGTTTGGCTACTCAGTAATGCAAGTAAAGAACGATTAATGTGAATGAGTACAACAAGCTCAAAAACTGATGCTGCAGTTCTGTTTACTTAGAATTGGAAACATCATTACTCTTATGTGACTGATTACGTCAGTTTTTTTTAGTTTTGCCAACTTATTCGGGTTTGCAAGGTGTTGGTGAGGCTCGAACCCCTGACCCCCTAATCAGCAACCCTGAGCACAGCTAGTCCGCTTATAACTGGCCAAAATCTGATCAGTCATATTTAAGATTTCAGCAGCACAGTGGTGTCGATCCTGTATCTATACTGTACATCTAACATTCACATTTCCAGACACAACCTCGACTTACAAGCATCATTTTTTTGTTTTTCCACGACCCAGATAACATAAACCTGATCCATCGGCAGGACTTATCTAATTTGCTGAACTACAGTACATACCATTTTTTCTGTTAGTTTCACTGGAATTACTGAATAATGGGCCTTAAGATGAATAACTGTCTAATACTCTAGGACATTAAGAGGATTAGCCTACAAGTCAATTATACCGCGTACATTTTAGTCTGTTTATTTGACCAACGGCAGTACAACAAAGAGAGCGGAAACACTTCAAAATTGACTCTGAGTGAATGTGTGATTGAACGCATTAAAAGGCTACAGCATGTCTTACTTTTATGTCTCTTTCAAATGCAGCTTTAAATGAAAGCGCCTTTGCCAAGGAAATGAAACCGTTCCGTAAGCAATAGAAATAAAACTGTTCTGAATGCAGCAGAAATAAAACTGTCTTGAAAGCAAAACGCTGTTCATCGCCGATTTTATGTGCCCATTAAAATACATTTAAATACAAAATGCATGCAGTATATACAGACCCGCTCTCCCTAAAGCATATGAGTCAAGCTTTTTTCAATCATACAGCAGGAGTGAAGAGTTTTAATGAGTGCCTGCGTGTCACGGAGCTGACTAGAGGTGTAAGTGAAGGTGGCAGGTCGGGCCCCTGATTGGCCGAGCGAGATCCAAAGCACTGCTTCTATACTGTACATACCGATGCTTCTGACATCACTGCTGACACATGCTATAATACCCCATGGGAGAGGGGAAGAGGGGGTGTGGGTTGGCGGATTGAAAAAGCACGCGTGTTAGTCAGACCCATCGATGGGCTCGGTATGTGTTGGCTGAGTTTGCTATGCGGTAAATCTGGTTCATTTTAATTAAATGAGGCTTGATGTTGTTGGTAAAAAGATCAGATATTAATGTAATATCTATTTTGGCCGTGGGAGGGGAATTACTGTATGTCTTGCACATGAAAGGAAATGGAAATGGTAGACGCAGAACAAACAAATTGGTTGGTCATCATACAGTATGTCTTGAAAATATACACTACATCACATGGTTGATTTATACATTCAGAGATCCTAAACGAATGTGAAAATTGGTCCAGACATGAAAGCTCAGCTGAGATGCAGGTTTTTGCAAATTAGAATTGAAGGGAAGCATCAGATGCATATAAGGCATGTGGGAAAGAAATCTAATTTGCCAGTCTAAAAGAAGCTTTTTACACAGCGTCTCTAATGAGCTTCGGAGCTTGACCTCATTAGACGAGTGTGTAACACCTGAGTGCTTCAGTTCTGAAGAGTAGACATCCCCACCCCAGCACATTAGAACAGAGCCTAATCTCAGTGCATTGAGAACAAAATCTGAGATATCAGTGAGAACAGCAAAGCGTGAAAATCATTGGAAATTTTAATCATTTGTAGGTGCCTCGGCGGGCCCGGCGATGCCTTGGAGAACCACCTCAACTCCAGCATCCATAGCAGTGGTGTTATAAGCATAATGTCTTTGATGTTGACTCCACTCCGCACAGGTCTGATGTGACTCTTGAGTGCATGTGAGTGAATGCTAAATGTGTCTTTGTGTGCCCTCGGCAGGAGCTTCGGTCAATTTGACGTGCCGTGCATTCTTCGGCTACAGCGGCGATGTCAGCCCACTCGTGTACTGGATGAAGGGAGAGAAATTCATCGAGGACATGGACCAGAGCCGCATCCGAGAAAGCGATATCAGGTGGGAGCACAAATCAGCTGACGCGGAGACATGGCTCAGACCTGACACCGTTCCTACAACACAACACGCATACACCGTCTGCACATACTAGACCAAATGAGTCTATGTAAACTCCATATCGCTTACTGTTTTAGCACTGATCTGAAAAATGAAAACCTTTTGAATAATTCACTTTAATATCTCATGCAATGCGTGGTACATCAATAATGCAGCTAATCAGACACACACATAAATGCACTAAGGAATTGAATGCAGATCACAGAACCATAAAGAAACACCACAATCCATCTCGCGTAGTCACCGGTTGTATCTCGCACACGCTTATTCAGTGCTCCGGTGTAATCAGAAAGCATTTATTGAATTAATTGTTTCATTGTTTAAAAATAGCAATTGTTTTGCAATTATGTAGGACTCTAGGCAGAGTAGTGCTTGCGCGTGGTAAGATTATGCTCCATGCTGGGTGATGCGTTAATTTCAAAATGAGAAAATGAACCGTAATGTACAGTTTATCTGTAAGGCAAGGCTTGACTTTTCTTTTGCCACAATGGGCATGCAGCCTCATGGGGTCACTGGCCTGCTGTGTGCTAACATGCTCAGGGCAGTTAGCAGAAGGGAAAGTGGGTGAATTCTCAGCTTTGGCAGTGTCGGCCATGACCTTCCCTTCAGCAGCGTATGCCATCTCCCCGACAGCCTTGAGCAGCAGGAAAAGAGGACGAGTGGTCTGTTGCTGATATGTGACTAAGCTTGTTGCGTTTTCATATTCATGTAGTTTTTATTTTATTTTATTTTATTTTTTATTTTTTTGTACAATTTCTCATTGAACATTTTCTTGATATTGCTTTTACCAAAAATTAGGGTGTTTAATTAGTGTATTCTTAAAAATTAGGATGAATAATATAACATGATACACTGCCGTCCTGGTTGCATTACACTCCCTAGATTAACTTAATTAAATGAATGACTAATTGGCAAGCATGTAATTATGACTAATCAAAACAACAACAAAAAAAAAAGATTTTATGATTATGAGACAGGAAGGTAACCTACATTCCTTAAAAAAAAAAAATTATCTCAATGAGAGCACGAGCATCTCTGTCGAGGATGTGTGTGAGACTGGCTTTAAATGTGGCTAAAATAAGGTCTGTTAGAAGGCAGCTGACTCATGCTGCCTTCAGTCTGGGACAGCCTTTATCTCGGAAGAACAGAGTTTCTGCCCAATAATGCTGGCTATTTATGGATTTTCCACCCAAGTGGAACTAGTGGTAGTGACGGTATTTTTAAATGCCCCTGATAACAATTCAGTCAAGTGTTTGTGTGTCATATAGCCAAGCTGGAAAGTTAAAATGAGCCTCGTTCAACTTTTTTTTCCTCCATCCTCATCTGGTGTGCAGCGATTCTTCATTTAATGCAGTGAAAATAGTGAAAAGTGACTTTAAGGCAATTAACATCTTAGAGGAATTAGTGTTTCTGCAGTCAGAAAGCTGTCTAAGATGCACGAGTGCTGATGGAGCAAGCGTGGCTTGAATAGTTGCAAATACAAACAAACGAAGGCAGTGAATTTTCTAAAGCATTTTTTCTTTTTCTTTTTTTTTTAGATCCATATTAGATTTTAGCAGACAATGTAATCTCCACTTCACAGAAAACTAAGCGGTAAACTTGACTTCCTGGATTTATTATTCTCTTATACTGAAAAAACGCCAGTGCTTCTAGTTGAAGAGACAACACTGTTTCGAGCTTTTTGAACATAAAGTGAGGTGTTGTATAGGCCATGGTTATGTCAGTGAGTCAGTTTGCACAGAGCCAGGTGACTCATCTTATCTCAGCAGCACTATGTAAAAGAAAAAAGCACAACAAATAGCTTTTTCTTCGGTTCTCACACGATAGCTTATGAGCACACCAATAAAAGTGTAATTTAGCTGTAACATCTCCTGCTGCTCAATTTCTGACATCATCATAACACTGGACCTCAGCTCATCTTCCCCTGCTCTCCCCATGTGATTTCCTTGATATCTTTTGACAGAATGTTTCTTACATTGCCTTCTCAAGGCTTCTTATAAACAGAACCGTCTTCCATTTTAAGATTATGTGAAGGGTGTCGAAAAGACGTGGTAAAAATCTACAATTGCCGCTGTCAAGCCCTGATGAGGCAATGGGTTCTCATTATAAGTTTGGCATAACTACACATAAGTAGAACTTTTAGCGACTTGCTGTACTTAGAAAAATGCCCTGTTTTTTTTCCCCACCCCACTTTATATTCTGAAACCTTTAATATGTTAACCGAAATCTGATTTTTAATAAGACTGGAGGATATTAATATTCATTTGTGTTTATTTAGTATGACAAATTATTCAAATCAAATGCCCCATGTGTAATGCAGTGGTCTGTGACATTTGTGAATTCCACAATGTGAAAAATGTAATATTTCTGTGACATTTGTAACTTTTTTTGTGTATGAGCTGCTCGTTACATGTAAAGTCATGCTAAATGCTCAGTGAGATCTTGATTTAAAGGCGCGACTATCTAACGTTTTAGTCTTCAGCTATGCATTCTTTGGATTATTTTTCTGCCTGACCTAGCAGTGTTCCTGCTTTACCTGATGGTAAAATGGTACCGCATAACATGGATAATAAAAAAATATTAAGGAGGATTATACATTCATAAGCCATAAGACTAAAACCACCTCCCTAATATTGTATAGGTCCCCTGGGTTGCCAAACAGCCCTGACCCGTCTAGGCCTGGACTATACAAGACCTTTGAAGGTGTGCTATGGTATCTCTCGCCAACACATTACCAACAAATCCTTTAAGTCCTGCAAGTTAATCAGGGTAATTCAGAGGCCTTGGTCATATTCGTCAAACAATTCCTTTGAATTGTTAAATTCCAGGTTGAATATATTCTCCAGAAAGAGACCTCTGTCGTCAGGTAACACCATTTTCATGAAGTGGTGTGCTTGGGCTGCAACTATGTTTAGATCCTTGACGCTTGTCAACTAAAATCCACATGACCCAAAATTTCCCAGCATATCACTGACCCGAGCATCACACTGCCTCTGTTGGCTTCCCTTCTTCTCATATCTGCGTGCCATCTTTGCTCCATGTACGCAATGCACTTCCACCACGCTGTCCACATGGTATAAAAGATAACATTCTGATGCGCACATGCCCATTGTAGGCGGTGGATAAGGTTCCGCATGGGCACCCTGACAAGTCTGTAGCTATACAGCCCAATATACAGCAAGCTATGATGCACTGTGTGTTCTCATACCGGTTTATTATGGACTACATAAACTTTTTTCAGAAATTTGTGCTCCATTGACTTTGTTCCCATAAATATCAATGAGCCTTGGGAACACATACTGTATGGATCAATTTTGGGGTACAGGTGGTAATAACCACTGCATACCAAGAACATTGCACAAGATGGGTTGTTTTGAAGTTGCTCTGACCTAGCTGTCTAGCCATCTCAATTTGGCTCTTGTCAAAGTCACTCAGATCCTTGCGCTTGCTCGTTTTCTCAGCTTCCAACACATTCACTTGGAGAACATACTGTCCACTTGTTGTCTGATGGATCCCACCCCCTTGACAGGTACAACTGTAATGAGATAATCAGCGTTATTCACTTTAGCTCTCAGTGGTTTTAATGTTATTACTGATTGGTGTATCAGTCAGTCTATTTTAAATGCTCTGAGCAGTTAGGAGGCATTTCATATTTTTAAAACACGCCTTGTCAGGGTGCTGCTATTTTTAAACCAGTGCCACTGAAAACACAAAATATCTGGTATCTATTCAACATCATTTTATTTTAATCATACTCATCCTTCAGCTTTCCGCTGAACTCCCAGTATTGACTTCCATTGTTTGAGTGAACAGTGTTGAAAAGGACAACAGTATATGTAGCAGTTTTGCCCCTTGGTGCCTATTATGTTTCAGAAGCTCATCAGTCATCAGACATGAACTGTAAAGTTCCCGTTATACCCAATTTACAAAACCAGTGTGCTATATGAGAAAGCTTATGCAATCAACCTGGGTGGCAACAACCATAACAAACAGTAATTAATGACTCGCAAAGTGGTTTTCTTCGGCAGGAACAGAATCAATTCGCCATTGATTGTCTTTGGTTAATGCAGGGAAATGTGAGTGTAAAATTAGATTAATAACGCTAATAAATGCATTTGCCGTTAATTATAAACTGGCAAAATCAGCATTTTGTAAGGTTCCGTGAACAAATTATTCAACCATGTGAAGTTTTTAACCGAATGCTTTATTGTTGATCTGAGACACACAATAGTGTTCAGTAAAGTGTAAGAGAAAAGGTCCTAAACTAAAACCCTGATCACCACAACATGTCAATCTAAATCTTCATCCAAGTTTATTCCAAGGAATATCTCTTCTACTGAGTTTCTGAGTGTCACCAAGGTATTTTTTTTGTCTCTTGACAGGACCATCAGAGAGCACCTGGGAGAACAGGAAATGTCCATCACTTTGACAATAGATTCATTAGAAGAAGGAGATCTGGGCAATTACTCTTGTTACGCTGAGAATGGGAACGGCAGACGACAAGCCAGCATACAGATCAGCAAACGAGGTATTATTTCTATGGATTTCTTATTTCTAATTTCTTATCACTTTCCTGTGGGTCTCCTTCAGGCAAGCATTAGCATTTAGTGTTTCCTTTTAAGACAAGCAGCTCTGAAGGCGTCTCATCTCCGCTTCAAATGGCAGTTCAGAAGGAGAGACAGTGTCAGGAGATCTAAAATATTCCGCTCTCGACTTGTGCACACACATAGCTCACTGATGAGCATTACAACATTTTCCTATCAAGTCTAAAGGGACTGAAATATGTTGAACTCCTGACCCTTAAGCTGAGGCTCTGACATGTTGCGCAATGCAGAAGCTGACTTGTGTCATTTTACAGTAAACCCTAATACATGTTCATCAGTCTTTTAATCCTGTTCTACAAAATATCTTTATCTACATTTGAATTGATAATATTGCGCGGATAAATACTACCCACGTAAAACCTTAACACGGGAAGCAAACGATAAAGGAGATTAAAAAGATCATGATTTAAAGCATTTGCTGTCTTATGTCTAACGTTTTCTTTTTCCTCCCTTTTCCCTCTCAGTCGAGCTGATGTATACAATGGAGCTGGCTGGAGGATTAGGAGCCATTTTGCTGCTGCTTGTTCTGCTGCTTTCTCTGTATAAGTGCTACAGGATCGAGTTGCTGCTCTGCTACAGACATCATTTCGGAGGGGAGGACTCAGATGGAGGTAAACAAAGTCTGCATATTAGTCACAATGATTCCATAGTGCCCCCCAATGGACAGACCAGACCTTAACACCTTAGGGAGGAAAAGGAAAGAAAACACATTTAGAGTGTTTTGGTACTATAGAGGAGATTTCAGTTTTAGAGTTCAAGCTTAGCGCTTACATTGATGTTTGATAAATAAGACAAAAAGGGTCTTACTCTAGGACTGGAATCATGCAGAACAAAAAAAAAAGCTTCAACTAATGCAGGGAAAGACAGATTTAAGAAAGCTATTAGGTTCTGCATCTGAAAGTAGAAAATTTGTTTGTTTATAGCCCAGGTATAGTATTTGGTGAGCACATTGTTAACCATGTTAGCCAAGTAAAGCCTACCAGTATTGCACTGTTGCCTTGAGATTAATAATGCACCATGTGGTGACAGGTGGCTTAGTGGTTAGCACTGTCACCTTGGACCTCCTGGTCCAGGATCGATTCCCGCTTCTAAGTCTGGAGTGTGCATGGAGATGGCATGTTCTCCCTGTGCTTGGTGGGTTTCCTCCAAATACTTCCAACATTATGCAGATTAGTCTACTTAGTGTTTCCAAATTGCCTGTAGAGTGTGAATGTTCTTATGAATGTTGACCGGAGTGCCTACCGCAGTCGTATAAATGGGAATAAATGCAATGGTCACCATTGACCTCCAGTGGTGACTATTGGCTTCCACTGTCCCTAGTGGTCCACAGCACCAGTGTAGACGAGAAAGAAATGCTATTTGCAGAAGTGGCATCTTCACACATTTCGTTTGTCACTTATAGTGCCAAATGCTTAGCTTGCCAAATTGTAACAACCAGACATTTGTTACTACAGTTAACTAACTTATTTAAGTGCTATTGGTAAGAAATTTCATTTAAATGTAAAAGTGATCTAATTAAACTAATTGCTTTAACTAGCTCCTAGTTTGCTAAATCGCAACACTGTGTATATAGTTTTGGTTCAATTGGACAAGTTCTGTTCCAAGAACACTTATATTTTCATCATCTAAATTTGTTACTATAGTAGAACTGGTGATCTGCTACAGTATGATCAGCAAATACATTTTTCCATGAAAAAAAAGTTAATCTTACAACAAGAAATTAACAATTTAATTTCAGATGCAACTTTAAGATAAATATACAAATCATCAGGCAGCTAGCTAGTCAGCTTGTCGATTTTCACAGAGTGTGGCTTATTTGTAATCTAATTCTGTTAGCAGAGAAAAGACTTAGCTAAACATCTGGCCTTCTAGTGTGTTATAATTTCTTGTTTATAGATGTGTTGTGTAGAAGCAATATCACACTTCCAATTGTACTGTCATGCTGAATATCGGCACCGCTGTGATTAGCCATGGCGAAACGTAGCGGTGCTGATCATCGGTATAAATGCGCTCTTGCCCAAGGGGGATTGCTTAAATGCATTATCATTTTATAACATTACAGATTGTATTATCTTGTCCTGGAGAAATATAGCTACTTACTTTCAAGCCCTTTATGCTATTTTTAAGGGGGTTTTTTTTCATCTATATTCTTGTGTCATTTTTAGTTAGTTTAGGGTTATTGTTTTTTTTTTTAGTTCGACATCTTTTTTTCCTCGCTGAATTTGTTGAGAGTTTTATTGCATCCACATGCCTCATTCTCTTTTTTTTTTTTTTTTTTGTATTTTTCCCCGATTTTCTCCCTAATTTAGTCGTGTCCAATTCCTCCCCGTCACTAGGGGGCTCCCACATTAAGGCTACTACTACCACTCAGCCGGGAGGGCCGAAGACTATCACGTGCTTCCTCCGAACCACGTGACGCCAGCCGACCGCATCTTTTCGAAAATCTTTTCTTTCGCGCACCGTTGGGGATGGCGTAACACACTCGGAGGACAGCGCTATCCGCTGCGCAAGCTCACAGACGCCCCTGACTGGCTGTAGAGCCGTGATTAATGTCGGAGCACTATGTACCTCTCATCCCTCCCCTCTGAGAGAGCTCGGCCAATCAGCTCTCTCTAGACCTCCGGCTCCATCCATCTACAGTAGGAACCTCTGTAATCCAACTAGTAACCATGAATGGTGACCGTTATATTTATCCCCATTTTTACAACCATGGTAGGACCTCCAGTCAACATTCACACACGCTTTCACATACTACGGGGAATCTTTTGGAAATGCTAATAGGCCTAATCTGCATGTCTTTGGACTGTGAGAGGAAACCCGGAGTACCTGGAGGAAACCCACCAACCACGGGGCGAACATGCAATCTCCATGCACACAGACCACGGGAATCGAACCATGCTTACCACTGAACCCCCCGTTCTTCCACATGCCTCATTGGTGTTCTGTTTTGTTACATTACTGAATAATAAAAAGGGTGTAAATGGTTAATATTGTTGATGCGTAAGATTTTTCCCCTAATTGCACAAGACCTTCTCATAAGCTTGATTTTGGTTTTCTGATTTTAGTAGAACGCTAATGAAAATTATACTTCTGCATCAAAAGAGGATTAATCATTGTGTGTTTTTCCCCTTGTCTACCGGGTTATAATGTGTACAAAATATATTTTTAAAAAGTTTGTTGATTAATAATTGTTGATTTGGATTGGAAGCAGAAAAAATGAGCATGTAAAGATGTGCATAACAATACGCTGAACAGCAGAGTGTGTGCTTTATGTTGTGCATTGTAGTTTGTCGAATTTGTATGCTGAAACATCTTATTGATATGAGACATGGCATCTTTGTTCACCACTGCAGGTCATAAGGAGTACGATGCGTACCTGTCCTACAGTAAAGTGGAGATGGATCAGTGGGGGCAGGAGCTTCAGGACGAGGAACGTTTTGCTCTGGAGATCCTTCCTGATGTCCTGGAGAAACACTACGGCTACAAACTCTTCATCCCAGACAGAGACCTCATCCCCACCAGCAGTATGTGCAGCCTTTATGTGTTGTATACGCGTGCGCATGGATGCATGTCTCTCTGTCAGTCTACCTGTATGTATTTGTGAGTCTGCGTGCTTTAGTGATGTGTCATCTAACTGCACGGTTGAAACTGTAACACATCAGAGGCAGCTGCGTTTCTGTCCAGGCCTCGGTGGTAAACATCAAATAAAGGCTTTCAAATTACAAAGTCTCTGAAAGTACTCTATGGAGACCTGACACAGAATGTCAGGGCAGTCAGCGTGCGCTGATTGGTCTGGGTGAGACTGTTGACCGAGCCTGGCGTTAAGGAATGAAGAATGCCTCCCTAGAAAGCCACTGTATCTACTTTAGAGGTACTTTATCTCTTGTACTGCTGTTCTCTGACATGTTCCCCGGATAGCTCCAGATTTACCACGGCCCTGATCGTGATAAAGCAGTTACTGAATATGACTGAATATGAATACTTTATTTCACACCTGTCTAAACCTCTACACTTGGCAGACGCTTTAGTGTACGATTAGCAACCACTCAGAGTGTGTATCAGAGAGTTTATGGAGGAAGGGTATATCATATTACCTGACGTTCAGTGTATTGTAACATAATCTGTCATGATAGTCATGAAAGCCCGTGAACCTTATTTAGTTTGACTAGAAGAAGAAGAATCTCCCTCGATTTGAGAACTACCACATGATCATTTTTGCTCCTTACCTTTCTTCAGAGATACCTAAGCACTTCATTAACATTATGTACTTATGATAATAATAATATGATATCTGCTTCATTGTGTGTCGTCTTCAGACATTTTGTGCAGTCTGTGTGTGTATTGTTTACCGTCTTTGTCCGATAATTGCTCTGCGTGTATGTGTTTGTTCACGTTGTATGAAAAGCTGAATGTTTATGTCTAGGTCTCAGCAGTGAACATTACCAGGATGAGACACAACTTGTTAGAGGTAGAGTTTAATCCTAACACACACGCACACACACACGCACACACACACACACGCACACACACACGCACACACACACACACACACACACACGATCAAGCTCTTTGCTCATGCATTATTCCTGTGTCTTACCTGTGATTGTGAATTTTGTCTTTAATGTTATTTGTTGTTTGTCTTTTTAACCTTTTATTTGTTAAGCATTATCTGCATTAAGAAAAGAGGCGTGCATATACAGTACAATCTCAGTAGTTTTAATGATCCGAGCAGCCGAAATGGTTAAAAATGCAGGGAAGATGTTATAAAGCATTAATGAGCACAGTCATGGTTTCTGCCAAAACAAATCTGAAAAGACCAGGGATAAGTCAGGGCTCAACTGCATTTAGGACATGGACTGGAACAGTGTAACGGATGAGGCTTGAGAATAAACAAAGGTCCACTGCTAAAGAGGAGGTCAGGAACTGGGACTGAATACAGGGAAACAACAGAGCCTGGGTCTGAGCCAGGAACAGATTTTAAGAGACACAATATGCTACAGTATATACTGCCACAAACTCCAATCAGGGACAAAGACTGCCACGGGGACATGCAGATGCAGGGACGGAGACTGAGACTGAATCGAAATCTCATGACCAATAGTTAAATGAGCGATGGCATCTAATATATACCATAGCTGTATACCCTTATTCTGGTCTCTTGTTTGTTTCTCAAAAATGTTGATTTTGCTGATATATTGGTTTTATTTAGTGTGTGGTCCTGACCACTGTCCCAGCAGGAACTCCAAAACTAAATAAATGTTGTAATACAGTTGTGACAATGTTGTAATGTCCAACGTTGGGACAACATTCTTTTTAAACATTAGAACGACTTTCAAGCACAACATTGCAACTACAACCTCAAAACAATGAGACTGTAACCTTTATTTCGAGCATTTATACCAATTAACATCCATTCTCACATTTAACAATATCCATGGTCTCTTTGGGTTTCTGGATTTCGGTTTGATATCAGGCCAGACACAACAGCTTCCCGCATAGTGAGCAGTGGTGGCTCAGTATGTTAAGACTCTGTGTTACGTATCGGAAGGTCGGCAATTCGAGCTCCAGCTCCGCCAGGTTGCCGCTGTTGTCCCCTTGAGCAAGGCCCTTAACCCTGTCTGCTCCAGGGGCGCTGTATAATGGCTGACCTTGCGCTCTGATACCAACTCACTAACAATAGCTGGGATATGCAGAGAATAAAGAATTTCACTGTGCAGTAATGTGTATGTGGTGAATAAAGGCTGAACTTCACTGAATACACAGCGTATGTATCTCGTGTCACGCATCTCTTGGTGTAGTAATTTTACCTCTCTCTTTCATTTTCTTTTAGAAATATTTCCATGAGGTGCATCATAGCTCCCAAATTACTGTACTGTAATATGGTGTTTGCACAGCAACCTTATTATAGTAGCAAAAGTACAGTATTTGTTTATACATACCATTTTGACTTCTGTCTTATTTAATATATTAGTAAATGTAAGTTGTTGTTCTGTATGTGTAGTAGCGTGCGCAGCATGTTCCCTAGCGGTCCAGAGTTAAGCACGGAATTCTCTCACCACAGGGATTTGTGACAGTTTTAGTATTAATTTTGTTTTGGCGCTGCTTATCTAACATTGTGTTAGGGCCAGTCGTTATCTCTTTGTCATGTAGTCAGTGTCGTTCCAATGTCATTTCAAACTTTCCAAAACAATTTAATACCAATGTTATTCCAACGTCCGTAAAGCCAAACTAACATAACCAGAACATTTTGGGAACCAAACATTCCTGCTGGGGTTCAGATTATTGGTGCATAAAATGTCACTTTGTACAGTACAAACAAAAAAAAAGAATTTATACTGAACTACCACTGCAGTTTGGCTGATGTGCGTGTTATATGCCAACTAGAAATGCCCAAAAATATGTTTGTGTCGCTGACAGATGAGAACAAATAGACCAACAAGAAATGAAATCAATGATTGCTTACAGATATTTTTTCAGTTTGCTTGCTCATTCGGAAGAGAATGATTTAAAAAAAATAGTTTAAATATTACTTCTTGTCTTTAAATGAACACAGTGTTCTTCCACTTTTGTAAACAGTACAAATAAAATGTTACCTTAAAGAACCAGAATTTTACTATTTCTAAAAGAAGTTAACTGAGGTTCCATTGGTCCCCCAAAAGTGTCTTAATGCTCCAGCTGAAATTCCCTCAGAGAATGCATTTTTGTATACCTTAAACCAGGGGTGTCCAAATCCAGTCCTGGAGGGCCAGTGTCCCACACAGTTTGGTGCTTCTTCTTCTCAAACACAGCTGATTTAACTAATCTGTTAATTACTAGGTTCAGTGGGTGTGTTTAGGTGTTGGTGAATTACAAACTGTGATGGTCACTGGCCCTCCAGGACTGGATTTGGACACCCCTGCCTTAAACTCTTTTTATTTCACTCCTCCTCCAAATCTTCTGTTTCTGCATCTATGTTAATGAGCTCCCGTCAAGTCCCACCCCACCAGAGAGCATTGGAGCTGAGCAACAAACCGGGGGAGGAGTTTCATCTTATATGAGGTCACAATAGGGGAACCTTCAAGTTGGCTGGTTTAAGCCCTGGCAAATACAGTAACTGAAAAAAGTAAATTTTGCATAACATATCCCTTTTACATTTAAGAATAATCTAATATCACTTTCTCACTCGCTCATCATCTATACCGCTTAATCCTGTGTTCAGGGTCACGGGGGACCTGGAGCCTATCCCAGGAGACTTCGGGCACGAGGTGGGGTACACCCTGGACAGGGTGCCAGTCCATCGCAGGACACACACATACACACACTCATTCACACACTACGGCCAATTTGGCAAATTTAATCTAATCTGCATGTCTTTGGACTGTGGGAGGAAACCCAGCAAGCACGGGGAGAACATGCAAACTCCATGCACTCAGAGACGGGAATCGAACCCGGACCCTGAAGGTGCAAGGCGACAGTGCTAACCACAACACTGCCGCCCTAACATCACGTTATGAAACAAAAAAGTTGTGTGAATAATGTACTATAAATTGTTCCTTAAATATGTGACTGAGGGAACGCAGTACCAGATTTTAGTATTCTCTAGCATTGGTGATACTACTTGTATTCTATGTTATGTCTCTAAGAGGACAGTTTTTATTTTTCAGTTTTGACTTGTTTTGGCATGGTCTTGACCTTGCTTTATATTCAGTCTAACACAAACTTGACTAGACTTGCCTTTGACTCAGAAAAAGGTGGCTTTGACTTCAACACTTGACCAGGTGAGACCTCAGGGACTGGAAAGCTGATACGGTAGGCTAAGGATCAATAAGCTTCAGTAAGCACTTTAGTATTCGCTCCTTTTCATGAAGGGTCAAACCTACTGGGAGGAAAAGCATAAGCACTGCTTAGAACTGCTGTGGTAATACATAAAGGTCTTCTCAAACATAAACCAATGGGTAAATATGAGATTTCATATGTAGTCCCAGCTGAAACAAAACAAACTGTAGCACCTGCAAACAGGAGTGTTCCATACCCATAGTGGATATATTTTAATCTGTTTCTTTCTCTGTGTTTTGCAGCATATATTGAGGATGTGGCTCGCTGTGTGGAGATGAGCAAGCGTCTGATCATCGTCTTGACCCCTGGCTACGTGCTGCGTCGTGGCTGGAGCATATTTGAGATGGAGTCACGCCTTCGCAGCTCTCTAGTGTCAGGTGAGATCAAGGTGATCCTGATCGAATGTGCTGAGCTACGTGGTGTCATCAACTACCAAGAGGTAGAGGAGCTGAAGCAATCGATCAAGTCTCTGACCGTGGTGCGCTGGAGTGGCCCACGAAGCAACAAGCCCGGATCACGATTCTGGAAGCAGCTGCGTTACGCCATGCCATGCCGCCGGCCACAGCCTAGTCTCAGGACCCCTGCAGTGGATGCAGGAGAGCCAAACCCCTTCGCTCACCTCCACACCGTCTCTGCAATCTCAGTGGCCACCGCAGCATCGACAGCAGCAGCTCCGGCCCGTCCAGAGCTTCGGGCCGCCCTGCGCAGCTCGTACCGGGCGCACTCACTCGCCAGGCAGAAACACGCCCACTTCCGCAGCTACGATTACGAGCTGCCGCTGGCAGCAGGAGCCACTCTGCCAGCACAGCCCACCTACTGCAACCTGCCGCTTACGCTGCTTAACGGCCAGTGGCCCACCGCCAAGCGCCAGCACAGCCTGGATGAGCCACACGCCAACAACAATGCCATGTTGCCGTTGCTGCCCCGTGAAACTAGCATCTCCAGTGTCATCTGGTGATGGAGAGGCAGCAACGATTATCTGACTTCTGTAGACAGGCCAGGCTGGAACAAAACCTCTTAAGCTCATAGGGATGTAGGAACGTCTGGTCAAACATAGATATATACGGAACAGCCTCTGCTCCAATCAAGCACTATGTTTTTTTGTTTTTTTTTCCCGTGTGCGACTTTTGGTCCACTGGATTTGCTGATTTTATACTGAGGCTACTCTGGAAGTAAAGCTCCGCATTAAGGGATTAATTAGTGCCATATCAACTTAGTGAGGAGTCTATGAGTGAACTGAGACATGCAGCCACACCACACGAACGGAAACAGGGTCCTGCACAGACGTCTGCAGTTTACGAATAGCATCACCATCTCCCGATCTCCGTACACTTTGTGTCATCACACTGCCTTTGTTTTTTTTGTTTTGTTTGTTTTTTCTGTTGCCAAAAGATATATCAATACTTTCACTTTGTTTAGTTGATGATCTTTATACTGTATTACTAGACTTGCAGTTGATTTTTCTTCCTTTCAGTTTGAAACAGTGTGAGCCGTTTGGAAATTAGGGCTTGGCTAAATGAGATGTTTACCCTTTTGTTTTCACTGAGAGTTTGCTCTACATGTTGATCCAAGTGTCCAGTTTCTGTTAGCTTCTGTATGATGTGTATTTATGAGTTTAATTGGACAATTTGTAAGAGGAAAAAAAAAATCACAGAGAATTATGCAAGGAGTGGAGCCCATCCTCAAATAATAAAGGGTATTTTAAGAAACAAGAAATCTATTTTTATAAGTGGAAAGCTGTTTCTCTCTATATATAAAACAGCATCACCAGGACAACGGGGTAAAAGACTTGTGCATTTTGGGTATTTTATAAATTTTGCTACATTGTTTTCTGTTTGTACAATCTACAATAAAATAACTTGATGTCCTCGAATTAATTTAGGAAACAATAGTATACTGCATTTCCTAGAGTTGGGTAAAACCTAATGAAATACAAGTTTTCCTTTTTCTTTTTTGAATAACTCTTAAAGTCAAGTTTTAAAGGACTTAAAATCCTGTGTAAAATCCATATGCATAGAGGATTGATATGTATTATGATTTGGATATTTATATTACTATGTATTATAAAACACTACAGCCACTGAAATGAAGTGTTTATATTTCTAAAGGCACAATCATTCTTGTTTCCATTTTGTTTGTCACTGTGCATTAAAATCACCAACCTCTGTCAGTTTATGTGTAGTAAATGCTAATGTCCGGTGTGTGTGTGTGTGTGTGTGTGTGTGTGTGTGTGTGTGTGTGTGTGTGTGCGTGTGTGGAATGCATTCAAACAGACTTCACTTTCAATTATAATAATTTCCTGGTAATTCGTGTCTTTATATTTGTAATATGGTGCAGGTACAGGCAAGTGTTCAGAACCTATCGAGTTTTCCAAATGTTGTTATGCTTCACACTCATCTTAAAATCGTTTCGAATTATTTCCTTTTTTAAACATTCTACACACAATACACTACAGTGACAAAGTAAAGACAGGTATTTTCTGAATGTTTTGTTCCTTTATAAAAGCATAAAGTTTACAAGAAACCTTCAGCAGGATTGAAAGCACCTAAGAGCACTCAAAGAGCCTCCATCATCCTCAATTGGGAGAGATTCGGGGGGGGGGGGGAAACAAGTCTTCACAGATATGGCCGCTCAGCCAGACTGAGTTATCAGGGCCTCGGTCAGACAGGTAACCAAGACCCCAAGGGTCACTATAAGGCCCTGAGTTCCCTTGTGGAGATGAGATAGGCTCACACAAAGACAGCCATCACTGCAGCACGTCACCAATCAGTCTTCTGTATTAGTGTGACTAGACAGAATCCATTCCTCACTAAAAACGACACATGACATCCTGCTGATAGTTTGCCAAAAAGTGACAGATGTGCTCTCGGACCATGAGAAGCAAATTCCTCTGGTCAGATGCTATCTGTGAGAGATCAGGAGCTGAATCACCTTATTAATACCATCGCTTTAGTCTTACATGGTGGTGGCAGCATCATGCTGTGGGTATGCTTTTCTTTAACTGAGACTTGCAGACTAGTTGCAATACAGTGAAAAAATGGATGCAGAGATAAACTGATTGAAAGTGTTGTGCTCAGGTTGGAGCAACAGTTAGACACAAGAGTGGTTTCAGAACAACTCTGTGGAGGCCAGACACTGGACCCTCCCAGTGAAGTATTTGTGGAGAGACCTGAAAATAGCTGTGCGCTGACCCTGTCCATTTAACCTGGTTAAGATTGAATGATTATACTGTACCAAACAAAAAAAAATATGGAAGAAACTTCCAAAATAAAAGAAAGGTGTGCCAAGTGTGTAGCATCATTCACAAGCAGACTCGAGGCTGTCGTTGCTGCCAAAGGTGCTTTAACCGAATACTAAGTGACGGGTCTGCAATTATGTAGATGGGATTTTTCACTTTTTATTTTTTATTTAGTTAACAACACATGCCGACTTTAATTTTGTCCTTGTGGAGTATCGTATGTAGAGTGATGCGGAAACTGGAAGAGTCCAGGGTCCAAATCTTTCTGTCAGCTCCGTGAAGTAAAGTAGATTGTATATTTGTGTTGTAGGAAGAGATTATATCTAGGAAATATAATAGAAACAGACAAATATAGAAACGTATATCAAACAGCATACACGTTATACCAAGTAAATCAATTAAGATCTATAACGCGTACTGAAAACAATAAAAGGTTCAATGTAATTTTTCAGCATTTGAAAAGCTTAAGGAATGTGAATGCTGAGCAGGAATTTTTGGTTGTCAAACTGTTGTATCAATGTTCATTTGGAAACTTTGCAGTGGTACTTTGCTCATACTATTATTTATTTATTTTTCTCCTATTTTCTTTATGCAACAAAATCAACACCCTGAGCGAAACTTAAACTCTCAAAAATGAAAGTATGCAACAGTCGCCTCTGACCCACTAGGGTGCTGATGCAAGTAAGTACACATGTACTGCTTAGACAAACGATGAGTATCACTTAATAACTTCTCCATTAAATAAAAATATAATTAATATTTCTATACTGTGGTTTACCAAAACATTTATTTGGGCATAAGCTGAAAGTTAAAACACACATACCTGTACACACATAACTTTAAAATTATGTGTGATCCTGCAGTGTCGCTGTGGTGTACCAGTTTAACATTAATACTGTACATTCTTCTCCATTACGGTGTCTCTTGCTCCTGCTGTCACTAGGACCAGTATCGCTGCATTTTGCTGCATTCCACAGTTGTCCACTATTTTTTAAAAGAGATAATTACAACACTCAAGAGTCACGCAAGCACTTGGTATAGAAAAAACATGAGATCCTTGTGTGCGGGAAGCTCTGGTGTTCTAAATCGAGATTTCTGGAGTTATAAGTTTGTATAAAATGCAGATTTTTTTGTTGTTGTTTGTGCTTGTACTTACAGAATGTGTTGGGGTTATTCATTCAACATTATCCCAAAATTTCATCAAAGTAATTCAACTTTCAAAAACTACAATGTCCCGATCCTTTTTTTTTTTTTATGTTGATGACATTGCAACCGAATTACAGCTATACGACATAATAAAGTCATAAAGTCATAGAGTAATAGGGTTGTTGTTTTCTCGATGTTCGTCATTAAGCTGATCTTTATTAAATTATTTTAATCTTCTATGTGTTCTTAGGAAATTACAATCCATAACATAATTCATTAAACTCTGGGACATATTTAGGTTAAAATATTTAACTTATACTTTCTTTAATATTTTAAAACCTTATCGTTATAAAAGATACAATGATGTGATTTTGTGACAACAAATGAACAAACAAAATCTCTCAGAAATTTTAGGCGAGCCAAAGAGTGATTCTTATAAGTTTATATTTATAACATCTCTCTCGTTCTCTCTTTCTCTTCTTCTGTGTGCGTGTGTGTGTGTGTGTGTGTGTGTGTGTGTGTGTGTGTGTGTGTGTGTGCGTGTTTGTGTGTGTGTTTTTTAAACTTTCAGCTGCTTCCCAATTAAATGTCAGGCTACTTATACCATAAAAGGTCATGCAAACTTGTACCCAATAATATAATTATTTTCCATTCAAATAATAATAATAATAATAATAATAATAATAATAATAATAATAATAATGTTGAAGAATAATACAAAAATATATCATATTTTAGGTTAGAGTAAATGATTTATGAACATAGTGTAGGAGTCATGTAATGAGTTGAGAAATGGAGATGTATGTCCATTATTTATGCTGCTATAATTTTTTAGCATTAAAATTTTTTAAATATTTAAACAAAAGCCTAAGTAACATGAATACTCAGCAAGAATTTTTGGTTGTTTAACTGTTGTATCAAAGTTAAGTTGTATTAAGTTATTAATACTAAATTAAATGTATTAATTAAATTAATGCTCATACTATCCCCCCCCCCCCCCCCCGGCCCTATTTTCTTTGTGCAACAAGCCAACACCCTGAGCGAAACTTAAACTGTCAACTCGCCTTGAGTCATACAGTATACAGTAGAGCTTCACAGATATTTTTTGCACTTAAAATAACCATAAAAACAATGATTTATTTACATAATTTACACTAACCTTTGCAGTGTTAAAATAAAAAATTAATGTAAAACCATTAACATATAACTTTATTGTTCAAATCACAAAGCTACAACCTTGACCATAATCCCAAAAATGTGGTGAACTTGAGACAAATGAGACATAACACAAATATCAATCTCAACGTCTGCTGCATCAGTGTTTTTAGATTTTTTGGATAACTGTTACCATGGTGTATACTGACGTATAATTACAAGCATTGCATAAGTGTTGAGGCAATTACATTAAGTTTATGCAAAGAGTCGCAGTGTTTACCCTTCTTTTTCAAGTCCACCTTGGCTCGCTGTCAGTCAACTTCTGGTCCACATCCTGACTGATGGCAGCCCATCCTTGCATAATCAAGGCTTGGAGTTTGTCAGAATGTGTGGGTTTAGGTTTTTTCACCCGTCTCTTGACGATTGACCATAAGTTAATAGGAATAAGCTCTGGGGAGTTTCCTGGCCAAGGACCCAAACTTTTGATGTTTTGTTTCCCGAGCCACATCGTTACCACTTTTGCCTTACGGCAAGTTGCTCAATCATGCTGGAAAAGGTATTGTTCATCACCAAACTGTTCTTGGATGGTTGGGAGAAATTGCTAGTTTGGTTGGGGTGTTCCAGTGGGACATGTCTAAATGCTGAGCAATATTGTTCACTTAAATACCTTTGGTTTCACTTCTTCACCTTTGTCACTTCCTCCTGTTGTCACTATGACCGTTTTTTCTGCATTTAGGTACAGTGTTGCATTCTACATTTATACTTTTTTTATAAGGGGGGGGGGTGATTTTCCCCCGATTTTCTCGTGTCCAATTCCTCCCCATCACTAGGGGGTTCCCACATTAAGGCTACTATCACGTGTTTCCTCCGAACCACGTGACGCCAGCCGACCGCATCTTTTCGAACTGCTCGCTCACGCACCATTTGGGGCGGCGTAACACACTCAGAGGATCCGCTCCTTCCGCTTGCGTGAGCTCATGGACGCCCCTGATTGGTTGTAGAGTCGTGATTAATGTGGGAGCACTAAGTACCTCTCATCCCTCCCCTCAGAGAGAGCTCGGCCAATCAGCTCTCTCTAGGCCTCCGACTGAGAGGGGTTACAGCCTCTCGCATCAACATCAACCGGGATTCGAATTGGCAATCTCCGGATGATAGGGCGAGCGCTTTAGCACTGCGCCACTCGGAGGCCCCCCTACAGTTAGACTTTTGAAAGAGACACACAAGCACTGTTCATCCCAGTTCTCTGTTTAGGATTTCTTAACTGTGCTATAATCAACATAGAAATACAACAAACACAGATTTATACTCGCTAAATAAGTGCTGCCTTTGCGACGCCGTGCGAAACGATGTGAGCCGATGTGAGCCGCTTTATTTCAGTCATAATATAGTATAACATATGTGTGTGTGTGTGTGTGTGTGTGTGCATAAGAATTGTATTTCAATGAATGTTTCAGAAACCATGCTTTATTTTCGTTTCATTTAAAAGAAGTCCTGTTTGTGTGAGGAATCTGAGTCTGTATAGGTGTGAACAGCTGAGACAATAGGAAACCTGGTGAAACCTGATGTTACCTGAGCCAGGTGTCAATGGGTCCATATTCATGAAAAGTCATAGATTATTCAGTGAAACAGAGGTTCTGCTAAAAAAAAAAAAGTTAGATTCATCAGTCACTTTATTCCAAATAAAAGGTGTTTCTGAGTGTTATAATTTAGTTGTTTTGCTATGGACACACACCCAGTACTTTCATGAACTCAGTTTTGTTTTCAAAACAATCTGCCAGGTGTGTTTATTCTCATTTTTCTTTTAGTTTTTCAGAAATGTTGTGGATCGTTCTCCGACGATCAGCATCACTGTAAACTTGGAAATACACAGGTGGACAAAATTGTTGGTACCCTTCGCTCAAAGAAAGAAAAACTCATAATGGTCAGAGAAATAACTTTAATCTGACAAAAGTAATAATGAATAAAAATTCTATGAATGTTAACCAATGAAAGTCAGACATTGCTTTTCAACCATACTTCAACGGAATAATTTTAAAAAATAAACTCATGGAACAGGCCTGGACAAAAATGATGGTACCCCTAGAAAATCCTGAAAATAATGTGACCAAAGGGACATGTTAATTCAAGGTGTGTCCACTAATTAGCATCACAGGTGTCTACAATCTTGTAATCAGTCAGTGGGCCTATATATAGGGCTCCAGGTAGTCACTGTGTTGTTTGGTGACATGGTATGTACCACACTCAACATGGACCAGAGGAAGCGAAGGAAAGAGTTGTCTCAGGAGATTCGAAAGAAAATTATAGACAAGCATGTTAAAGGTAAAGGCTATAAGACCATTTCCAAGCAGCTAGATGTTCCTGTGACTACAGTTGCACATATTATTCAGAAATTTAAGATCCATGGGACTGTAGCCAACCTCCCTGGATGTGGCCAAGGGAGGAAAATTCATGACAAATCAAAGAGACGGATACAAAACAGAATTGTAACAAAACAGCCCAGAAAGACTTCTAAAGAGATCCAAGGTGAACTTCATGCTCAAGGAACATCAGTGTCAGATCGCACCATCCATCGTTGTTTCAGTCAAAGTGGACTACATGGGAGACAACCAAGGAGGACACCATTGTTGAAAACAAATCATAAAAAAGACAGATTGGAATATGCCAAACTACATGTTGACAAGCCACAAAGCTTCTGGGAGAATGTCCTATGGACAGATGAGACAAAAATTGAACTTTTTGCCAAGGCACATCAGCTCTATGTTCACAAACGGAAAAATGAAGCATATCAAGAAAAGAACACTGTCCCTACTGTGAAACATGGAGGAGGCTCTGTTATGTTCTGGGGCTGCTTTGCTGCATCTGGCACAGGGTGTCTTGAATCTGTGCAGGGTACAATGAAATCTCAAGACTATCAAGGGATTCTAGAGAGAAATGTGCTGGCCAGTGTCAGAAAGCTGGGTCTCAGTCGCAGGTCATGGGTCTTACAACAGGACAATGACCCAAAACACACAGCTAAAAACACCCAAGAATGGCTAAGAGGAAAACATTGGACTATTCTAAAGTGGCCTTCTATGAGCCCTGACCTCAATCCTATTGAGCATCTTTGGAAGGAGCTGAAACATGCTGTCTGGAAAAGGCAGCCTTCAAACCAGAAACAACTGGAGCAGCTTGCTCATGAGGAGTGGGCCAAAATACCTGCAGAGAGGTGCAGAAGTCTCATTGACAGTTACAGGAATCGTTTGATTGCAGTGATTGCCTCAAAAGGTTGTGCAACAAACTATTAAGTTAGGGGTACCATCATTTTTGTCCAGGCCTGTTCCATGAGTTATTTTTTTTTTATAATTCCGTTGAAGCATGGTTGAAAAGCAATGTCTGACTTTCATTGGTTAACATTCATAGAATTCTTATTTATTATTACTTTTGTCAGATTAAAGTTATTTCTGTGACCATTGTGAGTTTTTCTTTCATTGACCAAAAGAAAGAAAGGGTACCAACAATTTTGTCCACGTGTGTATGTCAAACGTCTCTGTTGCAGATTTGCCCAGTTTTATGCAGAATTTCACGTTTGCTCCTTGTTCTAACTTACTGTCCATGATGAAATTGCAGATGTGGTCACATGGTAAGAATAGCACCAGTTGAACAGCTCCAACGACCACGGGACGATGTCCTTTGGCACACTGACTTATATAGGTCGTGCTTCCTGTGACTGTGTTCAGCCTTGTGCTGCCTTCTGTTTTTTATACCATTTCATTTAGTGCTTCACAGATATACTGTCTTTAGCAATTTCACAAACTGTAGAAAAACATAAAAACATCCCTCTATGGTTACCCTAACCTTCACTGTGCTGAATTGAAAATTAATGTAAAACCATTAAACGTATAAATTTATTGTTCAAATCATTACAAAGTTACAGTGACCACAACCCCAAAAGTGTGTAAGTATGAGAAAACTATTGACATTTACTTCAGTAACATACAGTATTAAGCAAAGGTCTTGAGCCTTGTTTACTCATATTACATTTGGTACAGTGTAAGAAACACCCTCTTTAAAATAATCACACTTTGTTGCTTTGCAGCCTGAAATGAAGACAGATACAGTTTCTGTTTTATCCTGCTGTATAAAATACAGAATCACTGATTTGGAAAAGGATCACCTTCTCAATGGCACACAATGCTTTGCACATCTAGACATCTAGACTGCAATATTTGCCCACTCTTCTTTGCAAATTCGATGGTGACTGTGATTTTCAATGGGGTTTACTGTATGTCTGGGCTCTTACTACACCATGCAAGTACTGTACATGCACCTTTTATTCCTTCAACCACCGTGTGGTCAATTTTGATGTGTGCTTTGGGTCATTGTCAAGTTGGAAGATAAAACTTCCTCCCATCCTGCATCATCTTCTGGCAGAGGACAGCAGATTTTTCTCAAGAATTTAAGAGTATTTTACTCCCATCCATTTTTCTTTTATCCCGACAAGTGCCCCAGTCCCAGCTGCAGAGAAACACCCCATAACAGGATACTACCACCTTCATGCATTTCTGTAGGAATGGTGTTATTTGGACTGTGCAGTGTATTAGATTCCTGCCAAACATACAGTATCTTGTGGCTGTTGTGGCCAAATAATTCAATTTTAATCTGATCATCTGTGTTTTTGCAAAGCTCAGATGTGACAGCAGGTGACCTTTCTTAAGGAGTGTCTTTTTTCTTTCAACACTCCCATACAAGCCACATTTGTGGACAACATTTGTCATAAATTCCTGCAACTGCTTCAGAGTTGCTGTAGGCGTCTTGGTAGCCTCTCCGACCACTTTTCTCTTGGCTCTTGCATCCAGTTTAGAGCGATGTCCTGATCCAGGGAGGGTCTGTGTTGTAACAAATATTTTCTACTTCTTATTAATATACTTCACTATGCTTCTAAGCAGTGATAAAGCCTTTGGCATTTTTTGTATCCATCTCCTGATTCCAATTAACTTGCACTTTACCTTTAAAAAAAGTAAAAATAAATCCCAACAGATAAGTTGATCTTGTGGCTGTTGTGGCCAAATAATTCAATTTTAATCTGATCATCTGTGTTTTTGCAAAGCTCAGATGTGACAGCAGGTGACCTTTCTTAAGGAGTGTCTTTTTTCTTTCAACACTCCCATACAAGCCACATTTGTGGACAACATTTGTCATAAATTCCTGCAACTGCTTCAGAGTTGCTGTAGGCGTCTTGGTAGCCTCTCCGACCACTTTTCTCTTGGCTCTTGCATCCAGTTTAGAGCGATGTCCTGATCCAGGGAGGGTCTGTGTTGTAACAAATATTTTCTACTTCTTATTAATATACTTCACTATGCTTCTAAGCAGTGATAAAGCCTTTGGCATTTTTTGTATCCATCTCCTGATTCCAATTAACTTGCACTTTACCTTTAAAAAAAGTAAAAATAAATCCCAACAGATAAGTGTTTCTGTTCATGCGCGCAGGCGCTGTGTGTGTGTGTGTGTGTGTGTAATGTGCACACACACATACATTAACGGAAAGACTGTTTCATCTGAAAAATTAGCAAAGAACAACTCCAATGACACTCGCGTGAGCGCATACTAAAGGAATCACTGCTGTAAAGTAAAGTAAAAAAAAAAAAAAAGTACCAGCACTTTACCTTTGAAAAGAATCGCGACAGAGCTGAGTTTCTGTGTAGAGCAGAGAGTGTGTGTCGGTATGTGTGTGTGAAGCCGAGGGGGGTGGGGTGGGGTGTAAAGGCGAGAGAGAGAGAGAGAGAGAGAGAGAGAGCGAGAGAGTGTGTGTGTCGGTGTGTATGAGGCACGGTGTCAAATTACACACAAGCACACACATAGGACTAATGACATGCTGAAACACAGAGGGAGATGTTGATTATACAGTGGAATCTCAGATTGCGAGTAACGTGGTTTACGAGTGTTCCGCAAACCGAGCAAAGATTTTTAATAAATTTTTATTCGGAAACCGATCAAGTATTACTTTACGAGCGCGGAGTATCATGTATCACACATGAGACTCTTATTTTGACACCGAGCTATCAAAATATAGCTCTCTGTCGCTCTCTGTCAAAACAAGAAGCGCATACCTGTACGTGATACATGATACTCTGTACTCGTAATTCAAGACTTTCTCGTTTTTCAATGTTACCTAACACTGCTAATAAGGAAAACATAAAGTCCTGCTATCACCTAGTAATGCAGATAAGGCCACAATAAAGGCATCGGTTTCAGGAAGTTATAAGGAACATATTAAACCATGGAATTGCAGCTGACCAATGCTATGTGCTGTATTTTGCATGGATTTACTGTAGGTATAAGAGAAAGGAGACATTATGCCTTTATGGGAATTATGATAACTAAGCGAATGACTGCAATAATTTTACCTTGGAGAAAAATATTCTGTTGATACAACAACATATTTATACATTTATAATAAAAAAACAAAATTTTTCTTAGATCTATGAATGGAAATACAAAGGAATTAAATAATATCTTTAATAGCATTATACTTCCTGGTGGCAGACCAAACAGCAACTGGATTCACGGGATATACTGTATACTGTATAAGTATTGAAAAACACAATTTAATGATAATTTATGATCATATTAGTTTTGTGTAATTTCATTTGGTCCCTATAATTTTGTACTTTTGTATAACGTTCACCCAGACTTGATGCAAATACCTCTAAATAAAAATCCCTACTTTGCACCCGTATTAAGTATTTAATTTCAGCTCAACAATATTTTGATGATATACTATGGCAACCTGCTAAAATATTAATAGCTTAAGTAAAATATGTACAGTATATGAAATGTAAAACATAAAAGGCCATTACCCATACAGTATAAGCATAAACTCAACAACAATGTCGTGGCCAAACGTTTTGAGGATTACATAAATATTGGATATTGGAAAAGTTGCTGCTTAAGTTTTTATAATAGCAATTTGCATATACTCCAGAATGTTATGAAGAGTGATCAGATGAATTGCATAGTCCTTCTTTGCCATGAAAATTAACTTAATCCCGAAAAAAAACGTTCCACTGCATTTCATTGCTGTCATTAAAGGACCTGCTGAGATCATTTCAGTAATCGTCTTGTTAACTCAGGTGAGAATGTTGACGAGCACAAGGCTGGAGATCATTATGTCAGGCTGATTGGGTTAGAATGGCAGACTTGACATGTTAAAAGGAGGGTGATGCTTGAAATCATTGTTCTTTCATTGTTAACCATGGTGACCTGCAAAGAAACGCGTGCAGCCTTCATTTCGTTGCATAAAAATGGCTTCACAGGCAAGGATATTGTGGCTACTAAGATCCAGCAAGCGCCAGGATCGTCTCCTAAAGAGGATTCAGCTGCGGGATCGGAGTGCCACCAGTACAGAGCTGCTCAGGAATGGCTGCAGGCAGGTGTGAGCGCATCTGCACGCACAGTCAGGCGAAGACTTGTGGAAGATGGCCTGGTGTCAAGAAGGGCAGCAAAGAAGCCACTTCTCTCCAAAAAAAACATCAGGGACAGATTGATCTTCTGCAAAAAGTATGGCGAATGGACTGCTGAGGACTGGGGCAAAGTCATATTCTCGGATGAAGCCTCTTTCCGATTGTTTGGGGCATCTGGAAAAAGTCTTGTCCGGAGAAGAAAAGGTGATCGCTACCATCAGTCCTGTGTCATGCCAACAGTAAAGCATCCTGAGACCATTCATGTGTGGGGTTGCTACTCATCTAAGGCAGTGGGCTCACTCACAATTTTGCCAAAAAACACAGCCATGAATAAAGAATGGTACCAAAACACCCTCCAACAGCAACTTCTTCCAACAATCCAACAACAGTTTGGTGAAGAACAATGCATTTTCCAGCACGATGGAGCACCGTGCCATAAGGCAAAAGTGATAACTAAGTGGCTCGGGGTCCAAAACGTTGAAATTTTGGGTCCATGGCCTGGAAACTCCCCAGATCTTAATCCCATTGAGAACTTGTGGTCAATCCTCAAGAGGCGGGTGGACAAACAAAAACCAACTAATTCTGACAAACAAAGAAGTGATTATGAAAGAATGGGTTGCTATCATTCAGGATTTGGCCCAGAAGTTGATTGAGAGCAGCCCAGTCGAATTGCAGAGGTCCTGAAAAAGAAGGGCCAACACTGCAAATACTGACTCTTTGCATAAATGTCATGTAATTGTCGATAAAAGCCTTTGAAATGTATGAAGTGCTTGTAATTATATTTCAGTACATCACAGAAACAACTGAAACAAAGATCTAAAAGCAGTTTAGCAGCAAACTTTGTGAAAACTAATATTTGTGTCAATCTCAAAACTTTTGGCCATGACTGTATTGTTTTATGTGGAGCATCCTTTATTTAAAATGTACATACATTTATTCATTCAACTTCTATACTGCTTATACTGTACAGGGTTGCAGGGGGCCTTGATACTTTGCGCATGGGGGGGGGGTGATTACACCCCGGACTGCTAAGCTATCGCAGGGTACACGCACATACACACACGCACACTCACACACACACACAGTGGCTTTGGAATACAGACAGATGAGTGCGTCCAGCATTGCTGCAGAGGGATGGGAGGTCAGCCTGTCAGTGCTCAGATCGTTCGCAGCACACTGCATCAAATTGCTCTACATGGTTGTCGTCCTAGAAGGAAGCCTCTTCTAAAGATGATGAAGAAGAAAGCTCGCAATTTGCTGCAGACATGCAAACTAAGGACCAGGATTACTAGAACCATGTCCTGTGGTCTGATGAGACCAAGATAAACCTATTTGGTTCAGATGGTGTTAACAGAAATCGCAGGTTAACAGCAGCTCAGATCAGAGAGCAGGTCAATGGCACACAGAGTTCTAGCAGCAGACACATCTCTAGAACAACTGTTAAGAGGAGACTGTGTGAATCAGGCCTTCATGCTAGAATATCTGCTAGGAAACCACTGCTAAGGACAGGCAACAAGCAGAAGAGACGTGTTTGGCCTAAAGAACACAATAAAGAACACAATAAAGAACACAATAAAGAAAACTCGTTGAATGAGAAGGTGTGTCCAAACTTTTGGTCTGTACGGAATATAAGGAAGGTATAAGAGGGTGCCAATCCATTGCAGGGCACATACACATGCACAGACTCACACACTCATTCACACACTACGGCCAATTTAGGAACGGCAATTAATCTAACCGACATGTTTTGGACTATGGAAGGAAATCGGAGTACCCGGAGGAAACCCACCGAGAACATGCAAACTCCATGCACACAGAGATGGGAATCGAACCTCAATACCCCGCAATTTACTGTAAATTAAATCTGCACTTTAAACCTTTTCAGTTGATAGATATTTAAGCCTTGATTTAAGCTGATAGCACATGTTTACTATGCAGTAAGTTATTAATAAGATATTTCTATTTTACTTAACTTATTTACTTCTATTTTGTATTATCTAATTGGTGTATTTAATCAAAAGGAAGTGCATGAAAAATGCTGCCTGTATGTCAAATCGTAAATGTGTAATTCGTTTCAGGAAAACTATATATCTTATTTGGTGATTGCATTATTTAAAATTGTTTCAGCTTGCAAAAAGCAAAACTGAAAGAGGGCTGAGGCAGAAAACATGTTATAACAGATTAGCCACACCCACTGTCAGAGTGTTAAAAACAAGAAGTTGTTGTTTTGATCCTCAGTTGTTTCAGTTCTGTCAGTGCAAAAGCTTATGAACTTTTTCAACAACCGTACTCATTTCTGCATGAATTTTGAGACTTTTGTAACAGACCAACATGATCTTGTCCACAATAGGTAAAAAAAACAACAACAGTAATTCTTTTTTGTATTTCTCCTTATTTTGTATTACTAAATTCTAAAGTAACATTTGAATAAATATAGTATAAGTATATAGCAATATTATAACATTTGTTTGCATTTGTTATACTTATGCATTTGGCATTTTTTATAACTGTAAATGCTCTGTGATGTTGCACAGTTTTATTTTTGTGAGTGTGAGAATGCACTGCATTGGTCACACTCACACGCATGCTCACATTGTCACATTTCCACATGCACAACAGTGAATTGTTGGAACTACAACTTTGTGTGGTTGAGACAGGATGTGAGACAGGATGTGAAATTTAAGATGGTTAGACTTTGCTGATGGCTGATATTGCATGTCAACATTGTTATATCAAAACAACAAACAGAAGCCCATGTGCAAACTGAGTGTACGGTACAAATGCACACACTCTCTAAGTATGCATGCATTTAACATCTTAACAATGTCTGCTGCTTTAACGTTATGTTAACCCTCTTGATCGTGTATGATTTCTAGTGTGACTGATTTGTGATTAGTGACTATAGCACTCATGAGTACTGGATATTTTCTTAGTATAAATGTGTAGTTAGGTATGCTCAAAACCTCTTATATACAGATGAACATATCAGAAGCAACATAACTTTTATAAGCATCTACTGATCAGTGCGCTGTTCTTGTACTTTTCTTGTCTTATTTGCATAATGATGAGGTATTACAAGCTTTAAATTTTTTGACTGGCAGTTTTCCTTCCATTCCTACAGGAGGATACAACATTGGGGCTTTCTACAGTCAGGGCAATCTGAAAAGTCCATACAAAGGCGGGGAAAGAAAAAGGATCTGGAACTCAGAACCTTTTATTAAACCAATAATGTCCCTAAAGAAGGTAATAAATAACACAAAAATCTACTAATATTTAGTTATAAATAACTATACACATACATATAAAAACATAAACATACATATTTAACATTAGTTTGACTAATCCAGTTAGAATGCATTTTGGTCCTTCAAAATAATTGAAACAAGCGTCTTTTTTTCTTTTCTCTAAATGAAGAAGATTTGGTATTGTTGTACAAGCAAGGTAAGCAAGCTGACGGTTTGTAGTTTTCTTATTACACACAATACAAGTTGACATTTTAAACATTGAATTCCCCCCCTGCCCAAGTCTTTAAAGAAACCATAAAGTGAGGCACAACAAACAGATTATTTTATTGGAAAGTCCAAAAAGATTCTCAGTGGACTGGAAATTGACCTGTACTTAATAAACACAAACAACATTTATTGAAGCCATTTTTCAGGTGCAGTCCACAATTTTAACATAAAATTGGCTGGAATTCAGAATAGCTTTTGTTTGTGGGAGCTTTATGTTTGTCTAAAGAAAGACAAAATACTTATTATGATTAGTTCGTACTATAGTACTGTAGTAAGATTACATACTTCTTAAATTCCTTATTAAGATTCCTTACTGTAATATCATCCAATAGAGCAATCATTTTTGTATTAAAAATACATCAAATATACAAAGTTGTAAGCATGAGCCAAAGGACAATTGTCAGTCTATGAAACTGTTGAGATTTTAGGGGCAGAAGAAAAGGAAACCAAAAGGACTTACTGATATGATAGTTATAGATATTCTGTTGATAACACAGCAATGCATTTTAAAATGGGAAAATTTAAGAGTAAATTGTAATTTACTAAGAAAGCTGTGTTTCTAAAAAAAAATGTAGTAGTTCTATTATTTCCAAAGAAGTTTCAGTTTGTCCACTGCCAGTTGTCCTGTGTTGTTTTTAGTTTCTGGGGCATAATTTCTAAATTTCTGGGGCATTTTCTGGGGCAAAAATCTAACTGAAAATGATGTCATGGGGCAAAATAGGGAAAGTCCTGTGAGCATTATATAATTTAAAGACTACTTGTTGTTTCCAGTTTATATAACATGGCAAATGGGTGATATATACTGTATTTCTCTATATACTGTATCTAGGGCCCCTTATTTCCCAAGGACAAGAAAACTGTTGTGCTCCTGAGTATGAACCAACTGAGAAAGAGTGTGCAGATGCCCATCACAGGCAACAACACAGGAATTCTACAACAGAAAAACATGCCTAAGGTACACGCAGTCATGTGTGATTCAGTATATGATCTTTTGATGAATGTGTGGATATGGTTGTGTGCATTCCTGCAACTTCTTTATCATTTCAGTTGCCACTGATTAAACAACAAGTTAAAAGTGAACAGAAGCCTGATAAAGCAGGTGAGATTCAAAGTATTATGTGACATTTAAAATAATGTAGATACACACATTTGCTGAAATCACCAAAGTCATAGCTCCATGGTTCTCTGATTCTACCTAGTTACGTTTAATTTATGTCCAGAGCTGTCATACAGGTATTAAAATGTGCACACTGTACTGTATGCGAATATGTTGTGTACTTACTTCAGTACTGAACTAAGGATACCAGAACTTTGATCGTTTATTTACTAGCATTACAACCATTACAAACATTACAATCAATCTTATGTTGTGCAACAGTGCCGTGCTGTAGGACCTTTCTTTAAAAATGATTCATTACTGTCAGCAGATCTAGATTGAGATTGAATTTTGCTCTGGGAATATGATGGGCATGGCCCACACTAACTTTAAATGTCCACAAAGAAAGATCTAATGAGGTATAAGGTATCAGGGCTAAAGACGAATACAAAGAAACAAAATACAAGACTGCAGAAAGTTGGGAGACAGAGGCAAAGACCCAGCCTCAGCCTCCCTAATACACCAGCGAAAGAGAGAGAGAAAGCTATAAAGCGCTCTCTCTCCCATGAATCCTCGTTAAGGGCATAAGCCCAGACAGGATTTAAGTTTAATTTTTAGTTACCAGAGCTCCACCCAGTCTTGGCGGAGCTCTGTTTATTTTGTTTTCAGTTTCTTTTTGTTTCCTTTTAAGTTTCTATTGAATAATCCCACGCTATCGCCAAATGGAAAGGTTTTCCCGTTCGTATCACAAGCTCTCTCCCAAACTTCTATTTCATTGACACCTTCTAAAGCCCTGCATAAGGGCTCTCATAAATAATATTACATCTCTTAAGTGAACACACTCTTAATTTAACTCCACCTTCTTTTCCTCATCTGATTTGTTTTGATATTTACTACTCTATTGAGAAACATGCACAGTAGGCCAATAGTAATGCCAACACATCTACGATTACAGAAAGAGCAAATAACTCTTAGTTAGAGAACCACATAATTTAAAAACTAACAAATCATTGATTTATAAATATCACTGAAATGCTTTGAATAAATAAATAAAATGACTAAACACTAAAGGAACTTAAAGGTACAATAGTTTTCCCCGTTTGGATCTTCACTGAACTCATACATGACCTCTCTGGAGTCCAATTCATGGAAGAATTTTAATCCCTGTGTCACAGAGATCCAAGCAGTCAAAGAGTCAAGAGATACAAGTAGTCAAAAGATAGAAGCTTACAGTCAAGAGATACAAGCAGCCAAGAGACACAAGCAGATTCCCAAATCAGGTCAGTCCAAATTAAACTTAAAGAGCTTAAGCGCAAACCTTAAGAGTAAACGCTCGCAAAAGTTTATACAGCTGATTTAACCATTATGTTCATTGTCGATATATTTCTTTTTTTTAGAATGGGACTCCATCACAAGACCATCAGGTATTACATTTAAAGCTTCAGATAACTCAGATATTATGAATATCTACATGATGTTTGATTTAGACTCAGTTTAATGATTAAGACACCACTTGGGATTTTTCGTTCTGAGTTTCTTCTAAAAGTTCTATCACTACCAATGTTATAGTGCTATCACAAACAATGTATCATCATCATATGTCCAACCCATTATATCTTTGTTTTTAAGTCAAAGTGATTCTGGATCCAAACACTGCAAATCCCAATCTCAAGATAACTGTGGATGGACGCTCTGTGAGAACAAAGACATACAAAGAGTTTCATTCCAGCCAGAGTTTCCATGAATACGAAAGAAAATACAAACATCATTATAATGGATGGACATGTGTCCAAGCTCAAGAGGGCTACACTACAGGCAGCCATTACTGGACTGTAGATGTAAAGGGGAAATGTGATTGGAGACTAGGTGTAGTGAAGGAGTCCGCTCCACGCAATGGCTTTATTAACCTGAACACAGCAGTAGGGTATTGGACTCTGCGTCTGCAGTTGGGTTTGCTCATGGCTCTGACTGAACCAGTCACCAAACTCAATCAGGCACCGCCTTCTAAGATAGGAGTGCATCTAGATATGGAGGCAGGTCAGGTTTCTTTCTATGATGCAGTGAAAAGGGAAACTATTTACACATTTAATGCAGAATTCGAAAAGGATGAGAAAATTTACCCTGTGTTTGGAACTGTGGAGACAGACAAACCTCTAAAGATTATCTAAACTTTATTTTAAACTTGCCTTTACATTGATGCCACTGTTTTTCTCATTGGTGTTGAAGACTAGATTAAATTGTTAATAACAGAAAATGATGTTTTCTTTGTGATCATTTTACCAAAATGAAAAAATAGACTGTGCAGTTTAATGCTCAGAAAATGACCCAACTCATACTGCTGAGGAATACTTTTAGAGTACATATTCACACTTACTGTTCACTTTAATAAGAACACCTGTACATCTACTCGTTTCTATGCTTACATCAACCAGTTAATCATGTGGTAGTGGCACAATGCAAACAATCTTGTATATACAGATCACAAACTTCAGTTAATGTACAGCACATGGCAAACAGGGATATACAGGGAATAGTCATGTCTGTGAAATGTATGGAAGTGTCATCTCTGTGACTTTATCTGTGGCTTGGTCATCATTGGTACCAAGTAGGACAGTTTGAGTATGTCAGAAACGGATGATCTCATGTTGTTTTCACCCACATCAGTCTCTGGACTTTCCACAAAATTATGCAACAAACAAAAACACCTTGTGAGTAAACGGTTGGAAACACCTTGTTGATGAGAGATTAGAGGAACATGACCAGACAGGCCTGAACTGACAGGAAGTCTACAGTATAGTAACTCTTTAACAAGGACAGTAGAAAATCATCTCACAACACACAACACATCAAACCATGAGGTGGATTGGCTACAAAAGCAGCAGACCACATCAGGTTCCACTCCAGTCACCTTTTTTTGCCCTGTAATGGCCCCAGATTGGTGTTCTTGGTTCACAGGAGTGGAAAATAATCAGTATTTTTCTGTTGTAGCCCATCCACATCAAAGTTTAATGTTTTGTGCATGTTAAGATGTTTTCTACTCACCACAGTTGTAAAGAGTGATTATATGAGTTGCTGTACTTTTCTAGGCAGCATCTGGAAATGTATCTATATAATTACCTATTACTTATTATAACTATAATTTCATTTTTTTTTCTGAGTAGATTATTAGATTGTTAGAGTAGATTGTTATTTGAAAATCCAAACTCCAGTAGTTTCAAAACTTTATTGAGTCTTATTTACTATATAAGCTTAATTTTGCTTAAGCACATAACAGATTTATTATTTTTTAAATAAAACTTCATGCACTTTGTTATTTTTTTTTTTATATATAAAACTTCATGCACTTGCAAAATGCATATATTTGTAAATACTGTAAATGACTTATGGTAAAATGTTTGGTATGTTCGGTATACCAAAGGTATACCAAGGTATATATACCTATATTCTGTATATGTTGCCCGACAGTATTCAGTATCTAAAAAAATGTCTGCAAAACATTTATGTCATTTATACAAATAACAAAAATAAAATCAGATCGTCTTCTACTTATATTGTGATACAGCAATTATAATTTGTTTTCATGTGAAAAAAAATCACAGGAGAAAAAATTACAAAAAAAAGTACATACAATAACCTGTTTGTAAAGTATGTACCAGTGGAACCTCAGATTGCGAGTAACCCGGTTTGCGTGAGTTCCACAAGAAAAGTAAAATTTTTAAATAAATCTTGCCTTGTTAAATGAGTGAGTCTTGATTTACAAGTATCAAGTATCATCGAGTATCATGTTGCACATATGCACTTTTTCTTTTCGATGCTGAGCGTCACATGATCACAACTGAGCCAATAGTCCTTCTCCCTCTTGCACTGCGGAATTGTGGCTAACCGCCTCCCATGTTGGTCTCAGTATGTGTGTGTGTGTGTGTGTGTGTGTGTGTGTGTGTGTGTGTGCGTGCGCGTTTTTACTGTTTACTATAACACTGTGACCATGTGTGTGTGTTTTGTAGTGAGGGATTTATTTCTAATTTTCCTTAATCTTTTATATGAATACGGTATAATCATTAAGAATGGATTTATGTCAGCGTGATCTTTATAAGTGTCCTTGTTTATTTAGTTCTCACATGATGTTTTTAACCTTGATTGTATTTTTCTACCATTGTTTTTCCATTTCTTGGCCTTGGCCTTGGGTTTACATCTTAGTATAAAATGGGTATTTTGCCATTTATGTTTGGATTTCATTGCCCAGGCTGACTGATTGACGCTTGCAAGCAAAATAAACTATCTTCTCCAGATGAACCCAAGTTCTGAGTCTCCTGATTCCACGAGTTACAAAATGCATATATTTGTAAATACTCTAAATGACTTATGTTTGGTATGTTCGGTATACCAAAGGTATACCAAGGTATATATACCTATATTCTGTATATGTTGCCTGACAGTATCCAGTATCTAAAAAAATGTCTGCAAAACATATTTTGCTTAGTACTACAGTACTACAGTATGCACTCAAGTCATTTATACAAATAACAAAAATAAAATCAGATCGTCTTCTACTTATATTGTGATACAGCAATTATAATTTGTTTTCATGTGAAAAAAAATCACAGGAGAAAAAATAACAAAAAAAAGTACATACAATAACCTGTTTGTAAAGTATGTACCAGTGGAACCTCAGATTGCGAGTAACCCGGTTTGCGTGAGTTCCACAAGAAAAGTAAAATTTTTAAATAAATCTTGCCTTGTTAAATGAGTGAGTCTTGATTTACAAGTATCAAGTATCATCGAGTATCATGTTGCACATAAGCACTTTTTCTTTTTGATGCTGAGTGTCACATGATCACAACTGAGCCAATAGTCCTTCTCCCTCTTGCACTGCGGAATTGTGGCTAACCGCCTCCCATGCGCGGTCTCAGTGTGTGTGTGTGTGTGTGTGCGCGTTTTTACTGTTTACTATAACACTGTGACCATGTGTGTGTGTTCTGTAGAGAACCTTCTTGTTAAAGATTCTGTTTTTCTCTCTCTCTCTCTCTGTCAAAAAGAGAGTGTGTGTGTGTGTGTGTTTGTGCGTGCGTTTGTGTGTGTGCGTGCGCGCGAGTGTCATTAAAGAGTGTGTGCATCCTTTCTCTTCCTCTTACCTTCACACACACTCTAAGTGAAACACTGCTCTGTCGCGATTCTTAGGTAGGTACAGTAGAAAGGTCAAATGCAGGTTAATTTGTTTTATTTTTACTTTAAATTTTGTATTAATTATTTTTGGATGTTTTTTTTTGGGGCTGTGAAATGAATAATCTAAGTTTTATTATTTGAAGGATATTTGCTTTGATATATGAGTGTTTTGATATACAAGCATGCTCCCGGAACAATTTATGCTTACAATCCAAGGTTTAACTGTACATAGTTTTATAATGTGACTGTGCTGTGAATCAGTGTCCCCTGATTTGAGTTTCCCCATGATTATTTAAGTATTCAGATTTTTTTTGTTTTGTTGTTGTTTTTGTGTATTACCTTACTGTTCACAGTACGTACACACCATTTAGCCATAACATTTTCACTTTAGCCATGGTTGATTTGTACCATCCACATGAACAATTACTCCCCACTCCTCTGCTGGCCAGTGTTCACATTAGATTTATGTGAAGGGATCCAGCATTCCTAATGTAAAAATACCCTTAAAGCAATGACAGGTGAATAATATACCTGTAGATAATTTTCTTATTTTGGATCCTGTCAAGAAGTGGGATACATTAGAAGCAAGTGATGCAGTTAATGCAGTTGATCTGTTTGAAGCAGAAGAATTGAGCAAACATAGAGATATTTAACAAGGGCCACACTGCAATGGCTAAAATCTACTGTAGGTTAGAGCATCTCCAAAAACAGCAGGTCTTAAGGGGTGTTACTGGAATGCAGTGGTTAGCACCTATCAAAAGTAGTCCAAGGAAGGACAACCAGTAACCAGTGACATGGGTGTCGAAGGCTCATTATTCTGCATGGGAAACAAAGCCTGGCCTGTTTGTGCCAGTTTCACAGAAAAGCTCCTGGAGCACAATTTGTGATTTGACAAGATTATTTCTGGCTCTGAAAGGAAGATGTCAGGACCCGCAGTGTGAGCTTGTGTGTGGTGCTGCATGTGGTGCCCATGCTGACCCCTATCCACTGCTGAAAGCTCCTACAATAGACATGTAAACATCAGAACTGGGGCATTGGAAGAAGGTGGTTTGATGTATTTCTGAGTGCATCTGCCTCACTTACCTGGGCAATAGATAGCTCCAGGGGGCACTATGGGAGGAAGGCATAGTGCACCCTGTACAGCGTGATGCTCTATCAATATCTCAATATTCTGCTCAAAAATCCTGGGCTCTGTCATTCATTTGAATGTCATTTTGACACGCACTGCAAAATATTTTACGAAATGCTAGCACTGATTTTTCTGGATTCATGAGGCATGATACACTTTGTAATTTAAAAAGGTTTTGTGTTCAAGTAAAAATATATACTTGTTCCAGTTTGCTGCCAGTGTATTCTATATTCTTACTGGAACTCAACCAACATAATATTTATAATTAATTGCATACTTAAACTGATTTATCCACTGTGACTGTTATGTCTATCTCAAAGGAAGCGGAGGCAGAAGCAGGTTCCATTTCTTAACTTAATTTATTTGTATTTTTTTTCTCTTTTCCTTGTGTACTTAAGTTTAAAGAAAAACAACTAACACAAAATATCACAATAGCTTCTCCCCAGACTGGGTCTGCAGGTGGGAAAACAAAAGAAAACAAAACTTAAACAGGCTCGTAGACCAGCGGACCTTGTCCGGAGTGATGATTCGTCCATGTGAAAACAGACCCACACCTGCAGACACCGCTCAGTCCTGGCGACCCAGATGTTGCGGTGCTGAGCGATCCGGCCATGTTCAATGGAAATCTGAAATGAGTTCTTGGTGTAGAATGTCTCGGGCCGGAACCCAGCTCCGCTCCTCGGGGCCGTACCCTTCCCAATCCACTAGATATTGGAGGGAACCCCCCTCTCCTCCGGGAGTCTAGAAGTTGTTTAACTCTGAACGAGGGGGCGCCCTCAATCTCCACAGCCCCGGGGATTGCTGGTTCCGCTACACCCTCGTCCAGCGGCCCCCGGATCACTGGTCTGAGAAGAGAATTGTGGAAAGCAGGGTGAATGCGTAAATGGGAGGGAAGCTGTAATTTAAAGGAAACTGGATTTACTTGAGATAGAATGGGGAAGGGACCTATATATCGTGGAGTGAGTTTACGACAGGGAAGGTTAAGGTGAAGATCCCAAGTCGAGAGCCATACCCTATCGCCTACCTGGAGCGGAGGACTTTCCCTTCGCCGTCTATCGGCATACCTTTTAAAACGATGAACTGCTTGAGAGATTCTTGTGTGTGTGTCCTCCCACACTTTCTCCGCTCTCTTAAACCACCGATCCACCATGGGTACCTCGGTGGGAGTGGTGTCCCAGGGACATAGTGGATGTTGATGCCCAAGCACACATTGAAACGGCGTTAGGCCGTTTGCGGAGTGACGTAGCGAATTTTGCGCGTATTCCGCCCAAATTAAGCAGTCTGCCCAGTCATGTTGTCGGCTGCTACAAATTTGCTCGAAGATATTTCACGAGTTCCTGGACAGTCCGCTCTGTCTGACAATTTGACTCGGGATGATAGCCTGACGTTAGGCTAACAGTGGTCCCCAACTTCTGAAAGAATGCTTTCCAGACTCGGACGATAAATTGGGGACCACGATCTGACACAATATCTTCGGGTATGCCGTAGCAACGAAACACTGTTGAAAAAAGGGTTTCTGCCACTTGGAAGGCTGATGGGAGGGAGCTGAATGGGATGAATCTGCATCCCTTAGAGAAGCAATCTCCTGCAACAAGAATAGTCGTGTATCCCTTTGAAACTGGCAGGTCCGTGACAAAGTCCACAGAAAGGTGGACTTTGCCCTTAGCAACAACTGTTGCTAAGGGCATTAATTTTCCAACCGGCAGGTGGCAAGGGCAGCGTCGCAGCGCGGGATGTGACCGTGCCACCTGTGCTATCTCCGAGTCGAGGTCCCACATGATCGGAGCCACCACGAGAGACGAGGGCAGAATGGGTTCCGGTTCAGTAGTGCATTTGGGTGCAGAATAATAACGCGACAACGTGTCCACTTTTTTGTTTTTAGACCCGATATGATATGTGATATGGAAGCGAAAGCGTGTAAAGAACAGCGCCCAGCGGGCTTGGCGAGGGTTTAATCTTTTCGCTTGCTGGTTGCGATGATCAGTGAGCACTACAAATGGATGTTCAGCTCCCTCCAACCAGTGCCGCCACTCCTCTAACGCCGCTTTAACTGCTAGCAGCTCTCGATTGCCGATATCATAGTTGCACTCGGCAGGTGTTAATTTACGAGAGAAGAAAGCGCAGGGGTGGAGCTTCTCAGAGTCGCCTTAACGTTGTGACAGCACCGCTCCTATCCCCACCTCCGATGCATCTACCTCAACTAAAAAAGGCTTTATCGGGTTGGGTAATCTTAGGATTGGCGCAGTGGTAAACGCAGGTTTGAGACATTGAAACGCCCTGCGCGCTTCCGGGGGAAACTCGCGAAGGCGTTTCGGTTTCTCTTTCTATAGAGTAGTGAGCGGCGCTGCCAACGTACTGGAACCTTGGATAAATCGTGTATAGAAATTAGCGAACCCCAGGAAACTTTGTAGCGCCTTCACTGACTTGGGTTCCGGCCATTGTTGCACCGACGCGACCTTGGTCGTCTCCATCTCAACCCCCTATGGCCCTATGCGATAGCCGAGGAATGCAATCTCCTCCTTGTGGAATTCGCATTTCTCTGCCTTTCCATAGAGGCCGTGTTTGTGTAGCCGGTGAAGGACGGCAGTTACATGTCGGACATGAACCCCTGAAACACCGCAGGTGCGTTTACCAGTCCATACGCCATTACATTGTATTGGTAATGACCCGGTGTCATGCTAAACGCAGTCTTCCATTCATCGCCTCTTCGCACACGAACGAGATTATAAGCGCTGCGGAGGTCGAGTTTGGTAAAGATGGAGGCGCCTCGGAGTTGGTCGATAGCGGAGTTGGTCGATAGCTCATACATGAAAAATACGGACAACAAGGAAGGTGCACGACAGTGAACAAGCAAAGTGCTACAGGTTCGACCGGAATATATAGGTAGACACACGGGGGATACACAGGTGCTCTTCATTAGTGTTAAAGTGTAGACCATACACACGTAGACACACTAGGTGGGGACAAAGCGTCAACTCAGTAATCCGGTGAGCTAGATCTTATTTCCCCGTGCTGCGGTGGTACAGATGTTACAGTGACAAATCTAGAAGTTTTGTAACTAGGCGTTCTAGCTTTTTGTAAAATCTTCCAAAATTTACATTGATAACGACTAAAACTATTTTATGTAATATTTTGGCATTTGTGTTTTTTAATACCATTGTAACTTAAAGAAATCATGCAAAATAGTTTTTTTTCTTGTTTGTTTTAGCAATATGTACTCTTTTTGCTCAATATTGGGGGAAAAGTTTTTTTTATTTTATTTTGTTGTTATATTTTTCATACTGTACATTTCCTTGTAAGTAGATAAATACTGTACATACATTTTAGGTTAAGCTGAGAGCATAAGTTTATTGTGCAACAGTGACATTGCCAATAGAAAGAGTTTATAATTAAAGTATGTACCCTAGATCATGAATGCATTGATACTAGTATCGAAAAGTTAATTATACTGTATATATAAAATTGTTGACGTTTTTATTGTACTTGATTGTACTTGATTGTTTAATTGTACTTAAAGTTATTTGGATTAACTGTAACCAATTCATATAATCATGCAGTTCGGGCAAAGTACTTCTAGAGCTGAGCTAAATTGAAGCGAATCAAAAGTGAAAGGATGTCTTAGTGGTTGCAACCATTTTCCTCCGTTGTTATTTTTATCTGGAGTTTGTTTCAGGACAGATACAGTGCTTGAAAACTACTGCCTGTAGGTCAAAACAAAAAAGTGCAATAACTTTTCATGAAGAGCAATTACTTATTATTAGTTATTAAAAGTTATTGTTTACTGACAGACCAATTTAAGTATCTGAAAAGAAAAGACTTTTGCTTGCCAACTACAAAAGGCAAGAAGTAAGGCCAAGTGTGAGTGAGGGTGAAATAAAGAGAGAGAGAGAGAGAGAGAGAGAGAGAGAGAGAGAGAGAGAGAGAGAGAGTGTGTGTGTGTGTGTGTGTGTGTGTGTGTGTGTGTGTGTGTGTGTGTGTGTGTGTGTGTAATTTTGAGTGTGAATAACAACATCAACTCTGCACTGAGTAATATGCAAAAAAATTATTTCCTGTCAGCTGAACAGAGCGGTTTTTGTAAATTAGGTAACATGTGCACTCAGCTCTTCTGACTTATCACAGTCATTTAGTGGATGCAGGGCAAAAACCTCAACTGTAGCCACATAATCATTAAAACTCAACTCATTGTTTTTATTCTAAATTTCTTTATGTTTTCTAAAAATACTAGGACTAACAGTGTTGCATCATCATGTGCCCGATACATCATGTCTTTGTTTTTTAAGCCAAATTGATTCTGGATCTGAACACTGTGAATCCCACTCTCAAGCTGTCTCTGGATTGATGCTCTGTGTGAACAAAGACCCACTAAGAGTTTCATTCCATTTCCATGAAGACAACACATACTGTATATAATTTTTTTTGTAATTAATATAATGGATATTTATTAGAATGAATAAATACTAGTAATTACAATGACATGAGCAATAAATATTAGACACAGTGAGCGATGTTTGGTGTTGACCTTCAGTCACTTGCTGTGTGTCTGTGTGTGTGTCTGTGTGTGTGGTGGGAGTCAAACCATGTCTGAGTTTCGGTTTACAATGACACTCATTCTAAATAGGTGTATAAGCAATGAGACTGTGTAATAGATTTTTATTTAGTTATTTAGGTCATGTGTGAAGAAAAAACAGTTCTGGTTGAAGATGAATTCTGGACAAAACATAGAAACGGACATTAACTGTTTGTGACTAGTTCTATATAATTTTCTTTTAATTCCACCAGTATCTGTTTTAAAAGCTGCATGCATAAGATATTCTCTTTGGACTGCTACTATACACAAAAGCCATATAATTTCTGCATAAGTACATTAGCAGCGGCTGCAACTGATTTATCATCTTACTTTCAAATGTGTTCTTGTTAAAGCAGCCTCATGCCTGGAAAGTAAAATACTTTGCTATTTTGAGTGAGTTGATGTGCCAAGAAAAATCTACAGGGCTTTTTCTGAAAAGTGCCTCTTGAAACTACACCGTTATTACAAATAAACTGCGAGATATTTTCACTCCACACTGCAGCATGTGTTAGATAAGGGAAGCACTGAGTTGTTCGTCAGACAGAGAAGTAATGATTAAAAAATGGTTATGAAAAATGCCTTTAGAAACGAGACTCCCTGTGTTTCCTGCGGAGTGACCTGATTTGAATGAGATGAGGTTGTATATTTTTTCTTTATACCTACAGCAATATCTATTTTTTATTTCTATAGAGTCGCATTCGCCGCTTTAAAGCTAAGCCTAGGCTTAGAAAGTACACCACTTTAATGTTTCAAAAGGCACTAGATGTAGCAATTGCATAAACTGCATAAATCAAATTTAATACACAAACATTAGAGCATATACCGTGTGGTTTAAAAATATTAAACACAAGGAAAAGGAAAACTCTTTATTTATAGATATATACTGTATATGAAAATTTAAAAATGTGAAAGTTTTAACATACATTATCAATAAATAAATAAATAAATACATTTTCATCGCCAGTTTGAGTGAGCGTGGCATATAATATTTGACCTTCATATTTACACCAAAATGTTCACAGACCACAGCAATATATATATTTTTTAAGTCAGGGAGGTTCCATACACATCTGAGTGCTTGAGATAAGTAAGTAACAAAAAAAAAAGGCAATGTTAAGGTCATCAATGTTAAGGTGATGTTTTTGTTATGGATGTTACATGTAAGCTTTCATAAAGCGTGTAAATTTTCATAAAGTCTTATAGCTTTACTTAAGTTAGGTGCCCATGTTGTTGTTCTTTCCTTTACACCAAGTTTTGCAACCAATGCATCTGGGCCTGGGACCAACACTAGGGGTGCCTTGAAACCCTGCGGGCTGACATAAACTGGCATTCTGCATGGCAAAAAAATTGCACCCTCTAGTGGCTAATAGAGGCAGGAGTCAGGAACCAGTTTCAAAATAATACTGCGGCAAGTGTTTTGTGGAGAAATACCCCAATAACCCCACTGGGACAGTTGTTATAAAGGAAATAGTAAAACATTGGACTGTAATGGAATAGTCATCTCATATTTAACAAATAAATTTGTAAACAAAAAGGCATTTTGGTAAACATTGGTAAAACAAAAGAAACAGGTTAATTAGCAGCAAACTAGCTAGTAAACTAACTAAGCTAGCAAACCAGCATTTTCTAGTTAACGTTGTTGTGTTCATTGAATCAGTCAGTACAGTAAGTGTTCATTTGCCACACATGTTATTAATCTTTAATTTGCTGGCAGCATTGCTTTCAAACTGGATTCCGATTGGCATTGTGCTCAAGTACTCCCTTGAAAATAATTCTGTCTGTATGCACTGTTGATCAAAGGACTGTGTTTAACTTGTATACAATAAGTGTCTTTAGTGATCAAAGAGGGTTTAAAATTTCTGCAGAGCTGCAGTCCTGAGTGCTGGACTGGCAGCAGCGGTTTTTATTAACACAAAGGGGGATTTGCTAAATAGACGCAATGACAGCATGACTTCTGTCTTAACAAAACAAATTGAGTGAGTATATTTCATTATGGAAACAAATGGTTAGAAAATAAGCAATGAGCTATAAGATATAAGATATGTATCATGTTGGCTGCTTTTCGAGGATATAACAGTGATGTTATACAGTGCATATGTTATTTAAGTTATTTAAAGTGATGCACAGAGCTTTACACATTTTTCACATGCAGATAGGTGACAAATTAAAGGAAGAACTGGGGTCTCTGGGATGCTTCTGAATTTGACATGATTTGTTTCCAACTGTCCCCTTTGAGGGAAGATTCACTACAAAGCTGTAAAATGTTTTTCTGACAGATTGCCTTTATCTGATGATGAAACATTTTGATCTGGCCATTGTGCTCATCAACAAAGCGCTGTGTCAAGGAGCAAATTGGTCTGGAAATGATATAAATCATACACTATGAACTTCACATTCATTAGATCGTTACCCGGCTGAATACTCATGAGACATTTTAGAGTGACATTTCATACGGAGCTCCGCATCATCAAAACAGCAATTTTCTTTTGGAACATTGATAATTTCTTCTGGTAGAGCTACAGAGATTTGTAGAATCAAAGCGCTCCGAAGCTTTTCTGCCAGCTCACAGTGGCCCAACACATTACCTGTCTGTACCACACCTGTAAACTGGATTTATTTTTTAAATCAGGTTTTTCACGTAGAAAGTATGAAAATGTATTAAACTCCTTCAATCCAATAACTTTTTTTTTGTTATTAAAAAAAGCTAAAAATGTTTATTTTAATTTATTCCTACTTATTATTATTATTATTATTATTATTGTTAGTAATGGGAGTATAAATAATAAAAACAAAAAAATAATGCTACAGTAGCTCTAAGCTCTGGTTCTATTAAAACACTATCTAACAATTGTTTAATGAAGGTTGGCCCTCAGTTAGCAAACATAGAACAAAAATATCAGAAATGTCTAATGAACAAAACAAAACTATAAAATACATAATCTCTTGTTTTAGCTCATGTAAACATATTAGTTATATTGTAAGATCATCTGACCTTGCTCTACTGCACGCATTTCTAAGACGGCTTATCGGTCTTGTATCTTGCACTGTCTGTGTTGCTGCTAACTCTAGAGGTAAGAGAGGGACTGAACCCATGTCTTCAGGTGTCGGCATCTCTGGTAAACTAACTTCCATTTCTAAACTTTCCACTATTTCAGGATCTCTGGTTTTCCCTCGGCTATTTTCGGCTCCTCCAGTATTCTTGACCTCCTCTAGATTGCCCAATTTGCTGAATAACTTCTCTGGGTCCACTGCATCAGAAAAAGCCACTACGTTCTGTGTGCTGATGATCTCCTCTTCTGACCCCACTTTAGATACATTCTCGATTACAGCTCCTTTTGCAATTACATCTAAATTGAGTGCCTCTTCTGCACCATCTAATACGTCTGAAATTTTGGTTTCCCTAGTCTCCTCCCTTTCAGATTTACTCACTTCTGAAGGTTTCTCCTTCTGCCACAAGGGGTCTACAGCTTCCCCGTCTTCTAAAGAGAAGCTTCTAGCTTCCACTGTAAGCCCCTCTGTTTCAGTCAGTTCTTTCCTAACTGGATACTCTGCTAAACATTCTACATGCCCTGCAACATTTACCTGAACATCTTCAACATGTTCATGATTTTCTGGTACTTCTACAACCTTCTCAATATTTCCTGGAAATTCTACGACTTCATTAATATTGTCTGGTAATTCTGCAATATCCTCAATATTTTCTGGTACTTCTACAACCACGTCATCATTGTCTGTTACTTCTACAACCTTTTTAATATTTTGTGGAACTTCTACCACCTCATCAGCATTTTCTGGTGCTTCTACAATACACTCACTATTTTCTGGGACTTCTGCACACTCTTGAACATCTCCTGGTGCTTCTACGGTCTCCTCAATGTCTTTTGGCACATCTACAACCTCCTCAATATTTTCTGCTGCTTCTAAAACATCTTCAACATTTAATGGTACTTCTACAACTGCTTCAATATCTTCTGATAGGTCTACAACATCCTCAATATTGTCAGCTACTTCTAAAACCTCCTCAATATTTTCTAGTATGTCTCCAACCTCCTCAATATTTCCGGGTACTTCTACAAATCTCTCGTACTTTTTTGAACCACCTTTAGCATCTTTTAAAATCTCTACAGTTTCCGATACTCCATGTTCAGACTCACTCTCTATATTCAATTGTTGATCTATCACTGTGTCTTTTCTGACTATTTCTTCTGTAGATTGCTGTACATGCAATTGTTCCACATCACCAATCGGAACAATCCAACCTTCATCCGATTGCTTCCTCAGTACCTCTTCCAAAGGAATCACAAGTATGGAACTGTCCACCTCATCCTCTTCTCTATGTATCTCATCCTCTTTGGGTTCCTTAAAGAAAGTTTTGCTGACCTCTGTAAAGGCTGAAATTGTCTCATTATAAATCTCTTGTTCTTCCACAGGGGGCGCTGTTGGTACAATTGCCTCATTTGTTCTTTTCTGCTCCACCACCTGAGGTAGAGATGGAAGCTGGTCTTCTTCTACACTTGCTTCAACTAGGGGGTAGATATGTGCAACCTCTCCTTCCTTTCTATCTTCTTCAAGTGGCTTGTAGGCTTTTTGCTTATGACACGGAGGACTAAGGATTAAGGGCAGAGAGAGGCTTCTCTCAGTCAAGAGATTGGTCTCAACCTGGGTTGGAGCTTTTTGAGAGAACACAAATGTATTTTTTTTCAAACATAGATGAATAATCTCCAGAAAGTTCAGGAGGATTGAGATACAAGCAACTGCTAGCATAAAGATGATGAAGATGGTTTTCTCAGTCGGCCGTGAGACAAAACAGTCCACCGTATTAGGGCAGGGCCAGCGACTACATTTATACAGTGGAAGAATGTGGAAGCCATACAAGAAGTACTGCCCCACTATAAATCCCACCTCGAATAGAGTTTTGAAGATGATATGGCATACGTATGTGCAGAGAAGTGTACCTTCAAGACGAAACTTTTTACTCCCGTCAGTGATAGTGTCCTTGGTCATTCGTATGCTTCCTTGTTCTTCTGTTACAGGAAGCAGTTTGCTGTTCATTTCTTGCGGAGGACGAATCTCCATGTTTTCACGCTCTTTGCGTTTCTCCTCCATGTGGACGTGGTGGACTGCATGACCGATGTAAACCAATGAAGGTGTGGACACAAAAATGATCTGCAGTACCCACAGGCGGATATGAGAAATAGGGAATGCCTCATCATAGCATACATTCTCGCATCCCGGCTGCTTTGTGTTACACACATAATCGGACTGTTCGTCTCCCCAAACAAACTCTGCCGCCGTGCCCAGAACGAGAATGCGGAAGATGAAGAGCACAGTGAGCCAAATGCGGCCAATAACAGTTGAATGTTGATTGACTTCTTCTAAAATATTACCTAAGAAGCTCCAGTCTCCCATGGTGGATTCTGAAATCTGCAAAGGGAATACAGAAAGGCTAAGGTTATGACCTAAGATACTGACCAGAATAAAAAGATCAAATTATTTAAAAATATGCAGCATATATTAAATCAAATTCTTGAGCAATTTGACAGTTGAAATGTATCAAATGTATCAAAAATGTGTGTCGTAATATAAGGCGGACACAGCAGGTTTATGACCAAAAAACTACACAGTAACACAAGTGTTTTACGCTAAACTGAGACCAAATGAAACCTTGGTAAAGTGCTGCCTCCGATAGAGTGTTGGTCAGTCGCTTAGTCGGTCTCTCCTCCCTGCCGCAGGGACGAAGTGAACTGCTCATGTCCTGTTCACCTTGTTCGCCTAACTATGAGTCCATGTCGCCTCAGTGAGCAGATGTGAATGGATGGACTGTGATGGATGCTTTTCAAGTATAAGCTTCAAGCCAGACTCCCTTTATGCTCTGGACCATGTGTGGAACTGCAGGAGACAATAGGATCAACTGATCTGCGCCCAAAGGGACAGGACCCCTTACTTCATAGAGCCCAAAGCCTAGGATCATATATATATAAACTGAAGTATGAGTTCACTAATGAACTGCTTGTACAGAATGTGCTAGCCAGATACCAATGTATTGTTAAATTAAACAGCAATATAGCTTTAAATATGTCTGGAAAACAAGTGTTGAAACATATTATACCAGTAAATTTTATTTAAGCAATGTCTGCATGTGAAAGCAAAGGTCTCAAAAGGTCTGTGATGAAAAAAAAAGAAAAAGAAAAACAGAGGAAATTACAGTAATGATTAAACTAAGCACTCACCAACAGGAAAGTGTGGTGTTAAAGGTGAGGTCAATGGTCTAGTGATAAAGGAAAATTTATGATATTTCAGAGGAAGTTCACACATAGCAACATATTAAGAGAGAGCGAGAGAGAGAGAGAGAGATGTTCAAATAGTAGCCTGCTAAAGAAATAAATAAAAATCCTGTAATAAATCTTTTAGGCAGAAAAAAATAGGGCTTACAAGAAATTGTACAGCATATGCATCAACTGGCCGAATACAATGCATGCTACAAAATAAATGGCTAAACAATATTTCTTTCCCATTATTGTCCCAAGTTTTTTTTTGTTTTTTTTGCCAATTCAAAATATGCAGTGGTGTCCAGAAGTATTAATGTATCGCATAACATTTGGTTGTGACCGAGCAATCTAATTGCACAAATGGCATTCCACAATTGGTTATAATGGACATAATACTGTATAAGTGGCACTGAGATGTTTACCTACATGTAACAAGGTGTTGAATAACCATCAGTTAAACTAACTGTCAGTTGCACCATGTGTGAAAGCAGATCAGTACAGAGTAGAAAGCAACTGCCTGCCAAAACCAATCACAGAAACACTTTCAGCAAGGAAACACACCTCATAAGGTTGATAATGTCATCCTAAAAAAACGGAATTGTCTCCTTGATAAGCCCAGTGGAAGGTTTCTTGTCTGCCATGAGGAAGGCCCGGGGTCCAGATAAAATGGGAGGGTTGCGTCAGGAAGGGCATCCGGTGAAAAAACCTGTGCCATGCGACCCCTTGCCAGGAGCAGATAAAGGACCAACAACATTCAGAATTGCATCTGTGTCTTTTAATTTATGGAGACAAAGCTAATTAGCTTCTAACATAAGACTGAATTGCAAATCACTCTCCAACCCAGATCAAGGGCACTAATTGGCATGAGAGACAAGTGATTGTGCAGCGTGATGCACTAGTTATCCATTTTAACGTGATTTGGGATCTGACACTGGAACCTGGAAGTTAACAGAGCTGATATTTTAAAGCGGAATAAGTGGGAATATAAAGAGGAACTGTCAGCCCCCAGCTCCACAAATCACGGTTAGTTCCACAAGTCATGGAAGGAGATATGTTAGGCGAGCTAAATAAATGGTTAAATAACCAAACAAATAACTAACATAATCTATTATAATAATTGGTGTCTGGGGAACTGTTGTAAAAAAAACCTCCAGTTTGTGCTGTTGTGTTGAATATAAGCACGAATATACGCCCTTGTGTCTATGACCACATCACAGCACTTCCTCTCATACAGGATGATATTGCTTAATAATAGTTTTCACTGTACACAAAACAGGTGATTTCATTAAGTAGACCTAACCACACATACACGCACACTAAAGTGAGTAAAAAATGATCCGCACTCGGGTTGTAGAATATATTATAATTAACTTTTAGAAAAGATAAATACATCATTTTTAACAAATCTCCTTTGTCCATTTGCAGTATGTCAACAAACATGTTTTGTCATCTCGTCATCACGTTTAATGATTTTCTTTTCATGAAGCTTTCACCGGGGACACGGTGGTGTAGTGGTTAGCACTGTTGCTTTGCGCCTCCAGGGTCCAGGTTCGATTCCCGTTTCTGTGTGCATGGAGTTCGCATGTTCTCCCCGTGCTTGGTGGGTTTCATCCGGTACTCCGGTTTCCTCCCAAAGACATGCAGATTAGGCTATTTGGTGTTCCCAAATTGCCCATAGTGTGTGAATGATTGTGTGTGTGTCCTGCGATGGATTGGCCCCCTGTCCAGGATGTACCCTGCCTTGTGCCCTAAGTCTCCTGGGATAGGCTCCAGGCCACCCAGTGACCCTGAATACAGGATAAAGCAGTATAGATGATGAGTGAGAAACTTTCCTTAAAGTATCAATCAAAATTTTGTTTGCAGAAATCCAAATGCTTCTGTTTTTGCTCTTCCGTGAGTTATGTTGGCACGAGGTACATCTCGCACCCCAGTTACAAATGAACTTTAAAAGTAACACGTTCTCACCTGCACAGCAGTGACTGGAGAGACTATAGAAGTTTTAATATTACGGGAGTACAGATTATTGTTGACCCGCGTATATTTACTGTACGTAGATATAGTTCATGTGTAAACACACACCTGTTTGCTTGATGTGGTTATGACAATTCTTTGTAAAGTATTTCCCCCATCTTGTTGTTCTCCAGCAAGGCCAGTTCCGTCTGTTACTACTACTGGCATCCGCCTTTCAGACATTGGGTTTATTTGAAGTAAGGGATTGTTTAGTCATTATCTAAACTCAATTGGCTAAACCACTTGTGACATATCGCTGTTTAGAAAAACACTTTGCACCCTGATTTTAGGAAAGGAGAAAAAATAAACTCACAGACTGAAAGTTTGTACCAAGTTACACAATTCATTTTCCCTCCAAATACAAACTGCGAGTCCACACTACACTATATATCAAGGCCAAGTGTCAATGGCAAAACAGATTGGAAGCACCTCGGTGAAACTTTCCACAGACACGCATAGGAAGACAATGAACTCAAACTGAAGGCAATAACGTTTATATAACGTGCATATACACACACACACAGGAAAATCCTTGTGTTGAATCAACACCCAGAGTGTTGAATTAATACTGTAAAGTGTTTATATAGGTCCACTTACATTAACAGTGTTAACACTGGGGATTTTTCCATGCAGTCTTAACATTGTGCAATCTTTTACTAAGGCAACATAGTCTCTCTTCCAACATAGTTTCACAGAGAATCTGTCTGCCAACTTGACTCATAAATCATGTTCATAAGTTATAACCTTTAAAAAAAAAAAAAATGTTCATACATACAAAAATAAAATCTCATCAGACTTAAAACTAATTGTGCAGTTGCAAAAATATTCTTTCAAATTAATTAATATTATTGAATTATGTGCTTATTATATGTTCTTTGCACTGCAGAAATAAAAATACAATGCACCATGTTTGCTCTTTATAACTACATCTGATTTGGAAATCATGTGGCCCTGTATTTGACCCATGCTCCTTTTCCAACTTGGATTGTGTTTTGGCTCCGTAAATAAACCATCCTACATAATGATCCTCGAGAAACTCATGAGTCTTCCATGATACGTTGCTAAATTTATTTAATATATGAACTTTTATCACTTATACATATAAACTTGTATAACATAACATCATATTTAACATACTGTACAGTATATGGTCTTTATAATCTTTGGTCTACCTTATTAATCTGTAACATTTTAAAGAATGTAAATTGTAAATCAATTAATTGGTAAATAGTAACAGACATTGACATACTTGCACATGGACTTACATGTCCCTGCATATGCATGTTGTGGAACTGTGTTTGCTACTTTGTCCTCTTCCATTTTCCCCTCGTTGTGTTGGCAGTGTATTTTGTGTTTGTTACATTTTTTGATCACTATGTGGACTCTGTGAAAAGGTGCCATGTACGAAGATGTTTAACACATTTAACTATCAGGAAATACTGATATACCCACAAACCCAGCTCAGACCCAAAAAAGCACTAGTGTGTAAAAGTAAAAGAATTGGGGAACGTTGTTCCAATACTTTTGGGAGGATCAACCCCTAGTCATGACTTAAAAAGATCTGAGCACTGCTATAGAGGCGAATGGCTATAACCATAGTGAAAGGATGCAACAAAGAAATACTGTATGATGTCATTCTTGAGTGTGTTGGGCCTATTGAGAGTGTGCACTGGGCCATAAAATCAAGTTTTGTCAATGAATCATGAGCCAACTGTAACTCATTCCTGATGCAAACATAACACACTTATTTAAAGCTAAGCTGCACTAAGTATTACCACACCTCAAACTTCCTTCTCCTGCCATTATAAGTGTTTTGAATGTAAGCCATATTTTTTTATTTGAAACATCAAAGAATCTGACATGTAAGAGTCCCTCTCTTGTAAGTGTAACATTGTAAGTGTAAAGATTTTACAGTCATCATTTTTAACTCATATTGAAATATAAAGAACAAAGATGTGAAACTTATAGGCCTGTATGAACTTCACAGGTTTTTGACTCATGCCAGATCCTTAAGAACTTATCAAAGAGCTAAGATTAAAAAAAAAATGGACATAATAAGTCATATAAATCTCACTTGGCTTCTGCTATCATCAGTAAT
>QNUK01000079.1:477500-851801 GCA_013621035.1 Clarias magur
AGCTTTGTTGGTGACTATAATGTTATGGCTGATCAGCGTAGGTGTCGCTGGGCCGGCATTCATTTGTTCTACCCATGAGACATTAAAGCCTTTAGAATACTGTATAAAAGAAAATCCCAAGACCTGTTATAAAATACGATGAACAAATAGGTAGGAATAAATACACCACTCATAAAATCACCACAACAGAACATTTCCAATTAACAGTTTATGGAATATAAGAGTTATTATAAGTTAAATTAATTCCATTCCATAAATTAGAATACTACATCTAATGTATACTACCTTACAGAATAAATTATAAACCTTCCACAGGAGAAACAATCTTAATAGCCATAAATACCTGCAGAACCTGAAGTAGATTTTAATCTCTGTCTCCAAACTCCAGTATTCTGGGCAGCGGACATAAATCATGGAAAGAAGCACATTACAATTTACTGAGCAAAACTGTTTAATAAAATTAAATACACTGACAAAGTAAAGTACAACATAAGGCTTTTTAAAGCAATAGCTGCTTTGTGAATAGAAATTAGGGCCAGAAGGCATTTGTTTTACAATGCAAGAATCTATGCTCTGCAGAATTTGTGCTCTATAATACATTACAGACATGCATACTTTACACAGCTTCAGACGTTTCAAAAACAGAGGCATAATAAGTGAATGAAATATACTTGGAATGTCTGTGAGGAATTGGCAGCCCCCGTTCAGGGGTATCACGCCTAGTGTCCTGAGTCCCCTGGGGTAGGCTGCAGGGTTCCCGTGATCCTCTACATAATGAGTGCTACTGTATAAAAAATGAGCGGGTGAGTAGTTGACATTGAATTGTTTAATATACTGTATGCCTTAAAAGCAGATTATAATCACATTTCATCACATTTTTTTCCCATCTCATTTTTAAAAATATATTTTTATCATCACATTTCCTTAACTGGCACCCTTTAATAGGACATCTCTCAAATATATTATGACTTTTTTTTCTTGTTCAAAGAATAAGCCATCATGATGAGGGTAAGAAAAGTAAAGGAAGATGTGCCAAACAACTACGCTGTAGGAGGTCAAAACATAGGCAAACAAATAACAGCAACTTTAATTTAGCAAAAAGGTCTTCTTTCATCCTAGGCTATTTTTCTTTTATTGACAAGTGATATGCATCCTCAGGACTTAAATCTCCCCACTGCAGCACATGGAGACGGAGACACAGACAAACTTCTCGTCAAAGGTGGCTATCTTGGGCTGACGCTTAGTCTCCCGCTTACCTCTTCCTGTGTTTGTCTGCGCGTTAAAAACAATTCAGACACACTAAAGTGCAGGAGAATCAGCATCTCTCCCTTAGATTTCCTCGCTTTTCTTTAAAAAGCAGGATACTAACATTCCCCCATGTTTTACCAGGGCTGATTACTGCATTGTGGATGGGTGGTGATGCACTCTTAACTGCAGTCTGATTATGTGCTTGTTTTGTTTTTACTGTACATCCAATTAGTCTGTGCTTTATTACACTGCAGTGTGCTGAAAAGCCACAAATAAGAAACTTAGTATGCTGAGTAAAAAAAATAATAAAATAAAAAACATCTGTGACAGCTCTGGAAAAAAACACATTCCGCTGTTATTAATGCTGATAATATGTGGAATGAGGCAAAAATCAGAAACATAAAATAAAAACACTTATAAATAAAAATAAATAGCATATACTTTCTAATAAAGTATTCTAATAATAACACAGGAAATATCAAATCTTTCACTTCTCCAGTCTACAGTATAGAGAAGGTCTATGGAACTAATACATGATCACATCCCAGATCATTAGATGAGCAAGATGAGTTAGATGATGGTTAGATGACTTGAGATATTGGCAGGTCTTCCATTTACAGTATGCAGTACCTAGTACCTACTGTAGACATGGGCGACCAATGCCCATCAGTGTGCGGAGAGAATGAAGGCTCCCTCATCTGGTCTCACAGAATAGCTACTGTAGCATAAATTGCTAATTAAGTTAGGTCTGGCAATATTCCCATGATTATTCATGGGAATGTAATTCCGTAATGGCAGTGGCCTTTTTTCAGCTGGTTAATGCACCCTGCTACTCCAAAATTGCTCAAGAATGGTTTGACCAACATGACAATGAGTTTACGGTGTTGACTTTGCCTTTTCCCCCAGACCTCAATCCTACAGTATCAAGTATCTCCGAAATGAGCTGGACAAACAAATTAAATCCACCAAACCACTTACAGGACTTAAAGATATTTCCACTGATATCTTGGTACCAGATACCACAGAAGGCCTTCAGAGATGTTGTAGAATCCATTGCTTTAAAGGGTCAGAGCTGCTTTTGGTGTCAAAAGGGCTCCACAATATCAGGCTCATGGTTTAAATGTTATGGCTGATAATTGTATCTATGTATCATTTTTTCATAGCACTGCTATATGGACGATTTTCATCTGTATTCTCCTTTCCTTTTTCAGACCTTCATCTTTCTTCATGAATCTTGTCATGGTCGATTATCAACCTCCCTTAGTTCCCTCCCCCCCACTCTACTGCTACTCTGTCTCCACCGGCTTCCAGCAGCTGCCTGCATTAGATTTAAAACACTGATACCTGCCTACAAACTCAAAAAAAAAATGGAGCAGTACCCACCTTCCTTTAAGCATTTATCCCAGCCCACTTCCTTTGGGCCTTTAGCACTGCTTTTTTTTTTTTCTTTTTCTTTTTTCGCTATCTGTCAGGGTACAGGGAAGACATGCATCAAGGCTCACACGCAGGTGGTGACATTCTTATCCAAGCACATACATTATTACTGTGTGAGTATTTTTGTGTGTGTGTGTGTTGCTAAATGTCATAAATGTAAGTGCAGATATACAGTACATGAAGTTTCCACTGTACAATCATATTTTGTGTGAATTTTCTTTTATTATGTCCAAAAGATAGTACTACTTCTTTAAAGTTTTCCCCGCATAAAACATAATAAAAATCATCTGATCAAAACAAGTCTCAGAGGCAAATACAACTGCAGATTGTTTTAAAAAAATGAAGCAATACTAAGTACCCCCATGTTTCAATAGCTTGTAGATCCACCTTTAGCATCAATAACAGAAGTGATCATTTCCTGTATGATTTTATCAGTCTCTCATGTCTTTGTGGAGGAATTTTGGCCCACTCGTTTTTACAATATTAACTCTTTTAAGGTCCTGCCACAGAAATTCAATTGGGTTGAGGTCTGGACTTTGACGAGGCCATTCCAAAACCTTGATTCTGTTATTTTTTTACTAATTCTGTCATTCTGACGTAGATTTACTTGGGTGCTTCGCGTTTATTGTCCTGTTGCATGACCCAATTTCAACCTGTCAGACAGATGGCCTCACATTTGCCTTCAGAATACTTTGGTATGCAGAGGAGTTCATGGTCACCCCTTCATAGCAGCGCTCGACAGTGTATGAGGTGTTTCTGTTGAAATGCTGTTTGGTTTTCGCCAATCATTGCGCTGGTAATATGGCCCAACAACTCCACTTCAGTCTCATACTGTATGTCCATAGGACATTGTCCTAGGAGCACAAACCTTAGTCCTGATTCCATGTGCTTTTTAGGCAGTAGAGGCAATCCTTCCAAACAAACAATACTTGCACAGTAAGGCCTGTAGGGTTTGAGGTCTTGGGGTTTCTGAGCATTTCATGGTCTCACCTGGGGGTAAATGTGCCAGACGTCTAGTTCTGGAAAGATTGGCAATTGTCTTAAATTCTTTCCACTTATGCGTAATCTTACTCACTATAGAACAATGATCTCCAAATTGTTTGGAAATGGTTTTATAACCCTTTCCAGGTTAATGTGCAGTAACAATTTTTTTTCCCAAGACAATTGCTTATGTCTTTCATACTTGGCCTGGTTGTACAGTATTTGTCTAAAAGTAATCAGATACATTTTTGTATGTTTTTAAACAAAAACTATAGATTTGGAAGAGGTGGTACTAACTTTTGAACATGACTGTATCTATGGGGAGGTGTTCAGAAACACACTTTTTCAAATTATGGACCTAAATCTTTCTTTTTTTTTACTTTGTCCAAAAATCCATTGGTCCTCTTTAATTATCGTGTAAATATTGTATTCCATGTTAGATAAATAGGCTGGTGTTTATAAATTTGTTTCAGTACAGTATGTGTAATTCAATTTTGAAGCTCTGTGGTTTTGTTTAAGCCAAGCTCTCGTTAAAGGTGGTCCGTGAGGGGGCTGTGATAGACGGAGGATAGAGGAGGAGGAAAACGGCAGACTTGAATTGCTTATAATCGTTAAGTGAGTGATTAGTTCTCTTAATGTGTGCAGTAGGCAGGGGAGGATTAGTAAGTTTATTTACGTGCCAAAACTGTGAAGTGAAAGGAGGCTTGACATTTCTACAATTCAAGGTCTAATTTGTTTGCATAGTTAAGCATTGGCCTTGGTGCTTGTTTGTGTGCATTGTGTCATGTCTTGAGACATTAGGGCCTGCCTACACTTAAAGAGACACAAATGCACACAGATGAACACATACACAAATACAACTGCATGGGGAAAGGGTACTAAAAGGGTTCGGCTAAATGAACAGCTTGCAGCCATAAAAGAGACTAACACAAAAGTTTAGCGAGAAATCAAACCCAAGACCTTCCATCTAAAATAATCCTTTTCTGTAACCCATTATATGTTGGTATGTATTTAAAACGAATGGTCATTACTGCTCTCGGTTGGGCCACATGTTGTCAGGGTTTACTGGCACTGATTAGTTAAAGGGTTTTTAACCATAACATTTTTTAATTACGTTTGATTTAAGTTGGTCATGCATTTAAAAAATGCACACATGCTGTACTTTACATTGCACATACGGAGATTTACTTGCAAATTTGTTATATATACTTTTATATCCACTCTTTATCATCATGTACAGTGCTGTTTTAGACACATTTACTCATGAAACCGTTTTTTTTTTTTTTTTTTGAGAAAGCCTTAAAAACATAGCCAGAAAAGCTTCAATAGTGCCAAATACTGAGATGCACAATGTTTTAATTGGTTAGTGGTTTAACTGGTATTTCTGCTAGGGGTTAAGCTGAGCAGTGATGACTTTTCTCTTCACCTCTTCATCTCTCCATCTGCTGCTAAGTTTTAGATGGCATGTTTGCGTGGGCAAGGATAATGATGACATGTCACCACTACTTTCCACATGTACCCCTGGTATGGTATTCTGTGCACTAAGATTAAACAAGCAAGAAACACACACACACACACACACACACACACACACACACACACACACACACACACATGGTCTTTCATATGTCATATTTAACAAAAGAAAATAATTATTTTATTTATTTTTTTATTTTTTTATTTTTTATATATAAATGGTCTCTTTTAGCTTTTTAAATGAAATTGACCAAGCTTGTCCTTGGCGATACTGCGAGATGGACCTATACTTGTGGGGACATTGAATTCTGACCAGGATATACTATAAAAACATGACCACACACAATCACACACAGAAGTGCCCTACAGGAAGGAGGGCTTAAATGCAAAAGGGTTCTATCTCACACCCATATGCACATACAGCAGACACCCTACAGCAAGGTGGAATAAAAACAAAAAAGATTAACATTACAAATCTAAATGCACGTCACATCTCTCTCTCTCTCTCTCTCTCTCTGTCTCTCTCTCTCTCTCTCTAGTAAAAACATGCATACTTCCACCCTCCAGCAAGGTGGAAATGAACCAAAATCATTTCCATTATAGAAGACTGGCACATATCAACAGCCTGCCACTGAGGGAAACAGGAGAATAAAAGAAACAAGAGATGGGTTGTAGATGAGAGAGAGCTATTTTACACTCCACTTCATCATTAAATAACTTAAAACGTACTGAAACTCCGTTCTGAATTTACTGAAATGTCATAGTTGATTTACTCAAACCATTTCACATTTAAGTTGAACTATGAAGGGCGTTCAAGTCAAACCAGGACTTTTAAATTGGACAGAGTAACAGTTATGAGTAATAACTACTGTACCTTTATTTCTCTATATAATCACCTGCTATGCTAATGCACTTCTCCCAGCATGTTTGCATACCATCAATGTAGAAAGTTTTCTCAGTATGCTGGAGCTACGGTCAGACTGCATTGCTTTCGTCTAATACGCTGGCCTCCCAGGAATTCCTTTAAACATTCCAAACATGTGGAAATGGCTTGGAGCGAGGTCAGGATTGTATCGGAGATGCGGCAGTAACTCCCAGACGAGTTTCTGTAAGAAACAAGTGGTGTTCATGAATGACTGTGTGTACAGTTAACACAGACAAACGTGTCTCTTTTGCAGGGTGGTGACAACTTATTTTCAAAGAGATATGATTATATATAATCTAATTATACAGTATATATATACATATCAAGCAATATAATCATATATTAAAATACTGTATATATAATGTTGGTATGCAAGTTTTTCCGAAGGGGCATAATAGGAGGTAATGATTGAACCATTAACAGATTACACAGTTATACCGTTTAACCTTACACGCACACATACGCAGTCCCGCTAAGGCACATGTACACCAGTGTGAACCAGAAGCACTAAAACTTCATAAGCAGTCAAACACCCATTGTGTTCCAATACAATCTCACTTCCTTTTCTTATGCTGTGGTATTCTTCTCACCAAAATACAGTGCCAGAAAGTGAAGAGTGGGAAGAGAAAGAGGAAGAGAAGAGGGAGGAGGACGTGTGTGTGCTTGTGTATGTCCTGGGCAAAGGGGAGGGGGTGTTGTATGTGTGCGTGCGTGTTTGCGTGTGTGTGTGTGTGTGTGTGTCCATGGGGGTGGTGGTGTGGGGTGGTGATAGGAAACACTCCCAGAGATGGCCCAGTATTTCTCTGTTTGCCCGACACTCATGCCCTCATTCCCACAGCACTAGAGAAGCGTGTCACTATCTTCAGAGCAGCAGGAGCAACTCATCATCACCGCAGGCTCACATATCTGCAGCTCTTCACAGGGTGCATCACTGTTCGACGTACCCACTGCCCAGCAGGCACCATCAGCCCAGAACCCCAAGTACCCCGGAGCAGCAGGATAAGGACTTTCTTTCTCATCGTCAGGAAACAAGAGCAGGAACGCTGAGCTGCTCTTATACACTTTCATCTGTTTTATTGAGACAGCAGTGGGACAGGTAATGATGAGATCCTCTTCTATAGACTTAGGGGGCTTTGTATGTCAAATGGTCCCTGCTGGTTCTTGAACACACATTAAGCTGCTTCAGAGAGAAAAGTGCAAATGAGAAGTGTCAGAGTGGCTGGATAAAGATCGGAGATTAAAGGCTCATCCTTTAAAGCAATATAAATTCGTATGTGTTTCTCAGTGTGTAGCCGTGCTTTCAACTTTGTTGAAATTAGTTTAAAAACATGTTTAAATGATTTAAAAATCTGATCCTGAATGGAACACAATTATATCTAAAAAAAAATAAATAAATAGCTAAAAGTGTACAGTTATCTAGTTTCACAAATAAGCTAAACAGGTACATGTTTCTTACTTTTGCACCGTAGCCAAACATTTTAACCATTTCCATCGTATCCTCCACTGTTTACGGCACACTTTGAAAATTATTTTGATTGAATTATATTGACATGATCTTCATATATAAAGATATATAATCAATATTTGGTTTATAGCACGTATGTATCTTAAGCCTCCAAAACTAAAGTTGTAATAAATAACACACTTTGCTTTAAAGTTACATTTATAAGATGTTACATGGAAAAAGTTATGCCTACTATATTCACTTCCAGTAACAGCCTTTGCTCAGTCATTTCTATCCAAAGCTGAGCATTACTGGCAGTAAGTCAGCACACGTCTCCCGTCTCTCGATTTTTCTTGTGTATGGCAATCCATCACGAGAGTGTACACGGTGGATTACTAAAGTTTGCTTTTAGTGTACAAAGGGCATAAACCACTTCCTATCACTCTCTAGAGCTAACATTCACAGTCTGTCCACTTAGTTTATGTAGCTTTAATCCATTAATTTTTTTTAAATTGGATGTAATGGCAACACACAGTGGACTCGGGCATGGTCAGTCAGCGTGGGAGACTAAAAAGCAATATAAAATCATATACATATAAGTGTTTTCAGAGAAAGGTTGATGTGGCGTAAGTGCACAATCTAATCATACATAAAAGATTGGACAAAATATATATTCCAGGGGAACAAATTATGATTAGTCAGTGTTTGTTATTCTATACGTATATTTAGTATAGCTAAGATCATGGAATGATTAAGGATCCGTTTCTATAAGAAAAAGAAAATGAGTTGAAGCAAAAGACTAATATAAAATCACCTATTTTAAAATGAAAGATCTCAGTCTGAACCTTAGCATCCAAAGCTCCACATATTCGCTCATACTGTAAGAGTAACTTGATTTCATGGAGACAAAACAGTCTTAAAAGTTTAATTACATTTAAAGATTTTAAATGTTAACGTCAGATAATAAACAATAACTGTGAATGTTGATTGTACAGTATGTAGAAGTCAGAGAGAGTCTCTTTGACTGTACTGTAGATCTGTGTTCAGAGTTAGCGGAGAGCACGGCTCAGCCGCCTTTTAAGGTAACGCATTATTCTCTTACCTGACAAGCAGAAATGGTTTGTGCCTTAAATGCTGTGAGGAAAGCTACCAGGCTATCTATGTGACAAGCAACAATGACATCTGTTTAGTTATTTAATTTTTTTTTTTTTTACTTGTATGGAGTGAAGGTGGTCTGTCTTATCCTCACGTGAGCTTTTTAATCCTCCTCTCTAGACATAAAAAAAAACCTCACACACACACACACACACACACATACACACACACACACACACACACACGCAGAATTAATTACAGTGCTGTCTTTATTTTCAGCCTGTATCATCATCATCATCATCATCATCATCATCATCATCATCATCATCATCATCATCATCATGCGCAGGTTTAAGTTTGAAACAATCTTCCTCACAGGTTTGATGCCGGGGTGCGGTATCCAGTAACAGAGAGTTATTTATGGATATAGAATAAGCTCCGAGCCTTCCTACAGCTGTCAATGTTCACGTAACTCATTCTTTGTTAATTCAAGCTGTTGGAAATCTTCCTCAGCCAGAGCAGCTTGAAACTTATAGGAATGTGACAGCTTAAAGAATATATGTGGGATATCTAGTTACCGGTCCAGCACAAAACCTTCAATCATATCTTCACCTTGACACGATGCAAACTGTGTGATTGTAAGTAAGTGTGCTGGCAGTCCTTGGTGCGACACTGGTCGTCGCTGGTCTCTGGTTTGAGGGAACAGGCTTATGTAAATGTTTATCCTTAGCTGGTAGAGGTAGGGGCCATGTGTGGACACTACAGAGCCTCTTATGGTTTCAGCATCAGCGTGCCCATGGCAACATCAATGCTTTGAGGAAAACCAGCAAGGCAGAACATGCCAACACAGCCTGGCACCTTCACAGAGCGTTACCGGAACGTTCCCGGCTCGCGTAGCTCGGAGAGGGTATACAGTAGGGAGGTATGTTGTTCTTAAGTTTATTTTTGTTATTACTATCACTTGACAGTGAGATATTCACTGAGAAAACAGAATGCTCAAAGATTAGACCAACACTCAGTTATAAGTGTATATAGGTATATTTTTTATCAGATTGAGCAATTCAATATTGCATAAGTGCGCTTGTCAGGACAAGACTACTTCTCTGAATATTTTTTCTTCTTTCGCTTGTGTATCCTTAAATGCTGAAAAGTCTAAGGCTCAATATTATGGTCAAGCATTAAAACATCAGGTAGTTGACTACAGTCACATACAGCATACAGCTCTATTTATATTATACAGTAGATCAAATCTTTCTTCTATGGTGGCCTGAAGCAGCCAAGAATGATTTCAATTATTGTTTCCAGCTGTTTCACAACTGTTTCCAGCGCAGCCTCTTTATACATCACATACTGTACGGTACATGACTCAGTGCATCCTCCTGCATCATTTGCACACACATAAAGGCCATTACACATCTATGCATGTTAGTGCATCCATAAAAAGCTCAACGCGTTGTTATTATCATTTACATCAGGTTAAATCTTATTGTGTCACTTACAGTTATATGCAAAAGCACAATCACGCATATAGTCACTTTTCAACCGAAGTTAGCTAGCTTAGATTTTTTTATCATGTTTACACGGGCTATAATTAGAAGCACTCTTTTCCAATTCAGCTTCCGTATATCCTGATAAGTTGGAAAGAAAACACGGAAAATGCCTTTTTGATGAAAAAGATCATAACACAGGAACATCTATTCAGCCTTCATCTAATATCCACACAAACAATCCTGATTATCTGTCTTCCTTTTCAGTTTTACATTCTACAAACAGAGACTGATTTTATCAAATGATCGTGAAAGTGTGTAATTAGAAGAGGTAAACAATCTTCCCTTCCCTTTAGGTCATTGTCCAAAAATGTGTGTTTGCTGTTTTGTATTCATTGTCTAACTATCAGTGTGTGTGTGTGTGTGTGTGTGTGTGTGTGTGTGTGTGTGTGTGTGTGTGTGTGTGTGTGTGTGTGTGTGTGTGTGTGTGTGCATGTCTTGCCCTCTTATTGTTCATGGTTTGAAACAGCAGCATATTATGGGGTGACCCTTGCCTCTGAAACCTCATAAATGTCTGTCGATAAGGTTCAGCTGTCTGGTGGAATGTCAGTTGCATTGTCTTGGAATGATAAACTATTACTAGATGAAGTGACCCTCTGTGTCCCCTTAATAACCTCTCTCTCGCACTCTCCCTCTCACTCACTCACACACTCACGCACTCACTGACTTATATACACATTATGGGAAAAAGGAAAAAGAGCTGGTTATCCTTTCACACTGTGACTCCTGTGAGAGCTAGTCTGGAGGAAATCATATTGTTTAAAATTGCTTCCTAAGAGAAGAAGAAAAGGAAGATGTAAAAAAATGAAAAAGGGAGACAGGAGGGGAAAAAGAGAGGAGAAGATGGAGGCTGTAATGCCAATGAATCAGATGGGTATTTCCGTTCCATCCTGTTTTCTAAGTGTCTAACATTCTGTTCCCACCAAAGCGACTCCAAATGAACACTGCCAGCACCAGCACACACGCACATGCACACGCACGCACGCACACGCGCACACACACGCACACACAGACATGAACCTGGTGCCATTATAGTCGCCTTTGTAATTCATTCAGTTTGATGAATTAAGAGCCCTTTAGGTTGTTGTTAGATACATCTGGGTAATCAATCAGTTACTCAGTTTCACATGGAGTGATTGAAAGAAAAAAAAAAACTTTAATATGAATAAAAATCTAATATTGTATCTTTTTTTTTTTCTAAGTAAAGGAAGTGAAGCATTCAAGCATTCAAACTGTCACACAGGCACAGTCACACCGTCCCTGCTTAAAGAGTTTCATTGAAAAAGCTGAAAAAGTTATGTTATATTATATTATATTATATTATATTATATTATATTATTATATTATTATATATATATTATATTATATTATATTATATCACATACAAATGATTTCAAACATACCTTTACCCCCCTGCAAACTCTGGGGCTGGCAAAGTTTGTTTGCAAAGAGTGCTCTAAATGGAAAAAGAGTGATTTAGGCTTCGAGATTGCTGGTACTGTTTTTAGCTCTGAACTTCTGTTCATTTTTATAAATAGATATGTATCATCCAGCATCAGAAATTGCTATCCGAAGTCTATTTACAATTTGAAATAGGAAGCTTCAAAGTTAAAGACAGTTCTAGTCTGTTAAAAAAAAAAATTTTTAAAGGAAGAAGGAAAGAAAGGCAAACGTTACACATAAAGCATGCCATGGCTGAACAGTGTAATTGAGGTAAATGGAAAATTTTTATCTTGAGCAGAATCATGGAAGACAGTAGGCGGGTACGGTCCGGAACTGCCTACCGTTAAAACATTCAGGGGCGGTATGCAGCACTGGAAACAGAGCAGAGCAGCTGCCAGCCAAAGGCCACATTCATAACCTGTCATAGCAGTGTTGATAACCTATCTTACCTCTTTTTCTCATTAGCAATTGTTTCTGAGTTAGTCGTAATTACCTCTGAGTGGTTTGTATTGTGTTTCAGTGTTTCATTACTGCCAGTAAATGTGAGCACGAGTTTCCACCAATGAGCTGACAGGTTCATGACTCATCTTGCTGCTTTGTTTACGACTAACAAAATTGCGAAGCTAATTGATCTATCCCAACCTATCCTCAGATTAAGGGCACTACTTGGGATGTGGAATGAGGGATTCTACACCCTACATAGCACAACATCTTTTCATTTGACACTTTTAGGGATTTAACCCTGCAACCTGTAATTATATATATATATATATATATATATATATATATATATATATATATATATATATATATATATATATAAATGACAAAAAAGGGTGAGGAGAATAACCTCACCCTTTTTCTAGCACTACTTCAGCCCTGAGCAAAATGATCACAAATGACATCATTTTTATATATAAAAAAGAAAATTCTGCTTGTGGCTTTGTGTGTTTGCGCAGGTAGTCTCTTTAGTCTAAAATATTTAGTTTATGTCATACTGTGAACGTGAGACAGGTGTTCCGAACCATATGTCCCAGTAGGCAGCGTTATAATCAACTGTTATGTCATACTGTAAGCGTGATTATGAATAATTAATTAACTATCTCCATATACAGTAACTGTGGCTTATTAAAAAATATGTGTTATCCGTCTTATCCAACATTTTAAGCTTGCAAAATGTTCACCAGCTGCGTGAAAAAAATACCATGAACAAGAGTCATTTTTTAAAAATCCCCTTGTCTTTGTTTCTTTTATTAATGTTAAGAACACTATGCTGAAGAGGAATAAACCCTGTGCAGTTAAAAAAGGTCTTTTCTTCACATATCGTTTCAATCATTAAACCTGACTTCCCTTAAAGTGGTGCTTTTAGTGGCTTTCGGTGTATTTTAGTGTGCCATCTGCCATTATTCCAGTGCTGGGCCCTCTGCCATTAAAAAGTGTTTAAGCACATCAGCAGTGGACATTAATTCTGGTTTTAAGGAAATTCCTTCTCTCACAAATTGGTGCTCTGAGCCTCAGAAATATATCAGATAGCATTGTTCTGCAGATCCTTCTCTTTACCTCCCACTGTTTTATATGGCATTGCCACAATACCTCAATTGAGGTTGAAGAATTGGTCTATAAGAGCCAGCTGCATGCATCTATGCAGTAAATTTCACCTCCCATTACTTTTCTATTACACAGGGGATGTTAATACTTAGAGTGAATTTCAACTAAACATTTGTCAGATTTAGAACAACACCATCAGCAACACTTTCACTGTCTTCTTAGCTCATTGTTATCAGGTCCAAGATAAGAAATCTTGTGGAAGTGCAAACAACATACTTGTAAGATTACCCAGCTCCTCTCTGTGTTGGTCATTGAGCAGGTTAAGCATATTAATAAAACAGATGTGTTTTAAGATGCGACTACAGTGCAGATGTATGAAAGGCCCGCTGAAAGTTGACTCCATATTTGGACTTAGCTGAAAAAAGGTTTGGTATAGGATGCATATACATTTGCACTTTAAAGCATTTATTGAAACTCAAATGATCAAATGCACATATGAGTGCATGCACATACAGTATACAGGATGAGTACTTTCATTCCCTAATGTGACAATAAAATGTTCAAGGTTATTCTAAGTCTATAATAATCATAGAATTTCAGACATACCAGAGAAAAACAATCCAGCACAGTATTTGCCATTGAATGGATCTTACTTTTTTCTTCATTAAGTTAACATTTTTTCTGGCTTTGAAATGAGCTCTGCCCCAAGGAAAAACAGAGCCGTGCAGCTCTGCCCTTTTATCTTAAAAGGCAACTCAAAATGCATATGTAATATTAGGAGTGAGGTTGGTTTAAAAAAAAAAGGAAAAAGAAAAGAAAAGTACTTGCCAATGTTTTCACTGTAATTGTAACTTGTCTCACAAGTAGAATAAAGGGGAAATGCTTTTTGTTTATTGTTTATAATTTTATAGTTTTGTATACATTTTACATTTGCTGAATATATAGAAATTCTTCTTCACATACAGTACAGTAGGTGTGTGCGTGTGCCCTGTGATGGATTGGCACCCCATCTACAGTGTATGGTGTAATGAGTAAGAATGAGTGAGTGAATACATGAAGTAGATTAAATTAAAGAAATGGGAACAAATGTTTTACTGCAACGGACTGCCAAGTGCCTAAAGATATGTAATTAGGTTTTTTTTTTTATCTAACAAACTATGCAGCAACCTCATTTCTCTTCTTGTCTGATTCCACCACTCAGCATCACCAGTATACTAATCACCGGCCTGATCACGTGTCAGCATCTGCACCTGTTTCTCACTTGTTCATGTCTTACATAAAAAAAAAATGTTTTTATGCCTGAGTGATTCATAGGTCACTACTGTATGTGGTTTAACACACAAAAAACATTCCACTGTGCCCGGTTCTGCCAAGGCCACAGAGGTACTGGGACTGGACTGAAAATGAGAGCCAAACAGTCCCTCAGCAAGAACATAAAAGAATACAAGAACATCTTTGGAAGCAAAAAGATGAAGAAATAAGGGATGACTCAAGACTTTTTGTTTACAAGTACTTTAGCCCTGGTGAGAGCTAAAGTCGGAATACACATTCATCTATGATACAGCTCCTCTGGACCATTTAAAGGCCCATAAATGTCATCTTGGCAGAACTAGAAAAAAAAAAAAAAGATTATTGCTCGTTTAGTGCCAATCTTTGTTCAAAACCTTTAAAAGTGTTCTTTAGTAGTTTTCAGTACTTTTTATAAATAACACTTACAAGTAACACAGCATCCAAGAGCATTAAACATTGGCTTTTTTGTGGATTTCTATCTAACATTTTATTACTAACCATAATAACAATATTGACTCTTTAATGTATTTTTAAATGACCTGAAGGAGTTACAGTATAAGCCATATAGTTTTCCTAACAGACCCCCCACAGTTTCCCACCCATTACAGACAGAAAGATTTAAAGACAGATTTTGTTTTCATAAGCTCACTCAAATGGCATGAATATTTCCACTGAACCGTGGAACACTTGATTCTTTTTTGTGGTAAACAGCTAATTATAGATTAGACCAGTCATCGCTATCCTAAATGCATTTCACTCTTATAAATACACATACTGAAAACGAAAATACAAAAGGTCAACTGGTACAGGAACAGCTGCACTGCTGTCTAAAAGGGTCATCCTCAATGGGGTTTGGATCACTTATACACAGGGGCAATTCCCATGCCCCTGGCATCATCCTACTGTGCCCGGTTCTGCCAAGGCCACAGAAGTCAGCTTCCCACTCGAGCTGACCATGAACCGAGGGAGAGGCATGCCAGGATTAGAAACCTTCATCCCACTCTGGTCATAACTGTGGCCTGTCAGCTCTTTTACTGGCACACTTAACATACATGCACAATGTATCTACAGCATGGTCCACAGGGTCTGACAGATGGAGCCAGGTGAATTTCAACAAATGCTGTTGGGAATTAAGAAGCTAATGCAAAAGGTCTGGGAATGTTAAGATGAGGCCAAGTCGAGTAGGTCTAAGAAAAAAGTCAGACATGGTTTATTGGTCATGCTGGTGAGATTATTGCTTATTAATTAGATGTATGATATATGTATAGATTAATTTAAGTAAATTTAAGTGTCTATTTTGTCCATCTGAACCTCAGAAAACACAAAAAAGAAGTATCTGTGGAATATATTTTTTTCTGACAGTGTACAGAATCCAAAGATAAATGGCGGAGCCATGGAGTAGTAGTGCCACCTACAGAATGTATTAAATATAGTAACAGAAAAATGCAACAAAAAACACAAGCCAGATCAGCTCTATCACTAGTAATGTTTCTCTTTCTCCATAATGTAAATTATATTTAAAGGTCCTAACCAGAGCTATATTTTTCTTGTTTTTTTTTTCTTCCCCAATCGCAGTCAGAGGAAGCAGAGGTATAGACAGTGAGGAACCATGGGGGACTGGAGTCTCCTTGGTAACTTCCTTGAGGAGGTGCAGGAGCACTCCACCTCTGTGGGTAAGGTGTGGCTCACCATCCTTTTCATCTTCCGCATCCTGGTCTTAGGTACAGCAGCCGAGTCGTCTTGGGGTGACGAGCAGTCCGACTTCATGTGTGACACACAGCAGCCTGGTTGCACCAATGTTTGCTATGACAGTGCCTTCCCCATCGCCCACATCCGCTATTGGGTGCTGCAGATCGTCTTTGTCTCCACGCCCTCGCTCATATACATGGGCCACGCCATGCACACTGTGCGCATGGAGGAGAAACGCAGACGCCAACAGCAGCAGGAGCGTGAGAAAGATGAGGGAGGAGGGGAACCAGAAAGTGGCGAAAAGGAGTACCTGGAGCAAAAGGAGGCTTCTGAAACACCGGCCAAGATTCGACTAAAAGGTGCACTGCTGAAGACTTATGTTTTGAGCATCCTGATCCGCTTGGTCATGGAAGTAACTTTCATCATGTTCCAGTATATGATGTATGGAATCTTTTTAAAAGCATTGTACCACTGCAGTACATTACCATGTCCTAACCCAGTCAACTGTTACATGTCACGGCCTACAGAGAAAAACGTCTTCATTGTGTTCATGCTGGTGGTGGCAGCTGTGTCCATATTCCTCAGTATTTTGGAGCTTTATCATCTCGCTTGGAAGGGGTGCAAGAGGTGCTTCTATAAGTATGTTGAGAGCCGTGCAATCAACAGCGACAGCGAAACCAACAACAAAAATGGCAAAGCGGTTTCAGCAGCCATGACTCCTAACTTTCCACGCAGCTCCCAAGCTCACCCTCCCAAGAACTGCACCCCACCTCCAGATTTTAACCAGTGCTTAGCATCAGGAGGAGGACCATCCTCACCTGATCATGTTCATCACCATGTTCATTCCATCCACTCAGGCTACCAACCCTTCACCAACCACTTGGCACATCAGCAGAACTCAGTCAACCTTGCCACTGAGAGGCAATGTCAACGCAGCCATGATGACCTGGAGGCAGGGGAAGATTTTCTGACAATGTGTTATGACCCACACCAAGCCATTGCGGCTTGTGGCCCTGTTGAAGTATTACCCAGTGCTCCATCTACACCAACATCCAATGGCAGCTTCGTCAGAGACAAATGTCGCTTTAGTAAGAACAGTGGCTCAAGTAGCAGCAAAACACGGCCTGACTTAGCAGTGTGATCAAAGTGTGGCCAGATTCTAGGGTATATTGGCGAATAATATATGTTATATACAATGTATAGGTGTAATATGTAAACTAATTGGCCAAAAGTATGTGGAGACCTGATCATCACATCCATATGTGGGCCCTTCCCAAACTGTTGCCTAGTTGTCCAAAATGCCTTTGTTTGATATAACATTAGGTTTTGCCTTCACGGCACATACAGACTTAACCTTACCCATCATGACAATCCCCTTGCAAAAGGGTGTGAAATGTACTGCACAGAGCCCTGACCTTAATCCCACAGAACACTTTTGGCATGAATTGAAAGACTGACTATGCCCCAGACCTTCTCGCCGAACATTAGGTCCTGTCCTCACCAACGCTCTTGTGGCCAAATGAACACGAATCCTCGCAAATCCTCGGTAACAAAAAAGGTTTACCAGAAACATGTAGGCTATTAAAACGGCAATGGGGGGGGGGATGGGGGGGTGTTCAACAAAAACATTTGGGTGTGAAAGTCAAATTTCCATATACTTTTGGCTATATAGTGTATGTTGGTGTATTCTAAAATTGATTCAGTAGAAAAAGAAATAACTTGGGTAAATTTGGAAACTCAATGCAGGATGCTATGTGGACTAATCCAGTTAGCGTGGGGTAAAGGTGTTGGCTCAGCTATTCATTGTGGTTAGAAATTGGGGTAAAAATAATCATCGCTAAGTCTTTGATTTGATTTAGAAACGTTGATTGCTGAGTCACTAGTTGGTGTAAATGAAACCTGTTACACCATATCCATAGGTATTATGAAATCCTAGATGATGAACATTAAATTATATTTTGTAACTAAGTATGCAACTAATCATTTGACCATCTCCAACTAAATTCGAAATAAAGTTACATAGAAAGATAATCTTACAAGTCCTACAACTGTTGGACTACTAAGGCACTGAAGGACAGTTCACAGCAAAGATGCCCAGCACCTGATATCTTACAGGTCTTCAAATCTACCCATCATCAACCTGAGCCAAACATTTGACAAAATAAGCCGTCATGTTTTGAAAGTGCACGTGCCTGAAAGTTTTTTAGTACTAGCAATGACTTGAGATTTAAGAATAGTTCTTTATATAGGAGCGCCTTAAAAGGCCATTAGGAGAAGACAATCATAAGAAAGATAGAGATCATGAAGGAGAAAGAATCTGTATCAGAGCACCTTATTTGGTTTCACTGAAACTGCTGTATAGTATTAGAAGTGGGAATATGACAGAGTAATTTAAGTTAAAGAGGGTTTGTGGAAACTATAGGATGAATGTATTTGTAATTTGCACGTAGATGAAATAACACTGAGAATATGAATGAAAGGAAAATCATTTAAACTACAACTGATGAGATTTTTTTCATCCCCAGAATGCATAACTTCCTGTGAAAATGTAAACCGAGAGAATAACTGCATCATTATCATTCCGATCACTAAGCTAGAAGCTCTGCTTTATATTGCACCTAAGTCAATCAGTCTGTGAATTTATACACCAAAGAGCTCCATCGCAATAATCCAAAACGACACTTTAATCAGGTCAAAACTGTGAAAAAGGACCTCAATCCCTTGTGTATGAGGGTCAAGTACTTATATAGGGCAATGCAGTGTTGTGTTACTGTGAATGCCAGAGACAAACTTTTTAAGGGCGTGACATTTGCCTAACTCGGGTGAAGGGTACGTTATGTCTGGAGGTGTCATGCAGATAGTGTGCAACTAAGATCAAATCAAGGACATGTGCTTGGTCATGAGCTTTTGCTTCTTCCACTCTTAAGAATACTTGTTCCTTATCTGAGCAGTACAATCAAATAATTATTAATCTTATGTGCATAGAGCATTTTAGATCAGACTTGTGCAATATCAATGAAGTTACAAAAAGGACATTTGAATCAATCTTCATATGCATTACAAGAGGTTGGACAGATGAAAAAAGCTGTTCACAAGTCTGTCTTACTCAATAGCTTTCACTGTGATTGACCAAGTGACTAATAATAATGCTGGAAATAACATCATTCATCAGTATGTCGGATTGGTTGAATGGTTTCCAATTCTTCTGGAAGAAAGACATCCAAGGGTCAATTGAAGAAAGCTACAGCTCCTCACTGCATTTTAGTTTATTATCGTAAACCAGGGTTTAAGATGATTTTAAACATGTTCATAGTCAACATTTATGCATGCATAAATGTAAATCTGTGCATAAAATGAGACTTTTCAACAGCCTTATGCATGCATAGAGTGAGAATGACCATGCCACAGTGAACACTACTGCAATGCACCTTTTCATTTAAAACATGGTGTGAGTGGCAGTTAACTGGTTTCTTGTACATGAATCCGCATAATGTCATTACTTTGCTTTTTAGGTGGCACACCATTTAAAATTATTTAGTCGTTAAACACATATCCACACCTCACTGTGATTTCAATCTGCAATAAATCAATTCTGTCACCTGGATTCTTTGTCATGGGAATTTATTTCCACAGAAAGCTAAACGTGGCGATGATTAGAAGAACTACAATCACAACTAAACTTACAAGTATCTAGATGCCTTGTTAGCATAGCAGCCCAAGAAGACACAGTATAGATTGTAACATATTGATTAAAATACAAATTTATGATGTCATTTAAACCCAGGAGCCAAAACTAAGTTCACTTTACATTTGTAACGACGTTACAAAAATTGTTCAGAACGGGCAGGTCTGCAAGCTGCTACGACGCGGAATTCTGGACAGGCAAAGGAGCGGCCATTTATAGAGTCGCGGTTCCCAGGCAACACCTCAATCAGCATGAACGCACCTCACCTGGTGGCGTGTTTATTTAAGGGTCCTGATACCTCGGCACTTCGCGCGATCATTTAGGTAGCACCGGTAAGGTATCAGGGCCAAAGACAAAGAAAGGAAAAGAAGAAAAAAGACAAGTGCGCAGAAAGTCGAGTGACAGAGGTAACGACTCAGCCTCTGCCTTCCTAAGACGGCAAATTAGACAGAGAACGAGAGAGAGAGAGTGGCGCTCTGTCCTTTAAGCGCGCTCTCAAGTTAAGTATGAAGTTTGTACAAAAAAAAAAAAACAACAACACAAATCCCTCTCTCTCAAATAAATCCTCGGTAAGGGCATAGGCCCAGAGAGGATCTTACAAGTTTTATTTTTAGTTTCCAGAGCCCCATCTGTTCTCGCGGAGACGGTGAAGCTCTGTTTATTTTGTTTTCAGTTTTATTTTGGTTTCCTTTTAAGTTCCTTAATTAATAATCCCACACCATCTCCAAACGGAAAGGTCTTCCCGTGCGTATCATAAGCACTCTCACAAACTCCTATTTTGAGTTATTCCGTTGAACCCCTCCAAAGCCCTGCGTTAGGGCGCTTATAAACATCTAAACATCTCGTGGTACCGCATCACGTAACAACATTCTTCATTCATTCACCTATTCTCAATACTGCTTATCCTGTTCAGGCTCATAGGGGCCTGGAACTTATCCTTAGTGCATGAGACAAGGTACACCATGGACAGGGTGCCAATCCATCCCAGGACACACACACACACAACAGGCAATTTGGGAACCATTAATCTAATCTGCATGTCTTGGACTGTGGGAGGAAACCATAGTACCTAGAGGGAACCCACCAAGTATGGGGAGAACATGCAAACTCCACACATACCCAGGGCAGGAATCAAACCCTCAGCGCTAGAGGTAGGAGGTCACAGGGCTAACCACTACGCCACCATGCTGCTCACTTTATATTCTTCTTGCTTGTAATTCTTTATACCAGAGTGCTGCTAATTATGTTTTTCTGAGATGAGAGGGTGTTGATTCATTTTAGTGTGACTGCACATTACTGGTTTATATTAATACACTCATACTAGTTACATAGACTTGTATTATTATAAAACATTAAACCATGTGTAATTGTTACAGAATTGTTACAGTTTTTCTAATGAGGCATTTATTTAGAACTTTTAGTCTAAGGGGTCTCCAGTCAGAGCTGTGTAAGAGTCGGAGATAAAGCTGGGAAAATCTTCAGGAGTGAGGGCATTGCACTTTACAATTATTCAGTAATAACTGCAAGAGAAAGACAGCAGAGATGCTGATAAATAAATGACAGTTTACAGCTGTTAAAACTTTCTTAATAAAGGAACTAACCTATTTTTTTTTAGATATTAAGCATGATTAGATGTAATTACTGTATAAATGGATGAAAAGTATTAAAAAGTGGTCATACTTTTTAATGATCATTGTTAGGCTGTAACTGTAGTATAAGATGTGGGGACTTTAGAGAAAAACCATTAACCCATCACATTTATTTATTCTCTATTGTAATGTTTAAATAGCCTTGCCTCAGTTTAATATATTTAAACTTAAAGTTTCCATTTATTATTCAATTATTTTGATTAAGGCATGCACTTTGATGGGTTTTGCTTTTATTGTATTTTAACAAATACGACTTCACTCATTACTGTGAGTGACCAAATCATAATTACAAGGTGCAATTATTAATTGAATGATTATTTCTAAAGTAAGATTTTTGAAGGTAACTGTTCAGCTCAGGGTAGCACAGTGGCGTTGTGTTTATCACTGTGGCCTTGCACCTCCAGGCTCCAGGTTTGATTCCCACCTTGGGTCTGTGTGCAAGGAGTTTGCATGTTCTTCCTGTGGTTAGTTGAGTTCCTCCGCGTACATGACATGCAGATTAGGCTGGTTCCCAAATTGCCAGTAGTGTGTGTGCGCTCAGCAATGGATTAACACCCTACCCTGACCATGTTGTACCCTGCTTCATGCTTCAAAGTCTCCTGGAATAGGCTCCAGGCCCCCCAACACCCTGTAAGTCTGCATCCATTGACAATTTTTTTAAGTATAAATAACAAGATGTCTGACCTAAAAAAATCTGTGCATACACTGAACCGAAGAATACTGAACCTTTCAATGTCTCCTCACTGTTTTAGTTTATTAGCATGTCACAACTCTGCATGTAATTAGTGTCTTCAACAGAAAAAAGAGTTTGCCAAAAGAAATAATACCCAAATGGTCCTCATATGAGAATCGTACAGGACATAACAAGAGCGTAGTTAAATGTGATGTCCTCATATAAAGCCATTTGGGTCTCAAGAGATGTATAGATGTATAAAATTTGGTGCTATTAGTACTTTAGCACAGTGAATGTTCTGGGCTGATTCTGATAGACTACTGGCTTCAATTGACCAGCGCAGACATGAGGAGAATGTGCAAAGCTTTGCACACAAAAGAACACAATTGTACAATGGAAGACATGTTACTGCTTTGCAAAATTGTTATTACAACATTTACAAGTACAGAATGTCCCAAAAAGACTCCACACACAGGGCGTCATAAGCTGAAAAGACTACTGTGTGTGTGTTTATAAAATAAATGTCCATATTAAATTAGATTAGATGCTTTGTATTTAAATATTTAGTCAGGAAACAGGAAAGGAGGACACCTCTTCACCCGATTTCACATCACCTGCCCACTCGTGCATGCTACATATTTACGGGTGAACCACGCGCCTGTTTTTTTTCCGTTGCTCCCATACATTAATATATACGGTAATGCATGCACACGGTGAAAGATTAGCTTAAACGTACCGTTTTTTGGGAAATGTAGTCTTTTTTAACATTACACGAGTATACTGTGGCGCAAGAAAACTACAACGTCCAGCAGACCCCTCTCTATCAGCCGGCTCCTGCGGTTTCAAAATAACGAAAGTTTGCCAACAGGAATGAATGCAACGGTAGTTAGTAGCTAACCGACGACCAGTGAACTAGTGAGTAAAACTACTAACCTGATCGGTTTAACAGACTTTGTTTAAACGAATGTGTAAGGTATTTGTCTGACCAGTGTCAGGTAGTATGCGCTGTCATTAATAGCTAACCGCAGGGATCTCACATCTCAGCCCCGACAGCCTCTAAATTAAATATATCAGTAAACTTGTATAACTCTCTCCTTCCCTACCTAACGTATATAATGAAAAATGAAAAACTTCACAGTAACTGCAATGCTTTGTTTTTATTATAAATTTTGAATCTTTACCATGAGTAAAGTCTAACGCTAGTTAGCTAACAACCTGCCGGATTTTGTATCATTTAGCGACATCAGGTGTCGCAAACCCATTGTGACAGTGCTGTGCCGAGTGATGAATCGTTTTTAACGAGTACTAGCTAAAGAGCGGTAACATATAGTTCTTCTGCTTAAACCTATTAGTATTCTGTGTGCCTGCTTCTCTTATATATATATATATATATATATATATATATATATATATATATATATATATATCACTCATTATATAATGAAATTTCTCAACATCTGAGTCGGAGTTGTTTAGTACAGAACTAAGTGTCTAACTGTTTTTGAAAAGCCATATAATAATAATATACAAAACTGTTACATGATTTTTTAATTATTTTTTTTTGGGTCAATTTTCTGGCAAATGGTTTAAAACGCAATATTTGGCAAAACTGGCAATGAATCAATTGCGAGTCGAAATAGTCTTGTTGGTGAGTCAGTTGCTTTAATTGACTCTATAATAAAAAGAATCATTAGCTCACTTTTTGTAACTGCTTCATTCTGAGCTTGGGTTACAGTAGATCCAGAAACACTGGGCGCGAGGCGACATTTATGTCATTTGTCAACACCCTTATCCAGAGAGACTTATCGTTTTATTTGATTATACATCTGAGCAGTTGAAGATTAAGGTCCTTGCTCAAGGGCCCAACAGATGCAACCTGTGGTGGTGGGGTTTGAACCTGGGACCTTCTGATCAGTAGTCCAATGCCTTAACCCTGCCCAATTTTCATGCAATTCTCACACAGGGGAGAACAAACACAGAAATGCTGCAGAGACATGAGCTCAGGGTTCATCCCAAGACCTTGGGGTTGTGAGGCAGTAGCTCTATCACCTGCACTATAACATTCATATCACTTCATTTTATTTAGAAGCAATTATCAGTGTTCCAAGGACACTTTGTAGTCACAATAAGGATATAAATCAATGTATGTATCATCTTTGCATGCACAGTTGAATAAAAATACAGTGAAATGAATAAAACAAGAATAAAAGAACAGAAAGTAAATGCAAGCGTTTATATGAGACCAAACATACTGCAAATGTATATGGTGCATCTAGATAGGATGCACATGAGTCACTGGCTTGGTGGAAAAGCATGATGGAAAACATGATTTTGTTGTTTTACAATGTGGAAACATTTGGCATGGATAGGAAGAAGGGTCCATAGTTTTCAAAGCAGTCAAGAAATTTCCATCATGACTTTGACAATGACCTTGAATTCCCTGACAGAATGACAGTTGCAGTCACTTACTGTATACAACAGATATTTAAATTCAGATTGCTTTAAATCTGTGGTGCATTTTCACTGTAGTTGCAAATGCTACTGAATATACTGTGTGTGGTGACTGTGTCTGACCGCCTCAAGTAAACCCACCCTAATGTCAGGCGTCTCTCAGCTTTCTTGACAGTAGTTTACATTGCCAGGCTTCAGATGCTTCAGCGGTGCCATAAATGCATTGCGTCTGGAGTTTAGCTTCTTTATCAGTTTCATTCTTAACACAAACAACAATTATAAATTTTGTGCTGTGTTATTATTTTTGATTCTGTAACTTGATGTTAAAATCAATGTGCCAATCACTGTATGTTTGGGACTCAACTTATCAGTGTAGTCTCATCAGAAATCTTATGCAGTAGCAGGATTACTGTCACCCTTTTTTGAGATTTTGAATAATTCTGCCCTGTCTGTCAGCCTCTGTATCTCACCAAATGCTTTTTCTCCATTGCCCACCTACACATGTAACTCTCTAATCAGCCAACAACCATCCTAACAGTGCAAGGCATAAATTCACCTACAGTAGATGTGGACCAGCAGCCTTGGGTAATGTTCACTTCTCTGTGAGTTTGATGGTGGCATGATTATTGCTGCCAGACAGACTCATTTGATTTTCTACAAATGCTGTAATTTATTATTTTTTTTATAAATGCTGTCATTAAAAAAAAAACAATTCTAAGGATGAAAATGCCTTGTTGATGAGTGAAAATCTGACAGAAAGGCTACAGTAACTCAGATAACCAATCTGTACAATTGTGGTGAGCAGAAAAGCATATCGGAATGAACAACAAATCAGATTTTGAGGCAGATGGGAAAAGAGCACTTTTAATACCAATATACCAAATGTATACCAAATTAATACCAATCAATTTCAACAGAAATTATCCACACAAAATGACTAAGAGAAAATAGAATATATAAAGAATGAAATTAATATGTGCAAATATAGGTGAATGAAGATGAATATTTAGTAGGCTGACTAGTGCAGTTTCAGATATGCAACTGAATTATAGCAATTAAAAGTGACAGCAGTGAAAAAGTGTGTGCTGCAAGACTGAGGTAATGAAAGTCAATACAGACTAGGGCACATGATGAGTAGATAAATATGACTGTGAACAGAGATTCTCTTATGAAGGAGAGCTACACGTACAGCCAAGGATGAGTAGTGGTGGAGGGACCATCTGATCAAGAATCCCAATCACATCCACTGGTAGAGCAAAAAGGTGTTAAAGTGGCGTATGGCCCTGTGAACAAAGGATTTCCTGAGTCTGTCATAAGAGCAGCTCTGAACATGCTCTTCTGCTTGGCAAAAGCTTCAAACAGTGGGTGATTGGTGTTGGACATGATGGACAGCATTTTTGTTCCAGGTCCTCCTTTCCAGCAAGGCAAACTTAAAGGCAATTAGTCTAGTCTTTTAGCTAAGTTTGAGAGGTTAAAATTATCTAGTTATCAGGTTATACTAATATTCATGTTTTTTGTCAGCATGCACCCACGTTATTTTTATTAGTATAAGTTTTTCAAAAATTACTATTGATCTACAGCACAACAAAATGGTCAGTAATTCTGAAAATGACATATAAAGGCAGTGAGGTTGTATAAGATGTAATGGTTAGATTATTACCCACTAGTTGGATCTCTTTGCTGTCTGGTCCCTTTTCTCTTCTTTCAAAAAATACCCTGGAACTGAAATTTATTTGAAACTATTTGAGTGTCTGATGATGACTGGTCTGATGTCAATGTGATCAAAGCCTTGATGGCTAATTTTAATTTCTGACGAGGTAAAAGTGTCCATCAGTATACTATTCATATTTCTGGTGTTATAATTTATCATCACTATATTGATAGTACATCTCATTAAATTTCTAAATGACAGAGTAATAGATATTCTCTCTCTCTCTCCCCCTCTCTTTCTGTGCCTCTCTCCCCCTTCCTCTCTCCTTCCCCCAATTCTCCAGGTACGCCATCATGTTGGCCCGCGTGGGTGCTATGACGACAGTGGTTCTCGGCTCTGCAGTCTTTTGGACGCAGCAGAAAACCACTGAGCCTTTACAGGCTAATCATCCTAGTTCTGACCAATCCTCATCTCCGTATGAGCTAAAACTAGTTCAGGTATTGTTTAGACATGGGGCAAGAACACCACTTAAGTCTATACCGGATGTTCTGGAGGTGAGGTTCACTGTAACAAACAAACAAGCAAATAAATAAATAAAGGGATTCTTACTGAATTGCTGGGCATTAATGCATTACAGTATGATGGCTTGTTGGTCTTTCCAGGCGCTCTGGGTTCCTGACCTTCTGGAGGTTCCAGATCACACCAAGATGGATTACGTCGTTAGAGACTTAAAGGGAGGCCCGAGACCCCCTTCTCCTGTGGAGGACAGCTACAGGACCAGACCGCTGCCGGTCAGTTCTTGTGTACAGTACCTATTCTGTGGATGTGAGACAGAAAAGACGGTTTGAGGTGCTGGATTAGGCAGCTGGCATAAATGATTGTTGATTATAAAGATTCACACATAAAGACAAAGAAAGCACTTTTGCTAATATACATATATATGTATATGCCTTGTTCAGCAGATCAAGAAGCAAGATTTAACCTTAAAAAAAACCTAGGTTTGGGTTCCTCTTGTGCCACTTGGGCAATGTTTTTGTTTTAATTATTATTATGCTTGTATTAAAAGAGTATGTTTTTGGTTTGAGAGTAGAAAAGTCACATTAAAGTTTTAAACCCATCATTTTGTAAATGTGAAAAAAAAGGTGAGAAAAAAAAGCTCTCTTTTTTATTCTCAAACTACTGAAGTACTCTTTATATCTCTTTATATATTCTCTTAACTACTCCGTATACAGTTTTAGGTGCATTATTCTTGCCATGTAGCCAGTCCATGACATTCACCTCAGAGTTCCTGTCCCCTAGGGTGGCACATTCCCAGGTCAGCTAACCACGGTGGGCATGCAACAACTCTATGATCTAGGACTAAGGCTGAGGAAGAGGTACATTCAGGACACGTCCTTCCTTAGCTCCTGCTTCAGCAATAAAGAAGTTTAGTGAGTTAGTTTTCATTTCTCTTCCACTGGCACATACCCATTCTGTATGATCAACACTCACTATTGATATGAGTTTTGAGCTCGAGTCTGTTCATCTACAGCATTCGTTCAACAAACATCGTCCGTACCATCGAATCAGCCCGATGTCTGGTAGCAGGGTTGTTCCAGCAGCAGCAGACAGGTAATGACAAATGCACCCTCTGAGTGCGCGTGCGTGCGTGCGTGTATGTATGCGTGTGTGTGTGTGTATGCTTGTATAGATGTATTGAGGATAAATCAGAGCATGTATAATAACCTTCCCCCATTTTTTTTTTTATTTTTAGAAACTGTGCCTATCTTCACAGAAGAAGCAGAAAAAGAGATCTTCTACCCAAACTATCACGGATGCAAACTTCTCAGGCTGCTCAGTGGGTGAGATAAGACATAGAACCTGTATTACTGTTAAGATAATCGCCGAAGGTTTGTGGATGATTATTACAGTTGTTATTCAGGAACGGTTAACGTTTGTAATATTATCACCATTATTTTTTAGAAATTACTTTTTTTTTTTAGCAAAGGTTAGTATTTGGCAAAGGTTGCGATGCATCACATCACCATGATGACATCATTGTGAGCAGATTAGAAGGAAAAAGAAAGTCAATCACAATAGAGCATTCCAACTGCCTGATTAAATTATACTGACCGCTGATACAGAGCCTTACTTAATATTTGCATTTATCTTAATGTCATATGATTAAGTTGGCATGTGGGGAAACAAACATCCCACATAACCCGGTCAGAGCTCTGTAATTATCTTTCTTTAAGACACCAGTTTGAGAAATCAATACTGTCCAAATCCATGAGCCAATTTGTCATCCATCCAGCACATACAAAACTGTTATGTGACATTGACACAAACACATCAACTTTGCTCACAACACAAACACATTACACCTTGCTGCATACAGCAACACACACATGGATAGGTGTTCATCCACGAACACAATGATTTCATTAAATAGTTTTGTATCCCATTCTGTGCCTCAGCTTACTTTAAATGGCTCTGAGCTCAGAATAGTGTAGGCGTCTCAAATTAAGTCTGCAACCAAAATGAACTTCCATTACTCTCTTAAATAACCTGCAGTAAGCAAAAAAATTAAATGATGAGATTACTTGTGGTGTTCTCTGGTCTGCAGTTCTCGCTGGGCAGAATCCTCCACGTTGCCCGACATTGCTTCTGATCTCCAGAGAATTCAAAGTGTGTTGGGTGTCAAGCCTCAGCAGCGTGTCGACTTCATCCTCATTAGGGATGACATGGTGGCCAGAGAGGTTGGAGCAATATGTTACACGTAGAATCTAAGAATTGTCTATGGGAGTCACATACAGTACATGGCCATATCATACTGTAGTATCCCTGGTAGATGTTGGGTGTTCAAATGATCATAGTAGTGTCATTTCATTGTTTGTATTTAGTGCTAATATGCATACACAGCACTGATTAACACTTAGTCTATATGTACATGTCATGAATCCAATAATTATTAGTTTTGCCATCTTATCAGCATGAGGGCCAGGAGCTTTCATTTTGTTTCTCCTTTTAGACTCACAGGCTGCCATCTCCTGCAGCGCTCCATAGCTGGAAATCTAAAGTAGAGCAGAGAGCTGTGGATATGATCTGGCACATCTATGAGCCAAGTAACAGGTGAGATAGTCTAGAGGGCATCTTTCAGCTAAGCAACTTACTGTAAACAGGTGGCAGATTTAACATTGTAAAAGTTGAACAAAAAAAGAAAAGTTGGACCATAGATTGAATTTGTCTCTTTGTTTTCTACTTGTATACCGGTCACTACAGGCTCTCAGGAGTCAATGTGATTTTATATTAAAATTTTTATTCCCCTCCCTTAAAGGTGAACAATGACCTTTACATTCGATTACAGGATTGAGATACACTCACTGACCCCTTTTTAGGAGCACCAGCATGTCCATATCCTTATTCATGCAATTCTTAAATCAGGCACTTATATGTCAGCATTGCTGTGCATAAAATCATATCGATATGAGCCAGCAGTTTCTGGTAATGTTCACACCCACAATAGGAATCGGAATAGGAATACTAATTTTAATTGTGGCTTGATCGTTGGTGCCAGACAAGCTACTTTGAGTATTTTTATAGCTGCTGATCGCCTGAGATTTTCATAAACACCAGCCGTTAGAATTTACTCAGAACGGTACTTTAAAGAGAAAAACATCCAGGGTGTGGCAGTTCAAAGATGGAAATGCTTTGTTGATGTGTGAGGTCAACAGAGAGTGTCCAGACTCACTCAGTTGCAGGCTACAGTAACTCAAATAATTCTGTACAAATGTGGTGAGCAGAAAAGCATTTTGGAATGCACAGTGTGTCAAACCTTGAGGCAGCAGGCCACATCAGGTTCCACTTCTGTCACGCAAGAACAGAAAGCTGAGGCTGCAGGGGGCTCAGTCCTCAAATATGAGCAGATAAAGCCTGGAAAAACTTAGCACTGTCTGATGAATCTCGATGCACCAACAGCAGGAAGCCATGGACCCAATAAAGATTGTCTCCTGACTGGCGCAGGTGGTGTAATGGTGTGGGGAGTGCTGTCCGTTAATTCGAACCGATCATCGCTTTAATGCCGCAGCGTATTTGATAACTGTTGCTCATCATCTGTCCATGACAACAGTGTACCATATTCTAATGTCCACTAAAGCAATGTCCCAAAGAAAGCAAAAGCCTCTCAGACTGGTTTCATGAACTAGTTTTATTGCAGTCACTGGATCTGAATCCAGTAGCACACATTTGGTATGTGATAGAAAGGAAGATTCACAGCATGGAAAGCACCTGAAAAATCTGCAAGTAGTCTGTGATGCGATCATGTCACAACGGACCAGAATCTCAAACGAATGTTGCTAACATCTCGTGGAATCCATGCTGTTTTCAAAGCAAAAGGAGGCCCGATCCAGTATTAGTCTAGTGTTCATGATCATAAAATGTTCAGTGAGTTTATGTTAACCTCTTAAATTTAGGTCTGTTGTATGACCATATTTTTTTTAATTATTGAAGGTATTTCTTGACCTGGTTTAATGAACATGGCAATGAGTTCTTCAGTGGCCTTACCAGTTACTGGATCTGAATCTAACACATTTGAGACATGGTGGGAATTTGGGATTCGCACCACTCTACATTTACATTTGGGCATCTGGCATCCCGCTCTTATCGAGAGACTTATAAAAGTGTTTTGAACTTTTCATCATTGGATAGATCCTTACAGTAGTTACTAGGTTACTAACATGAAATTGCATTTGAAGTGCGTGGAATGTTTCCAGCATCATGTAAAATAAATGCCATGAACGATTGCAGCTGCTTTGAGAACAAGAAGAAGTTTAGCCAGGATTACTACGTATAGTATTCCTAATGATGTGGCCAGTGAGTGAATAGCTACTTGGTACTCTTATTGGCTCCTGTCCTTTTGGACACCCTGTGTGTATGTATGTATATACACTATAAGACATTGCTCCTAAATAGCAGGAGTTATTAGGGAGCTACAAATTGATCAAATGAAAACATTGTGGATTATAATTGTGTGGGTTTGTTTGTATTCAGGGAGAATCTTCAGCTGTGTGTGGGTCCTGTTCTTCACACTCTGCTCACAAACATGGAGACCAAGGTTCAGGGTAATGCCTCGGATTCAGGCAGGTCAGTGTTTTAAATTTCTCTTGAAGACTTGAAGCAAATGCATTGTAGGATTTCTAGAAAGTAGTCACGTTCACACCAACAATAATCTGGCAAATTGATGACAAGTTATCCATGATTATCAGTGATCAGGCATTACATTTGCTGAATGTTCTTGAGAACAAATGCAGTGGGCTCAGAGCCACCTCGGCTGGTATTGTACATACGGCCTTCTTCAAAACGTTTGCACCATTCAAATGTTTTACAGATGTTCTAGTCTTACTCTTCTAGTCTCTTGTTTCGACTTATTCGGGCTCAGAGAAAGTTTAGCATGAGTCCTGGTTTGATTTGAACGCCTCTTGGACTTAATAAACCACACTTCTTTATAAGACTTACTAAAAACAAGATAGAGAGAACAAACATGCATAAAACAGACTGTGACACTGGGTTATCTGTAAGCATTTTTAAGATGTTTCTTTAAAATGCTAAGTGATAACCCAGTGTCCTAGTCTAGCAGCTTTTAATGACCCGTACTCTAAGATAATGTTGACAGACTGCGGAATCCTATTCCTTTGTCTGCTTGGTCATAAACATTCCTTTAGCCACTTTATTATTATTTTTTTATGAAAATGTGTGTCTGTGTTTGTGTACAAGGAAGCTGTTTCTGTACTCGGTGCATGACACAACGTTAATGCCGTGCTTGATGGCACTGGGTGTGTTCGATATGAGATGGCCTCCGTATGCTGCCGACCTCACACTCGAGCTGTACCAACACCAACAAAACAAGCAGCACTATGTCAAAGTATCCTACGTTGGTCAGGTGAGACCCTTGACATATTTTGTGGGCATTCGATTATCTAATGCATTACTTATAATTCTATATCTGTTCTTTTGTGCCTCGAAGGATCAGAAGATCCCCGGATGCAGTGATGTCTACTGTCCTCTGAGAGAGTTTAAACAGGCTTTGTCCATGTACGCCCTGCCTGAGGAGGGCTACCACACCCTCTGTAACCGCAAAGCAGACATCCCCACCCACTGACTTCACACTGCCTCATGCCTTTAAAAACACGAAACATGTCCAGTTCTGCACATTTCACGTTTACATACAGTACATTGATGGAAGAAGTTTGGTCTGCTTTTTTTGTTGTTGTTTTTTTGAGTTGTTCCAGTATCAAAAAAAAATATTTACATTTTAGTTTAGGAAAGTCTTAATCATGAAACTCGGCATTTACACGTTACTGTATATGGTAAACAAATAAAACATGCATTGTGTACTTATTTGAAGTTATGCATAAGTAGAATTGCACATAAAATATGCAGTATCAGACAGAAAGAAATAAATGGCCCTGAAAATTGAACTTATTTATTTGTTATAAAGTAATCAGCTATTTGTCTCAGGGGCCACTTTTGCATTTGTGGATGTTAAGTGTCCATGAGTGTGTGCTTATTTCCCCCCTCTATGGGGTGTTTCACTGCACTGCTAGCATATCTGCAATGTGAAATATACTGTAGATGGTTTTACTTGAGATCAGTTTAGTAAATCAGTTTTTGTGGATTCATTTCAACTTCCGTCGTGTTCTATTAGCAAATCTTAAAAGCACATATTAAATCTTTAAATAAATTAAGTAGTCTAAAATTGTTTTTATCTAAATATTTGAACACACCTCATACAAATAAAACTGTTATTTTTTAAATCTAAAAGCATAGGTGTTACCAAAAACATCAAAATAAAAAAAAGTCCTTGGCTTGAAAAGTTTGGAACATCATGTGGTCTTCTGCTCACTGGACCAGCATTGACATGCTGTGTATTCTGAGATGCTTTTCTACTCATCACAGTTGTACTGAGTGGTTATTCCGTTAGGTATTCCTGAGGTACCCTTTAAGCTTAAACCAATCATGTCATGCTCCTCTAACATTCACCATCAAGAAAACACACCGCCTGCAGAATTGCAACTTTTTTATTCTGATAAGGCTATGGCATTTAAAAATTACAGGAGATTAGCAGTGTATAAATACTCAAATCCACCAACAAACATGCCATGGTTAAAGTTATTAAGATAGTATTTCTTTCCCATTTTAATGTTTAATTTGAACATTAATTCAATTTCTTAACCTGCATGTACTGTGCGTGATTCTATGCATTGTACTGTTGCTACAGCACCTGGTACTACGATTGGTTAAATGCTTGAACGTACAGGTAGGACAGATTTTTGACGGTCCTAAATCTGCCAGAATGGCCAAAACTATGTTGGTCACACAGCCATCATAAATCATATGTGTTTACTGAACATGTCCTCCATATTTTGTTTCCTCATTGTTGTTCTAAGAGCTCTTCTGCAATGTAAGCTCTTCTTCTCGCTTTATGCAATGTATAGAATGTATTTGAGCCCATTTAACTACAAGAGTATTAATAGAGACAAGTCTTGGTGTTGGGCAATGAGGTTTCCAGTTTATCCAAGTGACTGAGGTCAAGGCTCTGTGCAAAACAATGTCTTAATGGAGCTTACTTTTTGTGAACAGAGACATTGTCTCGCTGGAACAGGTTTGGGCGTTAAGGTTTCAATCTAGGAAGGGGACATTTTAACACAACAGCACACAAAGCCATTTGATAAAATTGTGCTCCTCCAGCTTTGTTTTGGAGAAGAACCACCTAAGGGTGTGGTGGTGAACTGTCCACATACTTTTAGTCATACTGTAATATGATTTTTTTTTTTTTAATACATAAGGAGCCATTTCTATGTTTCAGAACTCAATGATTGGCTATATTGCTAATCCCTAACCTCCGTATTTCACGCTAGAGAAAAAGCTGTAAAAACACCAGCAGCTGTGGTCCATGGTTCTGAATGATGATTACTCTGCTTGCTGTAATCTTTCTGTAGTGCACTGCAGCAGCAGCAGGCTGGCTGCTGAGGTAAAGGTTGGGAGTATGCCGAGCACAAAAAGGGTCCGCAATGAATCAATTAAAGCAGCTAGCTGTTGAATATTCTGACCTTGAGAACCAATGCTGTAAATGTCCAGTGTGGGAGACGTTCAGAACATTTAAACAGGGAGTATGGACCTAATTCTTATGCAAAAAAGGGAGATGTTGTGCAGGGCAACAGGTGCGCATATATCAACACAGAATGCGCAATCACGTGATCATGCAAAGCACGTCGCGACTTGCAGCAGCACAATCAGGTACCTGGTTCAGAGCACCGTCCCCAGTGACTTTCTTTAACATAATTGCTTCATTTGCTTATGATTATGCAAAGACGTCTACTGGATGTTATGTGAGGTGAAAAAATTGTGATAGTATGGTTAAACTAAGTAAGTAAAGCACCTTTTGTTAATCAAATTATTCAAAATAAAATCACCATGCTCTAGGAGCAATCAGAAGTATTGGAACGCTGATGGCACCTGAGGTAGAGTTGTCACCTTGCAACTGTACTTTGATCTAGAGGTACGCACAGGACATCTAATGAAGTTAATTGTAATTCCCCCCCCCCAAAAAAACATTTATTACCATGAGCGCATGCTAAAAATAATAAACAAGCTTCTTCATGTTCTTATGTCAGTGAATGCTGCCTTTTTTTTAATGCAGCAATGTAAAAACTAGTCCTAAGGCACAACACTTCCTTAAACATGTTGCTCTTAGATAAGCCACACACTTGCATATCCACACAGTGTGCAGTGTAAACAGCAATTCAGCTGTCATCATCGCTACTGGACATGTCTCAGAAAATGTTCATATTGCTTATGTTTTGATGTCACGATGTGATGCTCCAAAAGCATTCTCTTTATACCAAGGATCTGGAGAGGAGATTGTTCCAGGAGTGTTGTTCAGGTCAAACCGGGACTTTTGATGAAATTTCTTGTGAATGAAGCTGATTACTGAGACTCTTAGCCGCAAGAAAAATGTTTGAATGGTCCGGGCATTTTAAAAGAAGGCTGTACGTCTGTGAATGACAATCCAGACTGAGGTGGCTCAGAGCCCATTGCAGTCGTTCCCATGGACGTTCGGGGAGTGAAAAACGAGGAATAACTTGCAAAAGGTTCACATCTGTCAGTGGGGACTGTACACACAATCATTCACAAACACCACTTGCACTTTACAGAAACTCAGCTAGGAGTTATCACCGCATCCCCTATTATAATCCCACATTGCTTCAACCTATTTATACCATGTTTTCTACATTCTATTTTAATGGCATCCAAGCACTTAGTGTAGCAGGGGATTTATATATATATATATATATATATATATATATATATATATATATATATATATATATATTACTCTCCTGTGTTCTGTTATTCTGTACAATCAAAAGTCCAGGTTTGATTCGAACAACCTTTGCAAATGCATTCTGCGTTTACCAATAATGTGCAAAAGATGTAGAATCGTATTATTTTTTCTGGCGACACCCTGCATAGATTTCTAAGCCTAAAAAGGCCACTGCCACTGATTGACACAACCGTAGATTAGACTATGCTTTTACTGACTCTATAAATAAATTGTGGTTCTTGTCACATTGTAAAAAGTAAAGAAACAGGAATGACTTCAATGTGGTTTGCTTGACATTTTTCCACAATGTACTCATCATTAAAAAAAAAACACTTTTTTTCCTTCACCCCAATAAATTGGCAGGTAGGTGAAATAGTTGTGTGATTGTACAGTACCTGCTGAGGAACTGATTTTTTAAACATTCAATTTAGATTACATTACAGGTTTTAAATGTTTTTGTTTTTTTTAAATATAAATGTTTCTCCTCAAAATGCAAAAAAGAGAGAAAAAGATAAGACAAAGATATGCATCTGTGTGCCTTGATGGTGTTAATGATTGTGTTTAATTATAATTAGTGATGTATAATATATTAATAAATGTTCTTGATGTGTTGTGTTATATGGACACATGCAAAATACAATATACTATGTATTGTATGTTAATGTATTTTGTATGTTTTCTATCAATTTTGTGAATAATAATCAATAGATATTTGAGAAAGTAAGAAGTTCAACAATTACTTTAATTACCATTTAATGAAAGTAAGTTGAAACCACTTTGCATTGTTGATGGAGGTAATCTTCCCTTTACGTAGTTATTTCTAACACTGTGGTTATTTTATTGTTTTACCTTAATGACCACCTTCAGCTAATCCTCAACCACAATTTCCTGATAAGGCAGATTGTCAATAATGAAGTTGAACAAACAGTTATATGTTATTCTTCGTGTTTTTGTAATTTGATATATCATCATGATATGGCAATATGACCTATCATGTAATGTTTGGATTTAAACAATTTCTTTTTAATGGCATTGAAATTATGTATATGCATGAATACTTGAAATAAATAGACATCATTTAGGAATTAATTCAACCAGTAGGATTATGTTTTAGACCTACAATTATTATGTATTACTGCAGCGTTTGCACTTGCATGTGTTCGTAGCGTTGGACTTGACTCAGCCTATGATTCACACAGGAATTTTAAGAAGCTCTGCAGGATGTCACACTCATTTCGGAATCCTCCAGATGCATCTGTGGAATTTTGTAACATCTGCACAATTCCTAAATGATTCATGTTCCGTTTTCATGGAGTGGAATTCCATTGTTGCAGTGACACCTAGATCAGGAGGGTTGTGTGCGTACGGAGCCATTCCTTAGAAGGAATGATGCATTATTTCAGGCTGTATATTTATAGAACAGTTTTACTTGTTCCTACTGCCAAAATATATTTTTTTTATTTAAATTTGTATAATTTCCATCAGTGTACAGTCATCACGATTATAAATATGAGGTGTGTTCAAGTAAAACAGGGACTTTTAATTGTGCAGAGTAACAACACAGTTGTGAGAGTGAATAATCCTCTACTACACTAATGCACTTCTCCCAGCTAGTTTCACTAGCACTTGAATACCATCAAGGTAGAATCGTTTCTCAGTTTCTCTGATCTGGAGCCATGATCAGACTGCCTGCTTCACGTCTGAAATGCTGGCGTATCTTCTGTAAATTGTTGACAAATTAATTATTACCCAACTGATCCTGAATATTGTATGACTGCAGGGGGCTTCGAGTCACCTCGACCGTGATCACCACTCATGAACTAACGGCCTACTTTAAATGTTTGCACCATTCCAATATTTTACTGCAGCCAAGAGTACATCACCGTGCTTGAAGTCCTCTATCAATGTTGATTGATTTTACTTCTTCCTTTCAAAGACATGTAATCACAAGCCCCAGTCTGACTTTAACACCCCTTGTAGAAACTGTCCTAGACATGCAGAAAAAAATTGCATACTACTTATTACTAATCATTTCTAATTGAGACAGCCCTTTTCAGTATATCTCATCTCACCTTTATGTTTGAAAATTATGATTTTGCTGTTGGTGGGTCCACATGTTATTAAAGTATATTTATACTGCACTTGAAATGGAAGCTTAATTTTGATATTGGGTATATATGATTTCTTACCACTATTATAATGACATACTCAATTTTCCTCATTTATAAGCATAAAAAAAAGCTTTAAAAAGTAAGCAAGGAAGGAAATGAACAATAACTCTTCAAATGAATGCTAATATTCTGCAAACTCTGATTACTTACTTTTAATTAACTACAATTAACCTTCTACAGTCCAAATAAAATAAAGGTAAATGTCCAGTAAACATACATGAAGTTAAAAGTAAAAAAAAAAAAAAAAAATGGACATAAAGTTGCTTGTTAGTTAAATGAATTAGCAAGCAGCTCTCATCTAAAAAGATGTTTTAAATTGGGGCTTCTATGTAACCTTTAATTTTCTTTTTTTAAATCATTAGTCTAAATTCCATTTTATTGGAGAAGATAAAAGAACTGACTATTTTGCAGCCCACATCATATTTTTAATGCAGTATAGTACACATAAGAACTACAGTGGATTTTCATGTATTTCATGCTTCTTGCTACAATAAGCATGTCATGCATATGTAAACAGGATTTTTAAATAAATGCTGACAGTGGGCTGCACTGATACACTTCCTCATGGCTTACAGCTTATAGTTACATTCCGAAATCATTCAATCAATGCAAAAGACTTAAAAGTTACATATATTAAAAGACACCACAGATTAGCAGAAATACAAAAGAGGTCCAAATCAGACACAAAAAAAAAGATAGCAAAACCCAATTCTCTTATGTGCTTTGTCTCTTAATTACTGAAATGACATCACTTTTTGTGGTATGACAATATTGCCACACAGTTGCAGAGTAAAATTCGAAATTTATTTATATTGATATTGTTTTAACAGTTTGAAAACATTTGTAGTTTTAGACTAAAATCACTACATTTTAAACTTCATACAACTTCACTGCATTAAATCCTGTGGAAGCTTTGGATCTAAAAAAAATCTCTCAATCTGAGAAGATATTAAATTGCCTCATTAAAAACAAATTTCCAAAACAGCAATGTACAGGAAACACATTTGACATTGTAAAAAGTCACATTTAAACCTGTTGGGATTCCCTTATTTTAAAACAGATTCAAAATCTGCCTCTCGGTAAAGATAAAGATGGCAAATATAAGCAAAGACAGGCATTTTCATTTACAGTCAACATCTATAAATCTTCTTTCTTCCAACACTCCCTCTTCATTTATAGAATGATTCAGTGCCAGTAACCTCCGTCCTGTCCACTTTCTAATTTATTATTATCAAATCACCTTGGGCCAAGAGAAGATTGAAAGCTCCACCTCGGCCCCCATTCAAGTAGATCCCAGAACTCTCACCTGACCACTTGACAAGTATTCTTAGGTTTGAAAACAAAGCTACCTTTTTAAGTGCACTCAAGATTATACTATTTATAAAAATACATGTAATAACAATAATATTATAATTGCAGTAATTACAATAGTAGTAATCTTTTTAAAGCATTCTACACAATCCTCATTTACAAATATCGCCATTACCACCAGGCTCCATCCCCTGAGAGAAACATCAATTGTTCAAGTTCCCCATCTATCTAAACTGCAAAACATCTTTAGTTTGGTTATTTAAATAAACAATTACTATTATTGTACTGAGAAAAGAAAAAAAGAGCACAAATTACCAATAACCATAATTACATCTATAGACTGAACTTCATTTTCATGTAACACATTCAGGCATTTACAGTTTCATATTTCCAAACAGAATTGAATTTAAAAACAAAAGGAAAAAAAAAGTCAGCCTTTGTCTTCACTGTTTTATCCCAGTGTTCTCCACCTATGGAATTTTTAAAAAGCACAGTTTACTTTAGATTAAATACACACTTGTTCCAATTCATTAGAAACATGTGCATTCTTACTCTACTTACTCTACGTACACTGTCACATTCATGCAGTTATCATGCAAATGATCAGCAGCAGCAGCACAATGCATACCATCATACAGATAGTGGTTGAAAGTCTCTACACAGGATTCTTTTAATTTTTTTCCTCTGCTCTGTTCTGCATACAATTCTAGAAACTGCTGTGTGTGAAAATCACAGGAGATTAGCCGTTTCTGAAATACTCAAACCAGCCCATCTGGCACCAACAATCATGCCACAATCAAAGTCCCAAAAATCACACTTCATTCTGATGTTTGACATGAACATTAACTTAAGCTTCTGACCTGTATCTGCATGATCTTCGGCATTGTGCTACTACCACATCATTGGCTAATTAAGATTTAAAAAATGCATAGGTGATTCCTATTAAATGTATATTACAGCATCGCTACGTACAGGAAAACATACCAACCTAATACTAGTTATTTATGCATATGAATGGTACCTTAAGAAGAAGCAATGCACTGACAGCATTTGTAGAGTTTGGGATTGTGTGTCCTTATGTGGTTTCTCACATTTTTTTGTCTGAAGAATGTCTTACTGCACAACTGTGGAAAAAGAATAAAAAGAAATGCAAGTCAAAATATGGGAGATGAGAGCAGAATGCAAGACAAAACAGAGATCAGAAGGGACAGCAATATCTGTTTCAATGTTTGTGTTTTGATTTGTATCTTTTTTGATCAGGCGTCAGTACATGATTTATATAATTTGTTTGTTGTGTGCACTTTTGACTTGTTGCTCGTCATTAAATTATTTTGTTTTAACATCTGTTTCATGATAAACACCTGAAGCGAGAACTATCCATTAAGACATCAATATCGCATCGCTAAAACGCTGGGTAAGGCATGAGGGATGTTCAAATCAAACAATGACTTGTGATGAAATTTCAAATAAAAGGTGTAAAACCCATTGACATTTACAGAAGTCTTCAAGCACAGTACGGTGACGAAACTCATCGCCGCAGCAAAACATTTTTGAATGGTGGAAATGTTTTAAAGAAGACATGAAGATGCCCATGAATGATGATCCCGACTAAAGTTGCTTGAAGCCCAAAGCAGTTGTTCCTGTCAACATTCAGCGAGTGGAAGACCCGATACTTGGAAAAATGAAGAAAAACCTGTCGCCTACTTGATGAGACTAGATGCATCTGTCTGTGGGAACTGTACTCACAAACATTCACGAACACATCTCATGCATTACAGTAACTTGGCTGGAAATTATTGCCACATCGCACGTACAATTTAGAATTCACTCCAAGCTATTTCTCACATGTTTGGGCCATTAAAGGATTTCCTGGGAGGCCAGCGTTGCAAACATGAAGCAGGCAGTCACAAGCACTAGTGTAATGCTGGGATGCATTAGTGCAACAGGGGATTAAATTGGAGAAATAAAGATAAAGTTTATACTCTCATAACTGTGTTCTGTACAATCAAAAGGTCCTGGTTTCATTTGAATACCCCTCGTATCATATAGAAAACTGCTAACACAGAGCTTATAGCAATATTGTCTTAAGGAACTTACAGGACATGGCCAGTGTTTGCCTTCAATGTGCCTGATCCGGTGCATGATGAGGCCATCACAGTCTCTGTAAGACGCTCTACACTGCAGGCACGCATGGGCTCCGCCTGTGGACTGACTGCGAGGACCCTTTTTCTGGTTGGAGCGAGCACGTCGGATGGACTCCAGCATAACAGTGCGCCGACTGCTCACAGGATACAACTTGTTTACATTCTTTGAAAAGAAAAGAGATGAGATTTAAAAGAGAGTAAAAGAGATTTACTCACTCAGCAAGGCTTTCTATAGAAATCTGCAGCTTTGCAAAGTCTTGGGGAAAAAAAAAACAAGTTTATACAAAGCTGCACGTATATTTATATATTAGTTATGAGAGAAGTTTAAATGTACACAGCTGTACCTTTGTCTTTGGTGACTCTTTTTTAACCTTACAACTCCCTTTGCTGTCTCTGAGCTGTATAAACCTCCTGTTAGTGTTTGACTGCTGGGACACGTCTAGATTTTCTTCTTCCTTCTTCACTCGGACAAGCACCCTTTGAGAAGAGGAAGTAGACCTGTTGCCGAGCCCAGCCCAGTGAGGTCCATTTAACCCAGATGCCTCTGGCGTGATCCTTGCTCTTATCCGGTCTCTTCTGACAACGCCAGGTGATGTGTTGCTATGGGAAGCACTACTGTGAGAGACAGAGCGAGTCAAACAGATGTCCACACTCTCCTCCTCCCTCTTGATTCCACCTGATGGTCGACAAAGGCCGAAGAGAAAACCTTGGTCCAAGAGTTTCACGGGTGGTTTGCTCTGACGTTTACCCAGGTCAGAAGCATCACTATTTAGAAAAGGTTGGGTCAGGGGGAGAGGATCTGCTGGCTCTTCTTTTATAACCCTGTACAGTGGATTATTGTAGTGCTCGTGGTTAGTATTGGAAAAATCCCAACCTCGTGTACCCTGAAGATCTGCTACCTTGTCTTCTGTTCTCTTTCTGGGTGCCGTATTCTTTTTGTTTTCTCTGACACTTTTTGCTTTACACACTCCACTTATCTGTCCGGACTTTTCCTGGACTGGCTTGTTTTGTCGTGCACCTTTGCGCTTGTCTGTGGTCGAACGTCCAACATTGTAGCGCAACATGCGTTTTGATTCTGTGGTAGTGATTCTTAGAGAACGGTCTGCTGGTGGAGTACTTTTGCGAGCAGATACACTGGCTTTAGAAGGGGCTACTGCGAGTCCCCGACTGCGCCGTCTACCACTGTGGGAGGGGGCAGTTTGTGAGATGGCATACTCTTGGGGCTCCTGTTTTGTCTTTGTTATAGCTTTCTTTGGGGAGGCATGGACTCCTTGCACTTTGACCCTTTCCCTGCCTGGAGGTCGAGGTAACGGTTTGTTTGGGCTGCTAGTACGGCTTCTTAATGGCCGGTCATTAAGAGTTCCCTTTGAGTCTTCCTTCATTGATTGGCTGCGTGTAGTCCTAACACTCAAATTCTCCACTTGACCAGCTGCATAGTTTTGCCTTTTGAATTTCTTATCTGTGGTGACATGGGGCTCTACTTTTATCACTTTCTTCAAAAGATCCATTCTAGTCATGTCACAGAGGGACATGGAGGAGCCGACTCCCACTAAACCTCCCAAGCCTGAGGCAATTCCCCCTAGACTTTGTGTACGGGGTTTGCGTCGAGCTGTCAGAGAGTAGTCACTTACTTTCAACTTCCTAAGTCTCTTTTTCTGCCCCCAGCCAGAGAGCTCTTCTGGACCAGGCACTAGGGACTTCCGCTGCAAGCCAAGGAAACTAAGTAGTCGATATTTTTCCTGAGCACGAGGACTGTGCACTTCATCCTGCGGGATAGCACTGTGCACTTCTTCCTCCTCTGCCTCCTGCTTCACCTTCACTGTGATGACTGAACTTGGCTGTGATCGGGACGGTTGCACAGAGAAATCACTCTTTACCCTGTATATCCGCTGATAAGAGGGGGACTTCCTCTTCCTCTTGGAAGAGAGGTCAATTTTGGGCAGAAGTCTACGCAGGGCTAGTGCAGCTCCTGGTGAGGAGCGAAGAAGTCGGCGGGATGGAGAGGAGGATCGAGTGGAAGTAGATGGAGATGTTTGGATGACTGACGGTAAGGCGCGAGGGGACAATTTCCTTTTGCTGGATGGAGATTTGAAGTCCATAAGTTTCATCCTGCGAGTTGGGCTGCAAGGAAAGCCATTATCCTCTGTCTGCAGTAGGCACTGGGCAGGTAACCTTTGATCACTGTCAGATTCATCAGTCCCATCTACTACATGCACTATGCTCTGCAATGTGCTGAAATAGGATGACCCTGAAGGTCCTCCTTGTTCCTGCTCCCTTATTCTTTTAAACCCTGCCGTCCTCCCTAAGGGGGACCTTTGATTTCTCAAGGTGTTCATGGAGGAAATCCCAGCCATTACAGAGGGTGTCCCCAAGGGATTAAGCAGTTTGGAAGATTGATGGCCATCTTCTTGCTCATGCTGTAGAGCACAACAGGCCTCCAGGGCGGGCCACATGCGAAGGTGGCGAGCCATTGCTGCTACCTCGGTCAGTGTGCCCAAGTTCAAAGTCAGGGTGGATGTATAGGAAAACTCAAGCAAAGCAAGTAAGCTCTCCTCACAGAAACCTAAACAGCATACACAATACATGATTAGCAATGAGCAAAACTTTTATTATTTGTTTTTACATATGGTGCACACAATCAGGCTAACTTCGCTCAATTTCAAGAATTATAATTTTTTTTTTGCAAGAATCGCAAGTCTCCGGAAAATACATATTAAGATGTGACAAACCCCAAGATGAACTTTCAAAACAAAGTGTTTGAAAGAGCTTACCCGTGAGGTCAACATGTGGCTGAGGTTCAGTGGTGGAGTCCATTTCAGTAAATAGTTCTTGGAAATACTCGCTCACAGCTGCCAACACCGCCTTGTGGGCAACAAACGAGTGGCCACTACCAGTTTTCAGTGTGATGTCACAGAACAGTCCAGCTTCTCGTTGGCTATTCAGCTTGCTCAGAACTTCATGACTGTGTGATTTCATGATCTTAGACATGTTCCTTATATTCGAGCACTAACGCCACAAAAAAGGGCAAAGTAGACAAATCAGGAATATCAAACACCATATCAAAAATACATGATTTTATATTATAATGTATAATAATTTATATGATCTACACATCATCTTACCTGTGCTTTTTCAGCCTGTTTCAGATGACATTCCTCACAGCCCAGAACAAAGTCTCTGACCTGAAAATACATTCCTGAAAATGACACAAGATGGATTAGCAAACAGATCACAAAATGTGGCAGCACACATATTGAGATTTATGAACATGTTTAGTGAAGAGGAGTAGTACCACAGTACAGTATGTTTTTAATACAATTTTGTCATTCACACAATTCACATCAGAAAATGACATACAGAACTATTAATTAAAGAACTATTAATAATGATTAAACCTTGTCATTTCAAAAGGCTTACAAATGATTTGTAATCTACCAACAAAAAATAGCCATATCACAGTGGTGAAATGTAGCAAAAGAGATAAGTGCAAAAACTTGAAACCCCCTTTAATTTCTATATGGAAGCAAAAGCGCATTGTTCATTATCTTACAAATCGTTTACAGAAGGCAATCATTTTAAACAGTTAATTACTATTATAAAAACCATCATTTATTGTATTTGCGATAATACAAGGAGATACTTAATTGAGCCTTACCTGATGTACTGCATATCATACCAAACTACTGGAAATGTATCTTCCACCCATCGCTGACATAATGTCATAGTATGCAAGCGCTCTATTCTTCTTCAGATTTTTTTTAGGGCCCAAGCACTATGACACCAGCCCTATGATGTTATAGTCTAAGGAATATTAATATTATGTCACAATGGTATTGGTGGTGGCAATGTACTGTGCCCCCCACGCCCCACCCCCCCAGCATCCAGGGCCCTGGTGTGCCCAGGTGGTGATGACGCAAGGTGCTTGGGCCCGCTCATCATGTTTGCAACTATATTTACTATTATAATAATCTTTTTTTTTTTTGCACTTCTTATAATACAGGGATATACTTGATTGAAAAAAAGTCATTAGAAATTATATTTGTTTTTCTTCCACTGTTGTGTCCTAGAACTATGCAAACTTTTGCTTGTGCCTGTATGCAGCATTTCTGCGCTGCTGGAAATGTATCTTCCATCCACCTCAAACACATCGACTATATATTTTTTAATACTGAGCTCGAACACAAATGTAAAAGTTCCTAGGAGGACGTGGAAAGCCCTTCTCATCAGGTAACAGGGTTGAAAGTTGGGGATGAGACTGAGGGGTGTTCAGGGTGGACCAGCTCGTTTCTTCACACACAAATAGGTCATAGCACTGCCTTTAAGGCGTGTGCATCTGTCGCCCAAGATAACTCTGACAAGAAATGAGACTTTCACACGTCACGGACACGATTGTGTCGGCACATGAAGATAAACACATCAGTCCAGTGACACGCACGCGGATTTCTTTCTTTCCTTTCTCATCACACGCTCTAATTTATCACGTCGACAAAACACCACCATCCGGAAAAAAAGCTTTAACAATCGAGAATAATATACTGTACCTTCCCACCAGTAGTGCTCCGCGACTAACCGGTAGGTGTCCTCCAGGGTGTGGTGAGGGATCCCGGGCGTCCTCGCGTGAAAAGCCTGGATGGAGTACAGCCGCCTGTCCTCTTCCAGCACCTCGCGGTACTGCACGCAGCCTTTCTCCAACTTTTTACGGAACAGCAAACCGCCGATGGTCTCGAAGAAGGGCGACGAAAAGGCGGATGAGGAAGAGGAGGCGCCACTGAGGAGGCAGCCAGGGAACTGTTCCTGTCGCTCCCTGGGACACAAAGTGTCATCCGCGGCGTCGCGCGCGCTGTACGTGCACTTTTGCCCGGCCATTTCCGCCGGCTTCCTGGTTCAATCGCTTTTCTTCTTCTGTTGTTTGTTTTTTTCTAAACGAAACTAACGCTATGCTTGTTTATATCCTCTGTGGACCTGCATGCAACACAACATGGGTAATAACCTAACCCTATATATTAGGGATGCTCCAAAAGGTCACTTCAGAAACTTTTCATGATGTGCTCATGAAAGGGTGCAATAGAGGAATCCATCCATCCGTGTGTGTGTGTGTGTGTGTGTGTGTGTGAGAGAGAGAGAGACTTATGATAAGCAACAGAACTCCATCAGGGCATTGTAGGAGTCCAAACATCAGCCCTCACTCACTCAGGGTCAGCACCAACCTCAAACAAATTCCCCAATAACTTCATGCGAGTTTCTTTGACAATCTGCTTCAAATTAAAACCATCACTGTGGGTGTACTCTCATCCACACAAGTGTCAATATTAACACCAGAAACGTCTCACTAAATAAAATTAGTTTTCCGGGAAAATTAGGGTAAAAACATATTGTATCAATTTATTTGTTCTGCTCTTGCACTTAAAATAATATTAACTATGCTTCAAAAATAAATAAAAAGCGACAAGCCCTCTGTCTCTGTCAGCTCCAGTTACAAATTCGCACATAACACATGTAGCCAGCTAGCACAGCACAGCACAGCACAGAGCCTCTTCCCGTCTCGTGTTAACTTGTGGTTTCTTTAACTCTGTAGCAACATGCTGAAGCTCTCCGTCGCCCAGCATCGGGAGTCCAACGACCTACGAGTCCTCAAACGAGACGGGAGAGGGAGACTTTTTAAAAAGTGACGGAAATCCAAACGCGGTCCTGCTCTTCTAATGGACCCTACGAGCGTTCCCGCGACGTAAACTCCAAGCACACGATCAAATAATCCAATTTTTTAAACTCGTCACCTTCTGCTGGTTACGGCTTGTCAACCGAACTTCTCATCGACGCCCAACACCTCGCCCCTCCCTCCAGCGCTGCCTATTAGTAGACTCTTTAAAGAGCCGCTACTATGCGCGCTCCCATTGGTCCACGCGACTGTCAATCAACCTTGCTCTTACACCCTTACACATTTTTTTTTTCCTACATCAAGATAGGTTGTTGACGTCAGCGCTGCCTCACCGAGTGAACCTGGTTAAGTTTATCATTATGGAAATCAAAAGGAGAAAATAAGCATCTCGTTCCGTTTAGGTTTTCGATTTCGTATTAAATCTAAATTTTAAAGAAGAGAACTGTGGTTACGAAGGCCCCCTCTGTAGTCTACAATAGACGGATTGCAAAGCTTCTTTGATATTATGAATTAATTTAGCATCTGTCATAACCTTCTCTCAACCTCATCACACGTCAATTTAGACTGAAAAAATCAGGCAATATGTCGACTATAAGATTATATTTTAGATTAGACACAACCTGATTTTAGGCTACATCATCCCCATATCCGGCAGTCCAAATAACTGAAATATTACATCATCTACAATTGAATCAAGCATTTCACTTTAAACAGCAATGCTCATTTATCTTAAAAACTAAATCAAACAGCAAGAAACAGACTGATTCTCTGTACAGAGTGAAAACTGTAGAAATCAAATAAACAATGAGATCCGACAGAGCAGGAGTTGAGAGCATTTCCCCAATAAAATCTATGTAAAAGCCTTGTTATTGACTCCGATGCCACTGCAAGTGCTTAATCTCATTAAAAATTTCATAGCAATCAGCCAAGAAATTGTTATATATTGTTTGTAGGGCCTTAATCACAATATGCAACTACTCAGACCTGTAGTAGAAAGAGCCACAGCTCTTTACAGGATTATGAATCTGTTTATCATCAGTATTTTTCAACATATATATATATATATTTTTTTTAAAGAGGAAATAGTTTTTAACCCTTACAACCCAAGTGGCACAGCAACACAGCACTGGTTAATCACGAATAAAAAAAATATATATGTGCTTATATAAAAGCATTGCTGGTGTGTGTTAAGAGGTAACCTTCAGCATCAAACAGTGCATTGGGGTTTTCAGATACAGTATGTCAGGAATAACCAACGTTATCATTACTTTTTTTTAACATGTACATTTTGCCCCTACTGGGAAGTGGGAATGATGTTGCAAAAATGTAGAACTTTCAAAATGAGCATATTATTATTATGATTATGATTATTATTATTATTGGTCATATAAACAACAAAAACAACCATAAAAACATGTGATCATGTGTATTTGTGCTATTTCTTTGCCTATTTTCAGTCGTGTATAGCTCTGGGTTATAAGACCTACCATGATTAAAGCATATTAATCATCTAAAATGGGATTAAATCAAAAGCTGAATTCCTGAGTAATCAATGGGTGAGAAACAAGAGCGAGGGAAACATTCACACCATTTTTACATACAGAGTATAGTATGTTAATCCTTTTTTTCTTTACAGTACTTTTTGTATTTTGTTCTAGAACTACAACTTGAGTGAGGTTTTTCTTCTTCTTCTTATTATTATTATGTAGTGCCGTTCCCAAGGCTAGATAAAATTAGGAGGTTTGCATCAGGAAGGGCATCCGTTGTAAAAACCTGTGCAAAGTTGTGTGTGGATAGGATGGTCTGCTATGGTGACCCCTCGACGGAACAAGCTGAAAAACTAAAAACAACATTATTATGATTATTATTATCCTTATTATTATTATTATTAGTAGTAGTAGTAGTAGTAGTAGTAATAATAATAGTAGTAGTATAAAACACTGCTAAAAAGATACATCATTCACAGATTCTTGAATTCTTGAATTGATGCTGAAATGCGGAATAACCAGTGTTAAAATTTAGGAGATGTTTTTATTCTGGATACGAATATAATTGTTATTCTCAGGCATTTATTTAGAAAATAAGATATTTTTTTTTTTGTGTACTGTTTCTGTTGTCCTTCATCAGTAGGTCTAAAAGCATGTACTCAAGTAACATTTTGCTAAACAGTAAAGGCCACATCTGAAGGTCAGATTGATTTCTTATTCAGGACTGAATTTCTAAATAACAGAGAGAACCTAGTCATTAGGAGGAGTGATTCTATGGCTAAATCCACAAAGGCTGTGTTTTGCAGAATATATGGGTGTGTGGAGCAGTATAGATATTAATATTACAGGTCTGTAGTTCATTTAAGTAGTTAAATCATCTGCTAGGACAGCGGTTTCTCAGCAGTAAAGGGAAATGAGTTTTAAGTGGTGAAAAAAAAAAGTTTGCACTATTGTAAATATTTCTTTTTAGATAATAACATTATCTCATACAATTATAAATTTACTTTTTTATTTGATTGGGTATGAAGCTAGGGAAAAGGATATTGCACAGTGGTCATAGATCAGTGTTGCCTAATACACACTGACACTACAACCGTAGATTTTGACATTATCATCGTAAAATTAATTAACCATATGTTTAGGTGATGTATCCAAACTTGACACAGGACACCTTTGCCATTTTACCCTGAGCCGCCAAGACAGTTATCCTCACTGTACTTCAGGTGTTTCAAGTGGGTTTTTCCAGTATTAACTTTAACTAATATAGGTCAGGTCCAAATTCTTTTAATTTGTTGAATTTTATTAATTATTCATTTGACTTCTTATATGAAACAAATTATTTTAAGCTGCTCACCTTTGATGCACTATTAAGTGTGCGCTTTTCATGAAGGCACTCCTGTTACCTTCGTAATAAAATATATGACGTCATTTCAAGGTAGATCTCATTTGGTATTATGTCTAATCTCTCACTCCTAGAGGCTTTACAGCCTTCAAGTTTTTTGAAATACACTATATGGCCAGAGGTTTGTGGACAAACCCCAAACCATCCCACCCATATTTGCTTGTTAAACATCAGATTTGTGTTTGCTGTTATAATAAGCCAGGACTCTTTTACAAAGGTTTTCTACCTATACAAAGGTTTTACAAAGGTTTTTTTTTCCTATACAAGGGGATGAAAAGTAACTATGCGTAAAAATCTCCATCTTTCCTATATAAATTTATTGAAACAAATTGTACACGTACTTTATTACATAGGAAAATGAAAACAAATCTTTAAATTTCAATGTAGGCACGCGCAGCGTCAACCAGCTTCCTCAAACGGCCAGGGATGAAATGCACAATGTCTTCTGAAGTAAGTAGTTTGGGATATTGCTGAGAACCTCGTGAATCTGCGTGCCTCCAAGTACTCCAGTGTGCGAGGCTTTGTCCCGTACACCTCCTCCTTTGGATAGCTTCACAGAAAAAAAATTACATGGAATGAGATCTGGACTTCTTGGAGACCATTCGTGACATCCAACGCCTGCCAAAGCCCTGGACAATGCTGGTCTAAACACGAGCAGAATGGGATGGTGCACCATGGGGTGGTGCTCCAGTGATACTACATGTTTTATAGCCATTAACTATTCAATTCAATTCAATAAAATTTTATTTGTATAGCGCTTTTAACAATTGTCATTGTTGCAAAAAAGCTTTACACAATCAAAACAATTATTTAAGTTTGTATGGAATGTGAATGTGTATGAATCAAAATGATGAGATAGTCCCTGATGAGCAAGCCGAAGACGACAGTGGCAAGGAAAAACTCCCTGAGATGGCAGTAGGAAGAAACCTTGAGAGGAATCGGACTCAACAGGGAACCCATCCTCATTTGAGTGAAACAGAAAGCAGGAAGTGATCTGCATTCATACTGTGTGTTAGGTGGTCGGCAGTTCAGTATAACAGTTGTTAACAGATGTTAATTATTGTTAATATAGAGTCCCAGTAGTTATTGGAGGCTCAGGTTGACTTGTAGGAAATTCCAGTCCTGAACTATCGAGCGACTGCAGCTGTCAACATCAGTCGAGGCCAGAACCATCTTCGTAGTAGAGTGAAACCGTCCCCAGACACCGGACGCATCCCAAAGAGACACACAAGGTATCTCCAACCAGAAACGGGGCACCAGGATGATAGGTCCAGAGGGCAGAGGGAGTCTTGATCAATGGCAGTTCAGGAATGACATGTGTAGCTTGACAGAGAGAGGGAAAGAGAGAGAGGGAGAGCAGAAGAGGAGAGATCCTAGTTAATTTTCACCCGCCCTTTGGTTTGGAGTGTAGATGTGGAGTTTTGTGCTCATTCAGCCACACAAGCATTAGTTAAGATCTATTGTCAGTTCTAATGTCAGGCAAATAGCCTGAGTGCAGTCAGTATTTCAGTTCATCTAGAAAGTATTCCGTATGGCTGAGGTCAGGGCTCATTGCAAGTCTCAAGTCTCCACCATTTTTGTCAAACCATTTTTTCATGAAGCTTGCTGTGTACACAGGGGCAATCTCATGCTAAAACATGTTTGGGCTCCTTAATTCAACTGCAGGGGAAACTGCTACTGCATACAAACACATGTTATAATTTTGTGTTTTCAACATTGTGGGAAAGGTTTTGGGAAGAACTATTTATGGGGTGATGGTCAGGTGTCCAAAAGCATTTGTTCATATATTGTAATAGAATATGGAAGGCCTGGGTTTGATTCTCACCAAATGCCCAAACCGCAGCCACTGGATGCAGTGCCGGTCCTAAATCTGGATAAAATGGAAGGGTTGCACCAGGAAGGGCATCTGGTGTAAAACATGTGCCAAAGTTGTGTGCTGATCGGATGGTCCGCTGTGGTGGACCCTGCGAAAGAAGCAGCTGAAAGACTAACAACAATTGTAGAATAGAATACTTTACATTGAATATATTATGTAATGTATACGGTATAATACAGTATTATACTGTATCCTGCAGTCAGTATACTGCTTAATCATGTGACTACCAGTCAGTTAAATTCATTTGAGGATAAAGTTACCTCAGAAAAATTACATACTGACTTATTTTATGCATTTTGTATATTTAACCTGTGTTAACTCTTTGTAGTTAAATAGAAATACATTAGAGATGAAAGGAAAAGTGTTCCTTCACTACCTTAAAAACATTTTTACTCACAAATTGTATGTATGACCAACAGGTTCTTGTCGTATTCATAGAAGACACCTTGTGAAAGTACAGAAAACCTAAGCATAGTTAGTAGCATAGCATAGCTAACAGGTTTTTATGATGCAAAATGTGTTATCATTGGGTGGTTAAAGCACAAATACATTAGGGATGAAAGAAAAAGCTTTAAAGCAATCCAAGTCTTAACCTTTTGAGTGCATGGTAAATGCAATAAAGGCATAACTAGATTACCAGCACAACCTCTATCTAGTCTCTATGAAGTATTAAGCTGTAGACAGCCAAGCATGACTGAATCATTGTGTCATATATACAGTGCATATTGTTTTTTATTTCCTATGCTCAGAGCAGCAATGAAGTTATTTGAATTACTGTTTGAATCCCATCTGTCCTCACACCCCATACCTGAGTGCATAAAATCTTAGGCTTGTAAAGTGCGTATATACATACAATAGTAACATGAACATGTATCCCTAATTGGATGCTGGATTTAAAAAAACAACAACCTGCAATGACACTCATTGTGGTATATTATGCTCCAACCTCAATATAAACTGGGAGAAGCTAGTTCATAAGTTAATTAGTAATAGACCTCCTACGATCAGCAATCAACCATGGATGATTGCGCCCCAGCGGTTCATGGTGCTGTGACTGGAGCAGTGCCTTACCAGTTTTCTGTGTTGATGTCCAGAGCGTTCATGTTGCTCTTGCAGATGTCTTTGTACTGCAGGTTGGGGCGACCTTGGGGTCTTTTTTCCGGAGGCCAGCTCACCATAGAAAACGCCCTTGGGGATCCGGCCATCTTGCCTACGGTGCACATGGCAAAGCCAGCACAGTCTAAGCAGCGTGTACACAGTGAGGAGGCCAGCATTGGTCAGGGCCTGAGCATTGGGCATTTTATTGTTCCAGCTGATGCCAAGGAAGTGATGAAAGCATCACATGTAGAAACTTTGGTCTTCTTCAAGCTGTTAGTCAGACCAAAGTCTTTGCAGGTCTGTCCATGAGACACTCTAGGTCTTGTTCAGTATGTGAGGCGACTGCTACAATGTCAGCAAAGAGCATATCTCTGATGGTCCCGCTTACCTTGGTTTTTGCTCTCAGTCTTGTGGTGTTGTAGAGTCTACCATCCAATATCATGTGGATGCAGACCCCTACTGTTGAAGTCCCAAAACCTTGTTATAGAAGCAGAGAGAAGAGGATGCCAAAGAGGGTTGGAGCATGAATGCAGCATTGCTTCACACCACTTTTGATTTCAAAGGGTTTGGACATGCTACCCTGATATTCGATGGTTGCCTTCATACCATCAGGGAAAGACGTGATCATTGTGTAGCTTCAGGGGGCAGTCAATCTTCAGGAGGATGTTGAAAAGCCCATCCTGGCTAACTAGTTCGAAGACCTTGGTTAGATCTATGAAGATGACACAGTGGGGCTTCTGTTGTTCCCTGTACTTCTCCTGCAGTTTGCAGAGGGACTAATGAATTGCTAATTAATCCATTGTTCATTAATTTCAACATAAGTACGATGTTTAAGGATTTCAAATTCCTATACATTGATCTTCTATACCGCTTATCCTGTACAGGGTCGCAACTAAACTACCCGGAAGGAAACCCATCCAAGCACAGGAAAAACATGCAAACTCCATCCAAACAGACCTGAGGCTTGGCCCTGGAAGTGGAAGACCACAGTGCTAACCACTACATCACTGTGTCAATGTATTACTAACACTGTCTAATTTGATAAAAAATTCTGTTGACCACACCACCTGTTTGTGTTCACTAAATAATTTTAACCTTATGCATTCTCTGTTTTGTTTTGTTTTTTAGCTTTTTAGCAAAATTAGCTTTTGCTGTGCTGCTACAAAAGGTGTTTTACACAATTGGATTAATCCACAATTACAAATGCCATGACAATGGCTGTTATTTAATAATGATGTCATCTCTTTGGCTTAGCTATAGAATACATAAAGCTAAACCAGCTATAATATCCATGTGACTAGAGATTGCATCATCCCTTAAGGACTTAATGCCTCCAGCAATCTACCCTGTTTATACAGTGGTGTCCAAAAGTATTGAGACAAAAGTGAAATGTGATGGTTTAATGACATTCTCAATTTTTTTTAAATAGGGACTACAAGATATTAACATTAATTGCTGTACACCAATCAATATTCAGTATGAAGTCATTTATTCTTTAAAAACATCCTGGATCCGAGTCAACATAGAGTCAAAAATATGCCTGCAGTATTCTGGTGTCACTTTCTCTTTTGTATCAGTTACTTGATGACTACTACCTTCTTCAACCAACACTTTTTCTATTGGGTTTAGGTCTAGAGTTAACCCAGGTCAAGGACCCTGAAACTGAATTCCATTGTCACATAGTTAATTTTTTTCCCCCAGTTATTTAGCACAACTTTCAACTAATTCACCTGTTTTCTGCACAGGGAAAACTGATCTTAAGTTGTCTTAATACTTTCCCCCACCATTATATGCATTTTCCCCCCCAAAGAAACACCTCATGTGGATATTAATTAAAAATATTATAAGCCAAAATATCATCACTCTCGATCCTTCTAGACCTCTCAGCAGCCGTCAACACATTCACCCAAAAATGTCCTTATAATTCCTTATAAGAGTCTTGGAATTAATTGTCAAGCATGACAGAAGATTGTTTCCTAGCTGGAGGGATACTCATATCATATGACATGAAAGGGATACACATGTGCTTCATGCAGACATCACTGGAAACTCACAAGGGTCAGTGCTAAGCCCTCTTTTTTTCTCTTACTACCTGTACTTACACCATAGCTGTGCTGATTACACACAGTTCAACTTTTCCTTTCCCACTTTTAATACTCATGTTTTGACTCATATCTCCAACAATGTCTGAAAACACCATCTTACAGTATTAAAAAACCCAAGCATAGTTACGTTAGCTAGCCTGTTTTAATGTTGGCCTGTTTCTTTTTTAGAATCTGAAGAAACAAGACCCACTGAACTTAACCCATCATTTTTGATGATGATGAGGATGATGATGATGATGATGATGATGATGATGATGACGATGATATTTTACATGCTGGTGGATTTACTGTCCCTTGGCTGTATGAAAGACAGCATTGCACATTCACTGTGATAGCTTTGTTGTGCATATTTGATCTCATGTGTGGCATGTAATTCCAGTACATAGTTTCAATTTTTATTTATTTATTTTTATTTTTTTTTTGCGTTTAAAGTTTCCTGGCAACACCATGTTTCTATGAAACCGGAATTCTGAACTGTTCTTCAGAAATGATCTGCCTGCATTAACATTGTATTCCTATAATCTGACTCATGCTATAAAGACTGGAATCATTGGAAAGGACAGGATAAGGGTGACATATTTACATCCTATTGGCCTCGGACAGCAATACAGCCTGCAAGCAGTGACTTCATGGCTTGACTGCCCAAATGTTTTGACATATTGTTGCTCACCAGGAACATAGCAAAATTGAGACAGGGAGACTGTGGCACAGCCTAGATTACTATCAACACTGCTGATAATAGCTAAACCTTTTCTAATGCATATGTGGTGCATAATATGTATCTATGTATTCTATATAGAAAATTCCTGTTTTAATAGGCAGAATAAGCTACTAAGAAACTACTGGAATACTGCTAGGGGGCATGAGAATACATGCATACATGTACATAAATATACATGATGTTATAGTACAGTAAGTACTATTGAACATGAATGGACAAGTCTGCCGTACAAAAAAAAGGCCAATAATTTTATCAGCAATTTTCCCCCCCAGTAGTCAGAAAATGTTTTTGTTTCATTGCTGTTTCTGGAATGCATTTCCTGCATGTGACCGGGGAACAGTGGCAGAGATGTCTATAATGGAGTGGGATGTTTGTATTTGGGTTGAACTGATAGATTGCATTAAATAAAATGTGGGAAATGCTGTCTTTGTAATATATTTTTTAAAATCATTTTTGACCTAAAGGTTATAACCAACAACAACGCAGGACTACACAGTGACCAAGAACTGTTCACATTCAGAATGTAAACTGATCATATGTGTTTGAAATTTTAATCTTGATAACACAGTTAAGGCATTTTTTCTCTTCATGAGGAGGCTGCTTATCGATGCGTTTATAACAGGTTGAACGGGTTCTTAAAGAGCTTTCACATGATGGGCATTAATTGTGGTTTTTCATTCACTATCAGGTCGAAATCATCTCAAATAATCTCTTTTGGCTGTAGTTTAAGTGACAGCAAAGGTCATGGATCCTATATGAGTTAACTATTTACTATCTAATGTCATTCTTAATGATGGCAGTAGCTCGCTTGCACTTGGTGTTTCCTGGAGAGGCTACACCATGACCCTGCCCAGGAGAAAGTTATTACTGAAGACAAATGAATGAATAAACAAATTTCACACATATAGTATTTAATTTCATGAAGAGCATACTTGTGATTAAAAATGTAGGTGTGTATTCATAAGATACACAACACATTATTATTATTTTATTACCACACAGTGGTGTTGGTGGTCACTGAGTTTGAGACAGCAAAATAAACAAGAATGAGCAATAAGTTAAATAATAAGAAATGTACACATATCAGGCGACACTGTGGTGTAGTGGTTAGCACTGTCACCTTGCATCTACAGGGTCCGGCTTCGATTCCAATCTCTGTGTGCATGGAGTTCTCCCCGTGCTTAGTGAGTTTCCTCCCACAGTCCAAAAACCTGCAGCTTAGGCTAACTGGTGTTCCCAAATTGCCTGTAGTATGCGTGTGTTCCCTGTGATGCATTGGCACCCTGTCCAGGTTGTACCCTACCTCATCCCCTAAGTCTCTTGGGACAGGCTCTAGGACCCCTGCGAGCCTGATTACAGGATAAAGTAGTATAGACGATGAGTGAGTACACATATCATCCACTTTATTTTTATGCAATTATTTAATCAGCCAGTCAAGTGGCAGAATTGAAATGCAGAAACATGATGCAAGTATTTCAGTTAATGTTTATCAAGCATCAGAATGAAGAAAAAGTGTAATGTCTGTGACTTTGATCATGAATAAAGTTTTCACAGGATGGTGCAAAGCACAAAAAACACCCAGTGAGCAATGATTCTGAGGATGCACAAGACCTTGAATTTTGTGGTCAGTGTGTGACAACAGCAGAAGGCAGCATGAGGTTCTAGTCCTATCAGCCAAAAACAAGAATCTGAGACTATCATGGGCTGCTATAGCCCATCCACCTCAATATGTCATGTGAGCTGAGATCATTTTTTCTGGATGGTTGTAAAGAGTGCTTATTGCAATCATTCACTCACTCACTCACCGTCGATACCACTTAATCTTATATTCAGGGTCGTGGGGGGCCTGGACCCTATCCCAGGAGACATGAGCGGGGTACACCCTGGTCAGGCCAATCCATTGCAGGGCACGCACACATACACATACACACACTCACACACTATGGGCAATTTGGGAGCGCCAATTAGTCTAATCTGCATGTCTTTGGACCGTTGGAGGAAAACGGAGCACCCGGAGGAAACCCACCAAGCACAGGGAGAACATGGAAACTCATGAAAACGTACACACAGATGCGGGAATCGAACCCGAACCCTCGAGGTGCAAGGTGACAGTGCTTATTGCAATTATTATAATTAAAATGATGACTCTGGTGTCATTTTTCTCTGATCACTCTCACCAGCAAGGTTTTTTAGCTTGCAGGCCCTCTATGCGTCTTTTTTATTATTATTATTATTTTTTTAATTATTGCCTTTGTTTTTTGCACAATTCTGTGTAACTACAGTGAGTGTTGTCTATGAAAATCCATGCCCCTATGGACATATCACCCTTGGTGATGGACTGAAAGCAGTGTAACAATACTAACTATACATTAATACTTATTGAAACATAGATTTAAAATGACATCTTGTCCAAAATAATAAAAGCCTGGAGTCGAGTGCTGTATATGCTATGGCAGTCTTACAATACCAGTCAAATATTTGGATGCAAGTTTGCGTTTTTTTTTTCTTCCATAAATTCTAGAACAATACTGGATGCTTTTTTTTTTTTTTTTTTTTTTCAAAAGACATACATGGCATTAGATAATTAAGTAACAACACAACAATCAGTTGTTATTTTAAGGCATGAAGGTCAGCTGTTCTGAAATAGTTTTATCCAGTATATTTGCTAAATCCATCAAGCATCTTGATAAAACTCTCATGAAGAAGCAAGACTAAAACTCTTTATTTTATTTTATTTTATATAGAAGCACCTCAGATTAGAGATGTTTTACAGAGAGGTGTTACAGAACATAAGTAGCAGATACATATCAATATCAACTGTTCAAATGAGATTAGTGCATATTTTAGATGCCTTCAGCATTGTTTTTCAATGTCGAAAGAAAAAAAAATCAGGAAAGACCATGGAATTATAAGGTATGTCCAAACATTTGACTTCTTTATCTATACAAACTAGAGTGTACCTAGAACCAATTAGAAATAACTGATGGGAAATTAATGTATAAAACTATTGTATGTTTGCTTTCTATGGATAGCTGGTGATATATGAATGAGCATGGAAAAAACTTAAATATGCTCATCCCCTCAGCTTATGGTCCATGTCTAGCAATGAATCATCAGGGCATTTCAGTTGTCCCTGTAAATGCAGCGCTAGCAGTCTTACAAAGCATGTAGGAGTAGATTCATGCAACATAATAGATACAATTATAATAAAAGCTCTAACAGCTTGTTAAAATGGATGCTTCTCACAAATGATGGTGGAATGAAGGCAAGAGGCATGTAGTAAATGAATGTATGTCTATATATGTTCCTGACAAACTCATGACTAACTCTTCCAACAAAAAATGTCACCCACCCAGACACGCACACACACACACACACACACACACACACACACACACACACACACACACACACACACACACACACACACACACACACACACACATACATACACACATACTGTGCATCACACAGACTGAGTCAAAGTTGCCCCCTCACACCGACTCACGTTTCAATATGCAATATATTAATACACTATATGGTTAAAAGCTTGTGGACACCTTACCAAAGATCTACAAATTACAGATCATACAGGCCCTAAAAGCTCTCCAATAGGTTTTTATTGTTCTCTGAGTACCATGCCACAGTGGGTAGAGTTTCTGCCTCAACAGCTTCAGGGTGCCCCTAGAGTTTCATGGTTTCCCTGTGTCCGCATGATGCCCTGCAAAAGATTGGATCCCCCATCACATTAACCATTTGATACAGCAGCATGGTGGCTTAGTGGTTAGCACTGTCACCTTGCACCTCCAGATTCAAATCTCACCTGCGCTCTGTTTGCGGGCTGTGTAAATGTTCTTCCTGTGAATGGCGGGTTTCCTCTGGCTACTTTGGTTGCTGTCCACAGTCCAAGGACATGCAGTGTAGGTTGAATGGTATTTTCAAATTGCCTGAATGGGTGTGTGCGCATTCTTGCCCCGCAATAAGTTGTCATCTCATCTAGGCTTCTCCAGGGTGGGCACCAGACCCCCTTCGACCCTGCACGGTCGAAGCTGCATTGATAATGGATGGATATGCTATAAGTATTTCACTGCATGTCATACTATGGCTGTGAATGTGACAAATAACATTTGAATTTGAATTTGGATATTTTTTTCAAGAACTAATTTGTCTTGGGCAGGGTCACTGGAGATCAGGCACACACACTTAATCACACCTACAATCACTTTGAATTAACCAATCCACTTAACCTGCATTTTTTTAAATTTTGGGCATTCCCTCTATATTTTTATATTATACAGAATAGCTCCATAGTTAACGCAGCATTAACACTGTAAAAAATAAAAAAAAACTTTCCTCAGCAGTCCTCCGATGTTGTATTTGGAGGTGGTGTGTCTGGTCATTGGGTTTGCTTCAGGCTCACTGATCCACAGGTCATTTTGCCCTTTTAACAAAAACTACCCCTGTAAAAATTTTGGTGTTATATATTTGATCTGTGTTACTGTATATACCCCGTTCTTCTTAAAGAAGCAAAGGGTCTGTGCTCTTATGAGTTAAACCAAAAGCAATATACACGTGCTATGCAAACTGAGTAGTGCGCGTATTTTTAAATGTATAAATGCAACAGTGTCTAAGAGGTTAAAGGTCAAAATATTGGCAGCATTCTGAAGCAATGGTAACATCAGCAGTGATGTGGATTACTAAATGGGTGTAAAGTCCATATGAGATAACCACTGCAGCACATCGCCGTCCATGTGATTACCATGCACTGAAAAATGTTTTCCAAAGACAAAAAAGTTACCACTAAAAAATGTTTCATTGCTTGAAGAGGATGTAAACATTCACATTAAATTGTATAGGATATGTTTCTAATTGTAAATTGTAATTGTATCGTACTGTGTATGACTGTGTATGTGACAAATAAAATTTGAATTTGATTAATCCTGGAGTACTTTCGCATTTTAGTGTTCAGCTCAGGAAGTGCTGTTAATTAGTTTATTATTTAGAGCATTTGTATTGTCAACAGGGAAAACACTAAAATGTGTACAGTAACAACAGGGGTTAATAAAAAAGAAATAGAGAGAAAGGATTTAGAGCCTTGGCAATGATAAGTTTGTATATCTAGAGAAACACCATATGGCCAAAAGATTGTGAACACCTGACAAATAAAGTTCATCCCCAAACTGTTGCCAAACAAGCAAACAATTATCTAGGATGTCTGTATGCTGGAGCATTATGATTTCCCTTTACTGGAACTAAGAGGCCTAAACTTGTTCCAGCATGAAAAAGCCCCAAAGTGAAGTCCATGAATTGTTTGTCAAGGCTGGAGTGGAAGAATACAAATGGCCTAGAGAGAGTCCTGATCTTATACCCAATGAACACTTTTTGGGATAAACTGGAATGCTGACTACACCCCAGACCTCCTCGGCCCAACATCAGTACCTGGTTTTATTAATACGTCTGTGATTGAATAGGCAATGCCCACAGCCCTGTTGTGTAATCTAGTGGAAATCTTTCCCAGAACACTAGAAGATTAAAAAAAAAAAAAAACACACAAAAAAAACAGGGGAGACGACAAACTTTTGACCATATACTGTATGGATGAGAGCAATAATTGACCAAGCAGTCTGGGAGGGTCAGGACTGATGTCAGCCTGTTCAAAGAATATGAATGAGGCTAAAATATACAGACCATGCGGCATGAAGGCAGACTCCAATGTTGTTTTTTTCCTCTTTAAAATGTGGTAAGTGGGTCATCCATCACCATGCAAACTGCACACCCACACACCAGGGGCAACATTCAAACCGCCAACCTTGCCACCGTGCCACCCAAATGAGTTAACCCCTGCTAAATGACTTGCAAGTTCATGAAATCTTTAACTCCACAGGTATGCTACTAGCAGTCAGGGCTCACAAGAATAATTTGTTAAAAAGGGTTCTTTGAGGGTTCACTGGAAAATAAGAGCTATTCTCCTTAGGAAAAAAACAGACTCAACGGATAAACTGAAATTGATGGTGACAGAGGGCCTCCATTATCAGTCCTTTAAAAAAAAAAGAAGATTTTTTTAGTCTACCCTTTGAATCCAAATGTTTAAAAAAGTCCAGCAAAGTTAGTCGTAAGTATCCTCATACATTTATAATTAACAATCACTCAATCTTCCACAAATGTGTTTAAATCATAATTAAAAACAGCATTTAAAGATACCAACAAAACTTTTTTTTTTAGTCAGTGTTTCATGACTAAACAATGGAAATATCATGCACTAAGTGTAAATACACTAAATACACTTGGTTGGAGATCTCGTCACATGGCTGCCCGTGTAGTCTCTGGGGACGGTTTCACTCGACCATGAAGACGGTTTTGGCCTCAGCTGATGTTGACATGGCTGCAGTCGCTCGAGGGCTGGAATTTCCTACAAGTCTACCTGAGCCTCCAAAAACTAAATGGACTCCATATTAACATCAACTGTTATACTGAACTCAAACACACAGTATGAATGCAGATCAATTCCTGCTTTCTGTCTCACCCAAATGAGGATGGGTTCCCTGTTGAGTCCGGTTCCTCCCAAGGTTTCTTCCTATTGCCATCTCAGGGAGTTTTTCATTGCCACTGTTGCCCTCAGCTTGCTCATCAGGGACCATTTTGATTCATACACATTCACATTCCATACAAACGTAAATAATTCTCTTGATTGCGTAAAGCTGCTTTGCGACAAAGACAATTGTTAAAAGCGCTATACAAATAAAATGTAATTGAATTGAACTAAATGCAGCTCAGTCAGTGCACCACCTTCCATAGGCAGGGCTTAACACTGGCTTCTTTTGTAGGGTGTCATTACTTTTATTTATGTGAATGGCTAGCCCTATTTGTTTTAAACAATGCATGTTTTCAAATTCCTTAATTCAAGTCAGTAATATGAGATGACTGCATGTGATAAAGTACTCATCAAACTTACACACTTAACTAAAATAAAAAAGCAATTCAAATGTACATAGACAATTGCAGTAGTTCATTACCAACATGATGAGAAGCCAACAAATAGATTTATTATTTGAGCATCCTTTTATGCTTGATTAGGAGCACCTGTAAATCTACTCAGGCATGCAATTACATTATGGCATTTGGCAGACCACGAGCGACTAATGTTTTTATCTCATTATGCATCTATGTAGTTAATGGTTAAGAGCCTTGCTCAAGGGCCCAACAATGGCAACTTAGTGGTCATGCAGTTTGAACCTGGGACCTATTAAACTGTAGTCCAGTGCCTTAACCACTACGCCACCCCTGACACCAATTATCTAATCAGTCAATCTTGGGGCAGCGATGCAGTGCATACACATGTGCAGAGGTAAGCCTGATAAAATTCATATCAGACTGTGGGAAAATGTGATCTTGGTGATTGTGACCATGTGATGATTGTTGGCACGAGACAGGTTGTTTTGAGTATTTCTATGTCAAGCTCCACTTCTGTCAGCCAAAAACAGGAAGCTGAAATTGGCACATGCTTACCAAAACCGCATAACTAACGTCTGGTCTAATGAATCTCAATTGATGCTCAATATTGGCAAACAGATGGTAGGGTCAGAATTAGGCATCAACAGCATGAATCTATGATCCCAACCTGCCTTGAGTCAGCACTGTGTATGATAGTGTACGCATGGCACACACACCAAACACTCATACACTATAGGCAATTTGGGAACACCCCAATTAGTCTGTCTTTAGGCTGTGGGAGGAAACCCATGAAGCACAGGGAAAACATGCAAACTCCAAGCATACAGACCTAAGGTGGAAATCAAACCCTCGATCATGGAGATGCGAGGCCGCAGTGCTATTGACTAAATCACTGTCACTATTTTGGGAGCGTTGTTAATAATTACTTAAATACCGATGACTATTTGAGTATCATTGCTGACCACGTGCTTTCCTTCATGATCACAAACTATCCACCTTCTAATGCAGCGGCACTGAATTAAAATTTAAGAAGGTCCGGACAGTAAAACTTTTAAGCTGAAGTCCGAATTAGGTGTTTGTGTTAGGATTCAGATCTTTATATATGCAACGCAGTCATTGTGTGTCTATACAAATAAGCAATTTAAAATTTTCATAGCATTCCAATAACATGTGGATAATGTGAACTTGATAGGTTTATATATTACCTTGAATGTGTATGGAATATATTTATTTGCATGCTGCTGGGCTGTAAATGAATATGAAAGGGCTCTGGTTGCTGTCATATTGAGCTCAGTTTGGGTATTTTACACGCCCTCACTTCTGATCGCATGTAGATATGTTTGCTCGAATTATCTGTTTTGTCTCATAGTGGCGCTTCACATTACTGCTTTTTATTATTGACACAATTTGTGATTTGTGAAAACACAATATTGAAACGAATTGTTATTCGTTTCTGTTTCTTCTTCATTAGCTCTGTTGAGTTACTTGTATAGCCAAACCCACCTTGACGGAAAAAGTGCTAGATCACTGGTATATTAATTATAATCCTTTATCAGGAAAGTATCAGGGTCTGGATAGAACGGTCAAACTGGCTGAATCCACTATTTTGTGATTCCTGGCTACACACAGCATGAAAATGTTCAATGTCACAAAGCAAGTGTTGCCTCAACCTGGATTTATGAACATGACAATGAGCTCAGAGTTCTCCAGTGGCTCTCTCTTTTTACCTTCGGGCTATGATCGACTGGAGACATGTAGCTTGAAAACGTACTTGGAAAATCTACACGATGCAATCATAGCAACATGCACCAGAATCTCAAGGGGATGTTTCCAACAGCTTGAGAAATCCAATTCATAAGGAAATTGGCAGGTTTTAAAGCAAAGAGATCCCCTAGTCAGGATTAGTATAATGTTTGTTATAAAATGCTTTGAGTGCGCTCATAAATTTCCATCCAGTTTGATAAATGAAGCCCAGTGACTAGCGTTTTACCCGACTTTTCCATAGAGATTAAACAAATTTAAGTTTGAAGGAGGAAGGCAGATTGCCAGGTAATCTGTGTAACTATGGATTGTTCGGTATTATAACAATAAGTAACAACTTTTAAGGCTGTTTCAGGAGAAAAAGGGTAAGAGATTGATAAGTAATTTAATGAATAATTAATTCAACAAAAATTTAATTCAAATATGTCTCATAGGTTAAAGTAGCCTCATCACTTTCATTCTTCAGAAATTCGGTTTAACAAAAGCTCACACAGACACACATACCCCACACCGCCGTTCTGAAACAGAGTCTTCCACATTTCACAACGTCTATGGTTTGTTTGCCACCACAATTCTAGTGCCCATTTCATTCTCTGTTCAGATGAATCAGCACGTTTTCATGGACAGAGCAGCTGCTTCGGGTGTTGCTGCAAACAAGACAATACAACCTGGCCACAGAAAACAATCATATTTGACACACACACACACACACACACACACACACACACACACACACACACACACACACACACACACACACACTAAACTAGTTTTACAAAAATGGATGCTTGACATCAATAATAAACAGTTTAGCATTGAACTGAACTGATTGACAACAATTTAAAAGTGATTTCTAAACTACAAGTAATACACGTAATGTAAAACTCTTAACAGTATAAATATCCAAGTCAACAAGCTTGCCAAAATGAAAAAGAAAAAACATGCATCTTGTTCCATTATGGTCAAATCACACTGAAAGGTTTCGGTTCAGTTTTTTTTTTTTTTTAGTAATTGTGTCCAGATACACACATTCCTGGATACTTTTTAAAGAAGCTCCTGCAGAGATGAACACAGTGGGAGAAGATTTAGTTGTTGGTCAAGAATCCATGGGCTTGCTGCTGGACTCCACTGAGGGCTCACTGCTTTGAGGAGAAGTGCTGCTGGTGCTACTCAGACCTGAAGCTTCATCAGTTTTAGGCCGCTTGGATTCGGGAGGCTTGCACACTGGATCGTTAGAAGGAGACGGTCTCTCTAAAAGCGAAACGGGAGCGGTTTGTTACTTGTATGCTCTGTAATAAATACTACTAACAATAGCATGCTATGTTGTAAAGAAATTACATTCAAATACAAAAACCAGATCTGAGCTACGAGTTACTGCATATACAGTAGCAACCATTTTGAAATGGGCTCGAACCAATACTGACCGTGTTTGGCTTTCTCAGTGGAGGATGGAGCGACAAAGGTCTGCAAGGAAGCTGGAGCTTTGGGTGTAAGAGATGTCAGAGAAATTCTCCTGCAAGAGGCCAGAGATAGTGTCATTTCAGTATACATGCACACACCTTTCATTTAGCTTGCTTCTTGAGAAATATGCACAGACCTGTAAAACAGGATCCATAGTGAATGGAGGCCTACATTTTGTCCAAGTATGTTTAAATTACTCATTATACATTACAGTATATATTTTTTGGTATTCATTTGTAAAGATTGCTACACTTTGTTTAGCAATAACAGTGGGAAAGAGGGGTGAATAATACATACAAGAGAATACCAGAACATACAAACGAATTAGCCGGATTACATAGGAAATCAATTGAAGATGTAGTCACTGCAAGACAGTTAAAACCTTTTATGGATTTGATGGCATTATTTAAAATGAATTTTTTAAATGAATGCCGCCAAAATGCATGGAACAAATCCAAATGGCAGGGAGTTGAATAATGAGGAAGTGTCCTTTAACACTGCAGGACCTCAAAAAGGGAACAGTGTATAATGTCTTCCCAAATTACATGGACACCTGCACATTGTGCAAGCAGCGGTTTTAATTACAGACCATCACTATTGTAATAACCGATGCCTAAAATATTCTCTAGTCATGATGTGGCTAGTGATGGGTAACAAACTTTGATGGCATAGATTTAGATTTGTGACTCAATATGATCTGGTATCAAACTATGTTTCTTGAATTCGGTACAGAATTGTGATACCCAAGGAGTAAATTTGATCAGAATCACTATGAGCCAGTAAGCATGCAGCACACTTATTAAAACAACCCGAGATGGCATTTTGGGAGGCTTGACTACAGTCTGTTACACCTCAAGTGTTAAAATGTCCACCTGGAGCAAAGGTGTGACTCATTATCATCCTTGCTAATTTTATCCATGCACGATGCAATGTACACAAAGAGAGCAGACTGAGAAAACAACGAACCTAATGAAACTTAAATGTGTTTGGAACAAATTTAGGTGTTTGACTGCAAAAGGAACGGACCAAAGCTATTATGCTCTCGTCCCTCAATCATGTGTAACATTACTAGACTTCCTTCAAAAATTCCTCTGGATTCGCCCTCCTCCTATATTACAGGGTACGGTCATGTGACTAGGACTGTAGCTGGCAACGGTCGACCAACTTGTACATGGATGTTTACTACGTGTAACATTACTGAAAGAGGTGTGGTGCCAATGATAAAAACTGGGACCCTTATGTAACTTTAGATATGGTTTGAGTGTGGATTTTGCTAAAGTCTAGAGAGGGGGAGTGAAATAAAAATGATTATTCTGTGGTTCAGGAGATTTAACAGCCATCTGGTAATAAAAGGATTGTCAATTAGATTTTTTTATTATTATATTTTATTTATTTATTTTTACACACTATTTACATATGAACAGCCAGTCTTGTGCATGAACTCGGTAATAGAGCAAAGTGGGCTAATTTTGAACTGAAGGACAAATGCTTTGCTGATTAGATTTCTAAAATGTTACAACTCATAATATTCAGTTAGCTAAAGAAAGAAGTCACCTCTCCCCCTTTTTCTCCTTAGTTAAACTAGTCAGAGAGGCCGTGGATTACGCAAGGATCAGAATCCTCCAGTGACGTAAAACACAGTGGTGCATGATGCACTGTAAACTTTTTCTGTGTATGATATAAACAGAAGAGTGTTCCTTACTGCATGCTACTATACATGTCATCCATCTCCATCTAATCAATCATTCTTTTTGCTTTCAGTCTTCTGATGGTTTTCACTTTTCTGTTCCTGCACATTGTATTGTTGAATGGTGTAAAGCGATATGATACAGCACACAAAATACTTTCAAAGCACTCCAACGCAGCCTCCTTTGTTCACAGAAGATGTTCACAAACCACAAACATGCTGAATCGCACAGGATAAATATCACAGGACCTCGCTGTTCGGCGAAATATGGTAAGTCTTTGTGTGTCTGTGTGTGTGTTGTGGACTAGAGTGGGCGAAAAACATGGTTTGCCAAAGCTGGTCCTCAGCCCCATTGCATGAAATGGGACACCAACTGTGCACCAGACCTCACTTGATATCAGTGCCTGGCTTCATTATTGCTCTTGTGACTCATAAAAATAGTGGAAAACCTTCCAACAAAAGTGAAAGCTGTTCTACAGCGAAAGGGCGACATACTCCATATTAATTCCCATGATTTTGGAATGGGTAATATGAATCAGGTGTCCACATACTTTTGGCCACAGTGTGCAATTGGAGAGAGGTAAAACTCTGTTGTCCATTCTAAAATGAACACATTATCTGCAAAGACTACAGGACATCGAGAACCCTGCAGGGATGCCATCTGCAGGGTGCCAAAAGTAACAGCCATTCAGAACGCACTTTAAAAACAAAACTGAAACCAATCTCTTGCCCACTTATATCTTCTGGATTATGTAGAAAAAAACGAAAAAAAAAGGGCTGTACTTCTGTTACTACTTAGATAAATAAAAGTACTGTAAATAAATTATTAAATATTACTATTTAATTAACTTTAATTAAGGAAAATTACATTTAAAGAGAGCTCTTACCTAGGGGTGGGTCCTTTAGGTGTTGTGGAGTTTCTGGCACTGATGGGAGCAAGTGGGGTGCTGGAGGTACTTTGGGTAGTTTTGGGAGTAAGCGGTCCCCGACTGGCCAGAGGAGTGGACGGGGCAGATTTGGGCGTGCTCTGACTGCTGGAGGGAGGTGCAGTGGGTGTGGCAGGAGATTTTGGGGTACTGGGCTTGCTCCATCCCTCCAGTGTGTTGAGGGTTATGCGTCTGGGCTGTGATTTGGTCTTCAGGCCTTGCGGTGTTCGTTTCTCTTCAGGGGTAGCTGTTGTCTCTTTCTCCTGTGTGACGGGTGAAGGATTGGTGCGAGGCACGGGTGAAGCTGTCCGTCCGCTACCTGATGTTCTTTTGCCCTTTTTCTCACTGGCAGTGAGCGGAGTGATGATGTCCAGCTGCGGTCGCTCTTTCAGAGGCGTGCCAAGCTCCAGCTCATCAAAGGACACAAAAGAGCAGTATCCATCGGTGGACGACACAGCCAGGAATGAGCCGTCACGAGACCTGGTGTCATAACACATAGAACCTTTTAATATTTCAAATATGTCACAGTGACTGAATCGCACTTATACAGATGCGAGATACGACTTCAGATTTCAGGTGTATACAAAATCTCTGAACACATGCATCGAAACATGTTTATGTTAGCAAATTTTATTTAATTAATGTTTTGCATAGAAATGCTGTCAGGCCTGTGCATGTGTGTGTGTGTTTGTGTGTGTGTGTGTGTGTGTGAGAGAGAGAGAAACTTTATCTGGCTTTATGTCTGACACCTTAGTGCTATAATTAAAGCGATTGCTAATTCCCACCAGCCAGTCATGTATACAAATCCAGCTTTTTAATATATTTTTTTATTTTGTTAAAAGCCTACAACATTGAAACATCAAAATGAACATCTCAACAATCAAGAAACCTGATAAATCATATTTAATGTCAGTTAACAATATATATTCTTAGCATTATGCTATAATAAATGCACTAATAAGATGCAATTTAGTTCATTTTAAAACATCCAGTACATAACTCTGGATGGTACAGATGATTGAAATATTGTTTTTATGGAGAAGTGATACAACTTAGGTAGACATAGCATAACATTAATTACATATACATGTTTTGCTGAAACCTACTTGCTTGTTATTTCAAATAGAATGATGCATTCAAATGTGCTTGGGTCTTACCAGCTGAGATCACTAAGGGTGTGGTAGTGGATATTGGACACGTAACCAAATGGCACGGTCTGCTGCGTGTCGTAAAAAAAGATGGAATCTTCAGAAGCCACAGCAAACACCAAGCGGTATGGCAGCTGAAACGCGTTGGGCAGCGGCTGCACTGTTCCATCTGACAGAAAGCCAGAAGACAAAGACTTTATTAAATTCAACTAAGGGATAATCAATATAGTCTAGTAGTTGTAGGGGGGTTTACTCACCTTCAAGCTTCTTGGTTCTGAGCTCAAAGAACACAGGGCAGCACCGCACAGCAAGAGTTGCTTTAGCAGGACAGGGAAGATGAGCTATTGGTCTGGTACAAAATATAAAAAATGCAGAGGGTTTACTACAGCATAAAAAAAAAATTAAAAAAAACGTTGTACAGGAGCAAAATATCTAAAGCTTAAATATCAAACCAGTCTGCAGTATACAGTACCAAATAACATGGAACAATAAAATAGTACCATAAAAGTAATAAAGCAATAAATGATAAGATTACACTACCTCTTGAAGCTCTTTCTGGAGAAGACATAAGTGGTGTTTGTGACGTTCTCTCCCGTCTCCACACATCCAGCTAAACACACAAGACTATCATAGCACAACCCCACTTTTGTAAATAATATAAAGAGGTTCATGAGTGAAACAATACGACAAGCATACCGGGCGCCAGGAGGAAGGAGCCGTCGGGTGTAAAGGTGAGGCGTCTGAAGAAGGATCGCATACTGTCATCGTGAAACATCCTGAAGTTCTTAACCTGTGGAATGCATGAGCTTGCAGTCAGACATGTTCTTGCAACTAAAGTTCATACTCTCATAATGAGCTGAATAATTATGTAAGTAATGTAAGAAATTAATTTATATGAAATACATGTTACTCATAATTATACACATATTTCCAAACAACTGTTTGGTACTTCCATACCAATTTAATACAACTGCATTTGTTAAAAATTAAGGTTAAGCTCTATATGGTTGCAAGCTGAAATTATACAGAGCTTGCAAACGTGATATAAATTAGGTAAAGTTCAGAATACACGTGCAAGAGCACAAACTGCTGACAGAAATCAAACTAATTTATCTGTAGTGTTTTTGGACCAGTGTTTTCAGCTGCCTCGAACAGGTTATGCTTGATGGACCATGAGGTTAAGGACCTGGCAAAATTCCTCAATTATAAACTTTTAGAAAAAGCAGGCCTATACTGGAGGTGAGCACTGGGTACAGTTACTCACAGAATTCTACTGTTACTTAACAAAAGCTCAGAAAGGCGAAGACGAGGGCCAGAACTGGGATAGAAGTTAATAGAGTTATGGGATGTTTAGCATAACTCACCTCTCCCTCTGCAGCAGAGCCTGAGGTCATTTTACTCACACTGTAGGCCTTTTTCTTAGTGTGTGTGCTGTACACACGCATAACTCTGCAAGAAATGCACGTTCATTAAACATAATAATATTAACTAAATTAATAAGAAGAACTTAAACTTAAATAAGAAGAAATGAGGTGATAAATCTGTGTCAATGCTTTTAAACCATGCACACACAAACATTACCTATCACAGCTAAGTGTGCTAATATATTGACCCAGTGGATCCCATGATACACCCTGCACATAGCTCTTGTGGTCATTAAAGATGCATATCTTCTGACCTGCATAAAACAAGCAAAACACTAGTAAGCACAATAGTACTACATAATTAAAGTGTACATAATGACCAGCTGAAGACAAGCATGTGGCCATATAGTGCATATTACCTTTCTGTATATCCCACATGATGGCAGTGTTGTCCACAGAGCCAGAAACCAGGAAATTCCCATCACTTGTCCATGACAAGTCATAAACATCCTCAATGTGCCCCCTGGAACACACAAACAATAAGGGTTACTTTAACAAAGGGGGGAAGAATAGATGTACTCAGATGTAAAGAAATAAAAGTACACAAACAATAATCTGTAACCAAAAGACAGAAATTATACCTGAGGGTCTTGACGACATTCCAGCTTTCCTTGTTCAGCAGAGCATCCTCCTCCTCCTGGAAAGTTGGGGCTTGCTCAACCTCTTTATTATCGTTAATCTTCCATAATAAAATGGCTGCATCTGAATATATAAATATATACACAAAATAACATCAGTACACCAAAGGACCATATGTATAATGGATCAGCGCCATTTCTCAAAGAATTATTATGATGCACTCTCACCACACGCTGATCAGTGCTATTCATTACTAATAATTATTCATTATCCAAATAGTTACTCTCATCCATCAATTTGACTTTTGGACAGTAGTGATTATTAAGTTTTAGATATATAAAATTCTCCAAGCCCAATTTATTAGGGATTATTAAAAAGTAATTGCCTAATCATTTATGTTTTGGAAAACAGAATCAACTAAAGGAGAACCTTCCAGCATAGGCGGTACTTCATACATCTTATTTGGTGTTTTTTTGGGGGGGTTGGCTTGTTGAGTTAGTATTAATATACATCCCATGGGTTAACATAAGTCTGGATTATTCATTTGCATATACTGACAAAGAAAATTCCTAGGTGGAAAAAGAAAAAAAATTCTGAATGACACTCACCGTCTCCTCCAGACGCCAGCAGCTCAGTGGTTGGACAAAAGCGAACTACATTCACTGCTTTTGTATGTCTTGCTAAATTTGATAGGAACTCCACTACAGCTTTTCCATCAGGCCCCATGTCTACACGCCACATCTACAGCATTAGAGGGAAAAAAGGAGATGCTGAAGAAAACCCCCATTTCATCTATTTACAAGTTTTAAGCCACCTTGTGTATATGCATGCAATACATTGCTTGTAAAGATTCAAACTTAAAATCTTGTTTCAATGTTACCACCAATGTATACCAGACAAAAAACTGGATGGGTTTTATGAGTCGTTAGTTTGAACTATTTATTCTACCCATTATCAAAAATACAAAAGTGCACTCATTACCAAAATGACAGACAAAGTCATTTAGTGGCTTTTGTATCAATATTAAACTCAGTAAATAAACAATGTATGTTATCGTCAAACACTGCAAAATATAGTTTTAATACTGTATTATTGTAATGTATGGAGTTTCATGGCACACAGAAAAAATAAATCTCATGGCCCCACCCATGTTCCGACCATGTTCCCTTCTACACTTAATTTCAAAAGGCCACTGTGATGAAAACAGAGTGTTGAACATGGCACAGATGTGTTCTTGTAACAGTGGCGTTATAAATTAAATAAACTGCCAATCAATCTGAGAATTCTGTGACATTTATTTGGGACCAGCATGTAAGGAAGTTCACCCACGCGCACTGTGGTGTCCACTCCAGCTGTGGCCAGGCGGTGAATTTTGCCATCAGCATTCTGTTGAAAATCCAGACTGTATACTGGCTCCTTGTTGTGCCAGGCAATTTCACACGTTACCACCTTCATCCTGGTCCTAACAAACAAGACATAAAGAGACTGAAAATTTATGATGGAAAAAGACAAACGATGGTGGCATACTGAAAAGGCATACTTTATGTCAAAGGAGTAAAACTTTCCATTTTGATAGGATTTTAGATCATTTACATTACCGCAATATTGCGTTTCTGTGAGTCAGCAGTGACGAAAATGTACTATATGCCAAAACAATGCTGCAAATAAATAAATTAAAAAAGACTACAGCTACAAAAATAAGTAGCTGTGTCACAATATATTTATTTAATGCTTCTTACATTAGTATGCATTTCTGTACACTTCACACAACTCTTCAGTTATAACGCCTGAAAGGGTAAGTTCACAGGACGGTAGTGAGACCAGCAATGCTGCACGGTTTGGAGACGTAGCCACTGACAAAAAGACAAAAAGCAGAGCTGGTGGCAAAAGTGAAGATGCTGCGATTTGTTCTGGGAGTGACATTAATGGACAGGCGTATATTAGAAATACAGTGCCGGGGACAAAGTTAGAGAAGCCAGATTAAGAAGGTTTGGAAATGTGCGGAGAAGAGATGAGGGGTATATACCAGGAGGAGAATGTTAAAGATGGAGCTGAAGGAGGAGGAGGAGAAGAGGAAGGACCAGGCAGGAGGGTGGAGTGACGAGAGAAGATGTGGAAGACAGAGTTAGTTGGGGCCAAAGACTCTGCTGTGGCGACCCCTAACGGGAGCAGACGAAAGATGACGAGGACGTCTGTCAAACCTTGGCACTTCATCCTTCTCTCTTTTAACCCCCTTATTTATTACTTGTGTACAAGTAATAAAAGAAAAGTTATATCTTTATCCAAATTTTTTTCATCCAAAAAAAATATATATTACATACTAAATGTCTTCACGTGACACGATTTTATTGTAAAGTACATGCAAATGAGAAGGAAAAATTCAACGAATAAGCAAATCAGTTCGTGACGCCACCTAGCGACTGAATACGCTTTAGCTACTTTCCCCAGAAAAAAAAAAGAAGCTGATCACAGTGCACATACACGTAGGATAAGTTGTAAATAGAGTAATAAAAAAATATATAATAATGACAGACCATAATCATTACGGTTAATTAGATAAGTTTAAACAGTCATCTTTAATATAATGACCAATATAATAACCTGAATAGAAGTGTCAATCAGTAAGGTCATTATTCGACAATGTGATTAACTGTTTAATAGTAACAAATTAAATAACATAAATAAACAAAGATCAATTAAGCAGCGACAAAAGTAATGTCAAACACCCAACTTGTGAAATTAACAAATAAATAAACACTTCATATGACATTAAGTCAACAAATACAAACAGGGATCAGACTGTAATGTTGAGAAGATGCAAATTACGCATTTATCAATTTGTATAAATAAAGAAGGTATGGGATAGCATGCAGTAGAGATGTGCTGCAGTGAAATCCGTCCTTGTGTTGTGTGATTGAATATAAAAGCTGACTAGCAGGCCGAGTTTAGCATGAAGCCTGTGCTTTAGTGAACATCACTACAACAAACTTCGTACATTCTCAAACCTCTATGCTCTAATATGAATATAAATAAACCCGGGGCAAGCATTCACTACTAATGTTTAACACAAATAAAAAATAATTTACCAAACAGATTAATAGAGGGATACTGCGGTCCGTGGAAAAGTCTCCCGCTTTCTTCTACTTCCACCAAAACACAATTTTTCCCGCGCAGGTTTATACTTCACAATTCTACTTCCGCTTCCCCTGGGATGCCAGATCGCGTACATAAAACCACGCTTCTTTAACCAGGCATTTGGGTAAACCCATATTACTAGGAAGGAAAGATACTAAATTGTATTCGTATCACATTATTCCATTCATATTCATATGAACTGACATCCAGGCCTTAAATCACTATTATATTGTCCAAACGTGCCCAAATCTGGATGCTTGACTGTTACAGCCACATGAGGTTCTTCTCTATATTCCCTAGTCATCTCTAGTCCCCTTGTTCAAAACAGGGTACTCTATTAAAAATATATATACTATTTCTACCACCTGAATGTAAAAATATTCAATTTCCAATTAAATTCATAATTGACAATAATATATAAAAATGTATTCAATATATTAACAGTGATTTCAGCTGACTTGTCACAAGATAAAAAATAAATGTGTGTAGATAAATCGGACAAAATAGTTTGTAAATAAGTGAATAATGTAACATGGAAAGAAAGTGTAAAGGAAACATGTAAATAAGGCTTTTGCATGAAGCCATGATGAATTTGAATTTCAGAGTTGACAGAAAGTGAAACTTGCCACACATATCAAAGTAAACATCATCATCATCATCATCTATAACACTTAATCCTGTATTCAGGGTAACAGACCCTGGAGCCTATCCCAGGAGACTTAGGGCACAAGACAGGATACATCCTGGATAGGGTGCCAATCCATCGCAGGGCACACATTCACACACTCACTACAGTCAATTTGGGAATGCCAATTAACCTAACCTACATGTCTTTGGACTGTGGGAGGAACCTGGAGGAAATCCACCAAGTACGGGGAGAACATGCAAACTCTATGCACACAGAGACAGGAATCGAGCCAAGCCGGGAAACAAACCCAGACCCTTGAGGTGCAAAGCGACAGTGCTAACCACTCTACCACTGTACCGCCTGAAAGTAAACATAAAATATAAAAAGAGTAAATATACATGGGCCAACAGGACTAAGCCTAGCTTGTTCTCCATTGATTAAATTGTTAATAAAAGGTTTTAATATTGGCAATTTTTTCTTTTTTAAAGATTTTTTATGACATAGTTTTTTTCTGCATGTTTATGCATTAGGGGTAGATTGGGCTAATTGTAACATGCAGATTGGGTTAATTGTCGTTCCCAAATTGCCCATAATGAATGAGTGTGTGAGTATATGATAAAGTAAGTGAGAACAAAGCAAATTCCATGAACACATGGTTTGCCAAAGTTGGTACACCAAAACTCTAATATTCTCCAAAGAGCAATGACCTCAATCCCACTGAACACTTTTGGAATGAACTGGAAATCCAAGTACATCCCGGGACTCCTTGTTAAAAATCAGTGCCTCACCTTACTAGTGCTCTTGTGTGCACAGCTGACCACAGCCTTGCTACAAAAGGAGAAAATGTAAGACTTATTATAACTGCAAAGAGGATGCACTTTCAGAATGGGTTGTTCAAACACAACTTATCATCGTGATGGTCAAGTGTTCACACTGTAGAAGACAATTTAGCACTCTATTCATAAAATATATTATTTCTATCAGCTGAATGTAAAAATATTTAATGTCCAATTAAAGTAATGATTGACAATAACATATAAAAATGTATTATATATATTAACAGTGATTTCAGATGACTTGTCACAAGATGAGTGTAGATAAATAGGAGAAAATAGTTTGTAAACATGTAAATAAGTGAATAATATAACATGGAAAGTAAGTGTAAAGGAAATATGTAAATAAGGCTTTTGCATGAAGCCAAGATGAGCTGACAGAAAGTGAAACTTGCCACACATATAAAAGTAAATATAAAATATAAAAAGAGTAAATACATGGGCCAGCAGTGCTAAGCTAAGCTAAGCTTGTTCTCCACTGACAAAATGGTCAATAAAAGGTTTCAATTTTGGCAATTTTTTTTTTACAAATATATAATTTATATAAAATTGATTTTTCTGCATGTTTATGCATTACGGGGCATTAGTGGCTCAGTGATAGGTTTCTTATGATGTGGAAGGCCCAGGTTAAATTCCAACCCAATGCCCAAAATGGGAGGGTTTCATCAGAAAGGGCATCCGGGGTAAAACCTGTGCCAAGTTGTTGTGCAGATTGGATGGTCCACTGTGGCGACTCATTGATGGCTTGACTCCTTGAAAGACTAACAACAACTATATGTTTATGCATTCAAATTCTCAACCAGTTTTCCTGATGCCTCTATGAGTGTACCATTAATGTGTACCACTTATGAGTGTACCATTAAAAATACAATAAAACAACTCTCTTGTTCTACTTTAATATTAGATTCCCATATTTTTTTTAATATATATTTTTCATCACACATATTAAGGTTTTACAATAGTTTACTGGATAGTTTCTGGAATTCTCTTCGACCAAACTCTTTCTGGCTTCTGAGGACACAGTAAATGCAAAATACTTCTTTACATGTTTCCTCACCTTACTTTACATGTGATGTAACTTATGTAGTTATTTTTCATACATCAACACGTTCACAAACAGCCGGTGGCTTTTGTCTACATATGAAGCTATGTCTGAGCTAGAATGAAATCAGCCTCACTTCTTCATTCCTTTCCAAATTCGGATGACTGTTGATGGTGTTGTTCCACTGTGTAATTTTTTTTAAACAAAAATTAAAAAATAATCCATCATAACTTGCCTGCTAGCCCATAAATTTTACTTTATTTTTATTTTATATTTACTTTTATATGTGTGTGGCGATTTTCACTTTCAGTTTACTCTTAAATTCAAATTCATCATAGCTCCATGCAAAAGCCTTATTTACATGTTTCCTTTACATTTACTCTGCATGAGGCCTCATTCACTTATTTTTATGTTTACAAACTACAGATCCAATAATATACACTATACACTTCTTCACTTGGATTTTATTTATTAATGATAAAAAAATCAATGGATTAGTTTTGATATTAGGTCAAGTCAGCTGAAAACACAGTTCTAGTATTTTCTCTATGTAATACTTACTGTGCAAACATCTATATGATCTTCTCATTACATATAATAAAACTGTAAAGTCGGCATGCCTGCACATGCCATATATTTTACAGTATGAGAGAGAGAGAGAGAGAGAGAGAGAGAGAGAACACAGTATAGAACACATCAAGATGGTTTTTGAAATTTGTGTCTGTTTTTTTGTGTGTACGCATCACGTAAAAACTACTGAACTTTAACGGACTTTTAACGGTATTCTCAGGTGTATTTGGCTGAGCTTGAGGTAACATATGGGAAGAAAATATATGATACGTTGGAATAATTGAAAAAAAAAAAAAATCTTGAAAAATCATTAGTTAATCTCAAAATTCAATAGATGGCGCTGTTAACACGCGTTTATGAGTGTGCCATTGATCTACTTAATAAACGCGATGTCACACCTTCATTCCGCGCACTTCACGATAACACGTAGAATGTATTGTTCGCTCCAAAATTCAACAGATGGTGGTGTACGCTTATGAGTGTACACTTAAATTCCACGCGAAAGAAGTCGCGAGAACATGTACTTTTTAGTAAACTGCTAACTTTAAGTGGATCTGGCAACCTACGCATCCGCCGACGGAAAAGAAACCAAATTACTCCTGATATAGGGGTGTCTCAAATGCAAGTATTTGTTGAAATACATAGGTTACTATTCGAATATTATATATTTTAAGTCAGGTTAATTGACGTAAAGTCGTGTTTTAAACCATGAAAAAAAAAAATCCCGGCAAATGACATGTAAGTTAATTTTAACGCTCCCTACAAAATGGTTTGTCCCTAGTCATAAACGTGCCAAAGGGGCTAGCAAGCGAACAAACTAATAAGCGGGTGCAATTCGAATTTATGACAATACTAAAGTAAAAAAATAAGAATGTTTAAATGTTAAATGTTGAAATTATTTTAATAAGTAAATATTTTTATAGGAGCAAACTATTTTAAAACAATACTGTTGAAACATAAACTATCTAAGTTTAAATGGTAAATATATGTAAATAACTATAATTTGATACTACGGCTATTCTCCCCAAACTTGGAGAGTTAGTTTCATCCTAGCTCAGACAGTACTGTAGCTCAACGTAGCCTGACTGGTATTGATAAATATGTAGAGAAAATGCACCGACAGTTTGTGTTGATGTATGAAGAATAACTACATGAGTTACATCATACGCAAAGTAAGGTGAGGAAACATGTAAAGAAGTATTTTACATGTACTGTGTCCTCAGAAGCCAGGGAGAGTTTGGTCAAAGAGACTTTCAGAAGAGTAAACTATTGTAAAACCTTTATATATATATACTGTATGTATATATAGTAAAAAGTTATAATGATAAGATTTCAACTCGTCACACTCCGCATACACACTTTTGATCCACCCTTTAGCCTTTTGCACGCATTTTAAATCTTAAACAGGCTTTTAAAATCTTAAAATAAAAATAATAAAAAGAACTCTATATCAAAAGTGAGCTGCCTGTAGATATGTAGACCTATTGATGTGCAAACACTGCAAATTCAGAAATGAAACAAAAAGATGTCATGCACATGAAGTTATTTAAATAGTTTTTTTTTAACATATTAAGTCTTTTTTCTTGTTTTTTTGATAGGGTAATTTCTTAAAATTAAAAATGCTAAGATGCGTGTGTAGGCTAATTATTTATAGCAAAGTTTATTTAGAAAACATAAAAAGATGATTGCAGTACACAATCTTGTAAAAAAAAGAGAAAAAACAGATCAGAAGAATGTCTAATAAGCAACATAAAAAAAGAACAATCACTGCAATAGCTAATTTTAGTACACAATATTATTACAGAAAAAGTTTATTTTATTAAAATATTTATAAAATCTTAATCTTTTTGCACGGTCACCCATTTGTGGAAAACACATTGATACCAACACCTCAAAGTACCAAAGCAGGAAAAAAAAAATAAACTAGTGTGACAATGAAACAGTATATATAGTACATAATGTAAGAAGTAACATTATTAATAAATGTATGATTACTGTATTGTTGTTGTATAATTGCCTTGTATTGTATAATTAAATGATAGTACAATAATGTTATATTGCTGGAGAGTTATGTTCTGATATACAAAATGATTCCTTGCTGACCCCAAAAAATGGGCACACTGATTTTCTAACTGGAGTCAGTGAAGGATTATGTCTTTCTGATAAGAAAATTATCACCTCTGATTCATGGGATTACCAAAATGAATATGCAATAAGCAATGTAGCTACAGTATAAAAGGCCAAATACAGGAAGTTCCAACATACAAATACAGTATGGTTAGGGTTTTCTGACACTTTGTGAACTTTCGCCTTCCTCTATATCTTCCATCTCTCTTCGTTCTTCATCATATGTCCATAAAATAGCCTCCATGCTGTACTTTCTCATTCCTTATTTGATAATACCTTCTATTGCTTGAAACCATTTTGTTTTCTTCTTATCTTCAGTCTGTATCTGCGTCCCCATATGAATTACTGTACATGTTATGACTTTTGTTGTTTTGATGTATGGGACATACAACTGACCAATAGCTTCAATATGGTCTCTTTTGACAATAAACAGACAACATTTGACATACATTGGATTTGCGTGTTTGAATCTTTTTATTTATTAAATTAAAGCGGATCAGCTTATTTTTAGCTTTAAACTTTTAGCTATTTCTACAAACTCTTTTCCAATCAGCTATGGGTATTTCAGATACTACATTATAAAGCATGATAACCGCCACTAACTATACAGCCTTTAAGTCAGGTACATTAAATACTTGTGTGTTAGTGAATTTTGCATTAAGTAACCAAAAGTTTAATGTGCTTTAAGAGGTTGTGTTCTTTTGATTACTTTTTTTTGAATTCTTTTGATTGTTTTTTTACGTAGAGGCTGCCTCTTTCTCTTCTATAAACTGAGTGAGAATCTCATCGATTACTTCGCAATCATAATTAACCTGCTGCAGGTCCAGTGCAGGGATGAAGGTGACCAGGAGACGGGCCACATTTTGTCTGAGTTCTCTTAATTTGAAGCTAAAAAGAAGAGAATCTGCTTGAGTTAGTGTGTTTCAGGTCAGGGCTAATGTCTCAAACATCAAATCATATAGAGATAATTATGAACAACAGAAACTATCATCATACAGATAAATAATACAGATTTTATTGGTATTGTACTGTTCTGTCATGCATATTTCTAGAATTTCTTACCTGAATAACTGTATTGTACTGTTTTTTTGTTCTATCTCTGATTTGTCCTGTGTCCCATGCTGCAGTGAGTCACATCCTCTTTCGAAAGTGGAAAAGTTTGCTGAAGTTGCTGTATTTTCTACATGGGAAAATGGAAAATCTGTCTGAACTTCTTGATCTTCTACACTTGCCTTCACCTTTTCAATTTCGTTCTTTATCTCCTCTAAATCTTTCTGCAGGCTCTCACAGCTGGTCAACAATGTGCACTTCTCAGCATTTAGACTGCCCACCTGTGTGTGAGGAGAGCACAAGATAAGAATTGCAACAATAATAATCACCAATAATGACTGTTCACATCACATCACTAGCAATGCTTTTTTATTTAAGTTTCATTTTCCCTTTATTATTTATAAAATTTAAGATTAGACCTTTAGGGGGTTGCAATCCTTACTGAGAATGTAACATGTATAGTGTCTTGCTATTAATACCTTGATGTTTATTTAAATTTTACTTGTATTATTGATGTTATTTTATTTAATATATTCTAAAATATATTTTAATTAACACTATTATTAGTATTACTGTTGAGTGACATGCGTTCTGTGACCACAATTTATTTATTAATTTTATTTAATGAATTCAATTATTAAGAAAAAAAAATATGCTGGGTATTAGGCCAATAACTATGTGGTCTTAACACCTGTTTTTTCTTGCTCTCTTTCTCAGTTTTTGCTCTCTCTCTCTCTCTGAGAGTAATGTCATACCGTTAACTATACTGGAAATTAAACCATTAGCTGAATCTGTAATTGTTATTCGTGTATACAGTATAAGAACATTTTACAGTAGCGTGCTAAAACTATTTTAGAAAATAATGATGCATTATTATTACCATTGCCGTAGGGATGGTAAGATTAAATTTAGGAGTGCTTAAGCACCCCTAAAAAGTGTCTAAAATTGTTAATGCACTCACCTTTACATTTACTTACATTTTTGTTATTTTTCTTGACGTCTCACCTCATTTTGGAGCTGCTTTACCTCCTCCATGGCCTTCAGATACTGAACTTTGTAAGTTTGCTCATCTTCAGTAATGATGCTTGTGACTTCATTGCTCTGTCCCTTCTTTGCTGTGCTCTTCTCAATATCATTATCTCCCTCCTCCATTTGTGCTATTTCAAATTCCTTAAATTGTGATTCATTACCACCATCAGTCAGAAACACGGATGGAGCAAAGTATGCCTCAGCAAAGGCTCTGGTTATTGATGAACTGTCTGGTCCAGTACCAACATTCTTTCCTCTAGCTTTCTTTTTAGCTGGGCTCTCTTGATTTTGATCTAAGGCTCTCTTCACCCTGAAATAAAAAAGAAACAACATTATTCAAGGCAATGTCATGTTAAAATGTCATGTTATTTTGAAGGTGCATAAAAGAGGGAATGACTAAGTACTTTGTTGGAGTAGGAGGGAAAGGAGTGTTTTGATTGTCAACAGAATTGTTATCAGGAGGTTCAGAGCCTAAAGTATGAAAACAAAAAGTTACAAAAATATTATAAACAATGAATGCAGTGTGAAATACACAGATGAAATAGATCTTTACCAGTTCCTGTGTGAGAAGAGGAATTTATGTCAGAGCTGGATGATGATTGGCAGGATGAATTAGGGCTGGAAGGGTTCTGCTAAAAGAAAACAAAAACATGCAGAATGAGGATATGGAAAGATTGAAAACTTTGAATATGTACTTAATCAAGGAAATCCGGATCTACCAATCATGACAATTCTACAAAAGATTTGTGTGCATTTATTTTAGAGTCTAGCTAAAATAAATATAATGCACAACTTCAGAAAATGCTTATCTTTATTTGTCTGGTGGAACAGGGTGCTAGCTCTAGGTTTTGGTTCGATTCTGAGTTCAGGGAACTGTAAGTAGGAAAGTGTCACTGTGTGTTCGCCTCGATAGAGGACTTAATAACTCTAATTTCCCAATAGTGTAATGACACGGGTTGCGCGAGGGGCAGAGCCGTGCTTAAACTGTTCAGAACGGGCAGGTTGCAACCACGCGGAGTTCTGAACAGGTGAAGGCATGGCCATTTATACACACGGTTGCCAGTCAACGCCGCCATCAGGCAATCAGCCAGCGAGTGTGTTCATTTAAGGGTCCTGATACCGGTAAGGTATCAAGGCCAAAGACCAAAGAAAAGAAAGAAAGAAAGAAAGAAAATAAAAGAAGAACAGACAGACAGTGTGCTGTTCAGAGACAGAGGCAAAGCACCAGCCTCTGTCTATTTACTGTAAGATGCCGGCGAGAGAAAGAGAGAGTGAAAGTGAAAGCGGCACTCGTCAGTCCAGCGTGCGCGGTCAGTACAGTTTATTAATGCACAAAGCACAAACTCTCTCATAAATCCTCGGTGAGGGCATAAGCCCAGAGAGTGTCATGGGTCTAGCTGGTTGTAGTGCTAGACCGGCTGATGGTGTTGCCGTGGGCATGAAGGTAGGCATGTACGCAGAGCCCTCTGCGTACATGCCTACCTTCATGCCCACGGCAACACCATCAGCCGGTCTAGCACTACAACCAGCTAGACCCATGACAGAATGCTTGACCCAACCAAGGCATAGCAGAGGGGTCCCCCCCGGGGAATTTTTTTTGGGGGGGGCTGGGACCGTGACGCTGGGGCAAGCAGGCTGAGGGTAGTCGGCTTGCCCTACAGCAGAACTATGAAAGGTCCCACAAGCACCGCTTCCAGAGCCTCACGGGGAGGCCCCAAAGCACCGCGTCCAAAGCCTCACGGGGAGGCTCCAAGCTCCGTTCCAGGGCCTCACGGGGAGGCTCCAAGCTCCGTTCCAGGGCCTCACGGGGAGGCTCCAAGCTCCGTTCCAGGGCCTCACGGGGAGGCTCCAAGCTCCGTTCCAGGGCCTCACGGGGAGGCTCCAAGCTCCGTTCCAGGGCCTCACGGGGAGGCTCCAAGCTGCGTTCCAGGGCCTCACGGGGAGGCTCCAAGCTGCGTTCCAGGGCCTCACGGGGAGGCTCCAAGCTGCGTTCCAGGGCCTCACGGGGAGGCTCCAAGCTGCGTTCCAGGGCCTCACGGGGAGGCTCCACCCCTTCGTCTCCGGGCCTCACGGGGAGGCTCCACCCCTTCGTCTCCGAGCCTCACGGGGAGGCTCCGTCATCCAGTGCCTCAGTGGGGGATTCCCCCCCTTCCCATCCCAGAGTGTCAATGAGGTCCCAAATCCACCACCCGGCTTCGGCGTCAAGTCTACCACCCCGAGCACGGGCCATTGCCGCCTCCACTGCCAAGCGTCAAGGGCAGACCCGAGACTGCCTCCGGCGCCTGGCTTCGGCGGCATTCCAGTTCCGCCCGCCTTCCCATCCTGCTCGGGGAACCAGCTCGTCGGCGTCGTAAGTCGGGTGAAATGACTCAAGACAATGGGGACCTCCGGTAACGCTCCGGAGGAGCGTTTTTAAGGGGGGGGGTACTGTTAGGAACCTCCACTAGAGGTCACTGTTCATGTCTGTCTGTCTTTGTGTAGTTCCTGTTGGTTGACTCAGTTTCCCAGAAGGCACCTCAGTCAGGTGATGAGGCTCACCTGAACTGAAGTGGCTCATTAAAACTTTCTATAAATAGCAGTTTGTTCTGGGAAACTGGGTCGAGCATTGTTTGTGATTGTCTGATTGGCTGTTGGTGATTGTTTGTCTGTTTGGATTACCATCATGTGGGCATTCCTTTTTGTTACTTTGAGTTTATATTTGGTTTATGTTTTGTAACCTTAGTTTTCAGAGGGCTCTAGTTTTGTTTTCTTGATGTTCCTTGTGTCTGTGGATTCATGGAGCTGCTTTGTTCACTGTGTAGTTAGGCTGTGTCTCCTCCTGTGTCCTGTGTAAGTACTGTTTTGCCTTCTGGTCTTTTCCCTTGTATGTGTAGCCACATGAGTGCTTAGCCATTAGCAGGGTTAGCCGCTAGTAGGCCTGGATGGCTAGTAGGGTCAGCTAGTAGGGTTAGCCTCCAGTAGGCTAATCTCTAGTGGGAGTGACTGCTAGTGGTTCTGGTCACTAGTAGGTTAGCCGCTAGTTTGGTATAGCCCCATGTGTGCCCTGCCTTTTGTCTTCTGGTCCCCTAGGTCAGTACTAACCCCATTAGCCACTAACCCGGTTAGGTCAGTCTCCAGTGTCCCCAGTACAACATGTAGCTACTAACCTCACTAACCCAGCTAGTCTAGTTCCTGTCAGTCTCTGTGCCCCTAGCCCTGTCTCCTGTCTAGCCCTGTCTCCTGTCTAGCCCTGTCTCCTGTCTAGCCCTGTCTCCTGTCTAGCCCTGTCTCTCTAGCCCTGTCTCCTGTCTAGCCCTGTCTCCCTCCAGTCTCTCCAGTCTCCAGTCCCTGTCTTTAGTTCCCCTCTGTGTCTTAGTTAGCTCCAGCTCCATGTTTCCTCATCCCTAGTCCCTGTGTCAGCTCCTGGTCCCCTGTGTCAGCTCCTGGTCTCCTGTGTTCCAGATCCCTTCCTGTTCCTGTGTTTTTCCTGAGCCCTAGTTTTAGTTTGAGTTTGTTGTTTTAGTTCCTTTGTTCTGTTTTTGAGTTGTGTTTGTTTAAATAAAAGACTCTTTCTGTTACACCCCTCTGCGTACATGCCTACCTTCATGCCCACGGCAACACCATCAGCCGGTCTAGCACTACAACCAGCTAGACCCGTGACAGAGAGGGTATAGTTTTGCTTTATTTTCCAGAGCCCTGTCAGTTCTCGCATAGATGGCGGGGCTCTGTTTATTTAGTGTTTTCAGTTTTTTTTTTTTTCGTTTCACTTAAGTTCCTTAATTAATAATCCCAACGGGAAGGTCTTCCCGTGCCTGTCATAAGCACTTTTACACACTCCTATTTCGTTAACCCCCTCTAAGCCCTGCTAAAGGGCTCTTATCATTAAAAAACATTGCGTGGTGCGGCTTTCCATATCGCACTACGTCACAAATAGATTTAAATATGTGCATGCATAGTGCCCTGTGATGGAAGAGCTGTGGTACAGTAGATCATTTTTACATGAAAGTATTTATGCTGTATCAGAGCTGATGCACAAGACCCTGCACTTTCCTCAATTAACTAAATGACCAAAGCTGACTAATATAAAAGAAAACCCAGAGGTTCCTAATTACTTCCTAAAGTAATGTATAGGGCAGGTGTAGCTCAGTGGTTAAGGTGTTGGGGTACTGATCAGAAGCTCTCAGATTCCCAGTGACACCAAGTTGCACCAAGAGTGAGGTCCTTAACCCTCAAGAAGATGAAAAATGTAAGTTGTCAGGGGAAGGGCATCTGCCAGATGCTGTCATGCAATACTGAATCACTGGTCTCGTACACTTAAACAGCTTCTTTAACAAGGGAATAGTAAAATCTACATAAAAATGAGATGCGCCCAAGCTAAGGCTTATCTTTGTTTTTACATAATTCATGTTCTGAGATAAGTTGAAGACGTATATAATTATTTTATAAAATCCAATTCATGTATTCATCCAAAACCAATGAAAACATCGTTTGTATAGTATTGTACTGTATATACTTTACTTATTTTGAACTCACACTCTGTCTGAAAATAGTATGTTTTGAATACTTTTCAATAAAATGCACTTTTTAATACTGAGGACTACTGATGCCCATCATTATAAACCATGCTAAAATGCATGACATTACCTGTTCACTGTTCTTCTTCTCCTCTTGTATTTTCTGATATTTCTCACTGTTTCAAAATACATATACAACATTAGCGCAAGTCAAAAGTGTAGACACATATACTCATCCAAGGGTTTTTCTTTATTGGTGCTATTTTCTCCTGTAGAACAACACTAAACACATCAGGAGTTTGTTAGAGAGAATGACAAGTGTGTGCAAAGCTGTTATTAAAACAAAACATGTCAACTTTGAAAAATCTACAGTATAAAACTTTCAACTGTTACTTTTTTTGCTTAATACATACACTGATCAGTCCTAGCATCAACATTAAAGCCACCTAGGGTTTGGGTTGCACTTGTGCCATCTGGGCAGCGCTGGTCCCTCAAGGTAAGAGATCACAAGACCTCTGGGGGTGTGCTTGTATATGTTATTCATTTCACCTTGTAGTGGTGTTTATGTTATGGCTGATTTGGTGTAATTGAGCATATAAATGATCAGTCTAATATGATTGTGTATATTCCTACATTTTATAAAAGCTATTTGTATTTATTAGCTATGTGCCTTAGGTATGTAATCAGTTTGTGTAAACAAGTCGCAATAATTTATAATCATTACCAAATTGTCTCATATTCTCCAGGGGTCCAACAGATGTTTTTATTTGCTGAGTTTTGGGATTATAGTGATAATAATTTGCTTCATGTTGGGGGAAGTTTTTCTTGTTGAAATACATACATGTCTAACCTTAATTATTAAAATATACACTTTGCCCTGTACTGTATATGCTAAAAAAGAAAATATACATGTTAAACATGAAGGTAAATTATCTTGGTATTCACAATTTTAATTTAAATTAAAAACATTTTGAATGGGATTTAATCAGGAATTTATCCTTCAAAGACCAAATCTAACTAAATAACTAAATTTAATGTCCCAAACACAATAAATTCACAAAATTAACAAATATGCTAACAATTAACAAATTAATGTTATACAATCCTTTCTCTCAAGGTGGGTTATAATATGTTAGTTTTCCATTCTTCACATATTATTTCCACACTGTCTATTCCTCCTTAATAGGACTTTTCACACCTGGAAAAGGCATGTAGCACAGTCATGGGATTCATTCACAGTCAGGTTTTTTGACTTTTAACACCATCCAACCTGCACTTCTGAGGGATAAGCTTGAGTACATGGGAGTGGACAATTATCTATGTACCTGGATACTGGATTACCTCACAAACTGACCACAGTACAGTATGACATGGCTGTCTGCAACACTGGAGCCACGTAGGGAACGGTCCTGGCGCCAGTCCACTTCTAAGTGCAGACTACATGTTCAGCTCAGCAACCTGCCACCCGCAGAAGTTCATTGATGACTCTGCCAATATCGGCCTGATCATGGAGGATGATGATTGGGAGTACAGAGGACTGATTCAGAATTTTGTGGACTGGTGTTACTGGAACTGCGTCCAGATAAATGTGGGGAAGACCAAAGAACTGGTGGGGGACTTCCGCAGAGAGTGGACTTTTATAAATAACTGGTTGTTCAAACTGGACTGGACAGACCACACAAATGCAATTTATAGGAAAGGACAGTGCAACCTTTTTTGACTTTGTGATGGCATCAGCCATCGTCTATCGTCTTCTGATGCAGTAGCATCTCTACTGTAGACAGGAAGAGTCTGGACAAGCTGATAAATAAGGCCAGCTTAGTTCTGGGGGTTTCCCTGGACACTCTACAGGAGGTGGGAGAAAGGAGTACGGTAGCTAAGCTATAATCATTACTGGAGAATGACAGTTTCATCACTGAGCAGCAACTTCTGTGACAGACTGTCACATCCTAAGTGTTTGAAAGAGCGATATCGAAGGTCTTTTTTCCTGCTGCTATTAGACTGTACAATCAGAGCGGCTCTTCAATTGTTAAAAAAAAAAAAAAAAATATATATATATATATATATGAAATACTTTTTAGCAAATACTTTTTTGTCACACTTGCTCCTTTCTATTTTCATGCAAATCCCAGGACCCTAGATTAGTGTTTTTTTCCCGTTTTCATCTGAAAACTGGTTTGATATGTAAAACATTTATTTCTTCACAGGCATGTAAAATATTCTTCTGTAATGTTATTTATTTCTTTATTTCTTTATTATTTTTCAAGTTATGTAAGAAAATGTTAAATAGTGCCTAACTAAGACGTTTGCACAGTATAGCACACACGGATGCATGCACACACAAAATGAAAAGAAATAAATAATTTGATTCATTACTTACTCCTGTTTGTAGGTTTTCTGGTATCCCCGTTGTTCATCATCAGAATCCTCAGGCTCTTCTTCAGCTGCACAACTCCTGAAAATAACAGATGTTAGTTAGCCCCCAACTCCCCCCTCCAAACAAACCCAGACACACACACAAAAGAGAGAGAAAGAAGGACACCCACACCTGAATCGGTTGTCAGCATTCATTTTGCAGAACCACTTTTTAGGTAGTTTACCAACTCCGTCAGGAAGTTTTCGCCACTTCAAGCAATCATCACACTGAACCCAGGTTTGATCTGGCTTGTGAGTCCTGTGAATGCATAAAAAAAAAAATTAAAAAAAACTTTAACCAGTCAACAACTGAACAAGAAAAACAAATGCAAGTTTTTCAGGATGTTTCACAGGTGTATGTAGAACTGTCTAAGCTCAGTTATTTCTATTTGTGAGGATTATATTTCTCTATTTACTTTCTTAGTATCCATGAAGGTTATTGGATCCTGAAGGTAGCATTAGTAGACATTTATCCCCAAAGAATCAAAACTGAAACGTACAACATTGTGCCAAGATCACCATCTTCAGCAAGTCACACTACATGATTTGCTGAAGATGGGGATGTGATGTTGCTAAAACATTCTGAGTTGCTGAAAAGTGTCAACTTTTATTCTGTGTTAAAAACAAATTAATTATTAGTAAAATTTTATGTTTCACAAAATATAAATTAATAAGCAATTAAAATAGAAGAATTTCAGAAAATTATGTGATTATAGCAGATCAGTGCACCATATGATCAGAATTTGTGGTATGAATGCACATGTTGATTTTGTTAAACAGGCGGATTCTGCAAACCTGCTATGTTAAATTTGAATTCTAATATACTGTATATATTTGTCACATATACAGCCATACACAGTATGATATTAAGTGAAATTACTGTATGACCGCTTATGACCTAAAAAAGAAAATGGAGTGTCCATAGTCTTTGCAATCTTTTAAAGAATCATATTAAATATTATTTAAAATAATTGACTGGCCATCTCTCATCAACATGAAGCAAACAAACAAAGCATGCAAAAAGCTTGTTCCTGCAATTTATATTGTGTGTGTGTGTGTGTGTGTGTGTGTGTGTGTGTGTGTGTGTGTGTGTGTGTGTGTGTGTGTGTGTGTGTGTGTGTTTATGTGTATTTATGTGTGTACAGTTTTAAACTTACAAAAAATCATCAATGGATTCAGTGGAGTTGTTTTTCTTATGTCTATACCGGATTTCCTTCCAATAATCCTCAAGCTTAGTACCTAAACTCAGCATGGTTCTCCTACACAGACACAAAATTACATGTTTAAGTACACTGTATACAGCCTGTATGCACAGGAATGCTGCTTGTTAGTGTTAAAAAATCAACAGAAACTCTACTTGTAATACTCAACACCACTTGAGTTACCAAAACAACTGAAGGTTTTCCCAAAACTCCGTTTTCAGTGGTGTTGTGTGAACGGGGGAAACTGAGATTTTGGGTTCTTGTAATGTCAATTTGGGTGCTGATGATGTCAACGTTTGTATGCTCGTCTTCTTGTTTATGAGGATATTTTGTGTAATAGTGGACTTGTGTACCGTAAACTAGTGACTGAGTTAACGCTGTTGACTGGACATTTTACATGCATGTAAAAAGCAAACATTACAAGCAAATGCAAGGCTGTAAATTGGCTGTTAAAAAGAATTTAATAAAAAAAAAATAAATAAATAAAAGAGCAGTGACAGTAATAACTTATCAAAGTCAGAGAGGAAAAGCATTAAAGTGGAACCTTGGATTACGAACATAATTCATTCGAGAAGCAGGCTCACATTTCAAAACACTCATAGACCAAATTGGACATACCATAATATCCCATAATAATAATGGAAAATAAAATTTTTCATTCCACAGCCCCAAAAAAATAAATACGTTAAAATAATTAAAACTATTTAGTACAAATAAAACAAATTAACCTGCACTTTATCTTTAAAAATATATTTTAAAAAATTCCAACAGATAAGTGTTTCCGTTTGTGCACGCAAGCGCTGTGTGTGTATGTGTGTGTGTGTTTGTGTGTGTGTGAAACTAAAGGAAGAGGAAAGAAGGAATGAGCTCCTCCCGTCTGCCTCTTCTCATCTTACACAGCAACCCTTCTTCCTCTCTTATTTACAGTAAGTTTCTCACACACGCGCACACACAACGGAAACACTGTTGTATTCGGAAATTAAACAAGAAATCTCTCTAATAACACTAAAATGAGCGCACACTAACGGAATCACTGCTATAAAGTAACAATAAAACAAATTAACCTTCAGTTTACCTTTGAAAAGAACTCAGTTTTGACCAAGTTTTATCTTTCGGACAAATGGCCTCACATTTGCCTCCAGAATACTCTTGTATACAGTTGATTTCATGCTCGACTCAATGACTGCAAGGTCCTCGGGTCCTGTGGCTGCAAACAAATCTTCTACTTCACCGCCATGCTTGGCAGTCGGCATGAGATTCTTTTGCAAAAAATCTGTCTGGTTTTCACCAAACTTGGTGCTCGACATTAAGGCCAAACAACTCCTCTTTGATCTCATTTATCCAGACGACATTCTTCCAGAAGCCTTGTGGTTTGTTCAGATGCAGTTTTAAGAACCTCAGTCGTGCTTCCATGTTCTTTTGAAAAAGAAGAACTGCGTGGACTTTAATATTGTCAGTGAGCACCTCCAAGTGGAGCAGTGCTTGCCCTATAACCCAGAGGTCCTGAGTTCAATTCCCAGGTGATGCTGTAACCTAGCTGATTTGGCTGAGTTCAGAAGGAAATCCTCTGTCTATATATATTAAATATAATGGCAGTAGAATATGGTGAGAGAAGGTACAGTATGCAACTCTGTGAATGCCAACTGCCAGTAAACATTGAAGAAAACATGGTTGATCTTTGATTATCCACTTTGCCTTTTTGGTTCTGCTTTTCTCAGTAAAAACTTAAGTATGTAGATCTGTATTTTGTGTCTTTGGGCCCCTCATTGTGGCTGTATTCAAAAATGTATTTTCATAAAATATGTCCCTGTACATTTGAAATGAAAGTTTTTTGATGTGTGGAAATGTTACTCAAACCCACCTATACTCATCTGTATTGTCAAAGTCCTGCTTGTTGTGAGTTGGTGTAAGGTAGTTACACTCGATCACTCCAATAACTCCCACTCCTGTGCCGTTGATCTGGTGGTAAAATTGCATTATCTTTAATAGTTGAAAACCCTTGCTCAGAATCACACTGTGTCGGATGAAAGAATAAAACTGCAGCTTGGTTTACAGTACTGTATTATTAATCATGGGTGTAACTATGGTTCTAGTGCCACCAGATAAACCCCAGTGGCAGTTACTAACCACTGAATCTCTCCTAGTGCCGTGGAATAATATGGATAATATTTGCTGTAAATAACACCATGCGTTTTCTTTATTTCTTTCTTTTCTGGAACCTAGTCACTGAATGTGAATTAGATAGGAGATGGTACCAAGGGCCCAGGTGTGCCCAGTTAGATTGACTGTTTACAAAAAGTCCTCAATATTTATGAAGGGGCTGTCGGTGGTCATCTGCGTGTTTTTTTCCACCCCATTCTGTATCTGTATGCAGACAAAAAGATAAAATATTTATGAGCTGTATGATTCTTACCCTGCGCTGACAGCCGACACGATCATAGGCTCTGATGAGACGGTTTTTGTGGTACATCATGATGCCATAGTGCTCTCTGGACTTTGTGTTGTAGCCAAATGTGATTGGTATTGGCTTTTTCTGAGAAAAAGACTTAAGGGCGATATTTTCAAATAATTAATGCTTATACTTTGTCTCTTCCAGTTGTTCAAATATTTGGCACAAGGATACAAGGGGAGGATTACACACAGGCTTGTATGTGTCCTTGAAGACATGTTCTAGAGTTTTAGTGACATACTGAGTTTCCACCTTCTGCCCTTGAATGATGATCTGCATTTTTGGCTTCAGGTACAGGATACTACAGTATGCCTGAATCAAGAGTAAAATAAACACAAAGTGTATTCACCAGTGGTTATAAAACAAAATACATTTAATACCTCCTTGAATTCTCCATTAAAAATTTAAACAGTCTAGATTTAATTTAATTGGTATTAGATAAACACTCATTCATGGTGAACTTTCTGTTGATCTCTAAAAATGTGGCATTTATGAATACAGCTCTGGAAAAAAACAAGAGACCACTGCAAAAAAATCAGTTTCTTATGTTTTTTTTCCCTTACAGGTTCATGTATTGGTGAGAAACGAAATGCAAATAATTTGTAAACAAAATGTGTTAATGGTTTGGCTAAATAACATTACGAAATCAGTATTTGGTGGAATAAACATGATTTGCAATTACAGCTTTCATGCATTTTGGCTCTCCACCAGTTTGTCACATTGCTTTTGGGTAATTTTATACCACTCTTTATGCAACAAAGTCAAACAGCCCAGCTTTGCTTGATGGTTTGTGACCATCCATCTTTCTCTTGATGACATTCCAGACATTTTCTGGAGTAAATTGCAGTGGTCTCTTATTTTTTTTTTCCTGAGGTGTATTTTCCCTGTTGACTTTCTTTGGAATAAATTTCCCTCTTCCTACCTGATTTTGGAAATTATCAGATTTTTCACTGTAACCAATAATAATAATTCATGCACTTCAAGCCTTTCTAAAAGACCCATGTTATCTCAGCAAATTGAACTTGTGACCTTTCTATAATATATAAAATTAATAGGTAATTTCCACATTCAGTGATTCAATTCTCACCCGCAATGAATATCCAATCTCAGGCACTTGAACTGCAGTCTTTGCCTGCTGCCTATTTGTTTCTTTGATGTTTTCGTACACCTCAGTAGGAATCTGGAAATCATAGCGGTCCTTTTCAAAGTCAAATTCCAGTTCTTCTAAAGATGTTCTGCAACAGAATATTTTTTAAAAGGAAACAGGCAAGTTTATAAGCCAGGTATTTTTACAGGTAAGATCTTGTATGCCATAACTGTACATGCTAACCCACAATATTTCTCCTGGCCCACAGTAACTTATCAAACAAAGTATAAAACCTGAATTTTCCGAGATACTCTTTTGCAATATTTTTTTCCATAAATAGTAGGCTATCTGACTTTTTGTACCATATTTCAAGTAATGCCACCTAAAAATATATTGTCACAAATGCAATCAGTTTGTAATACTTCTTCCTTCTTCTGAAAAAAGGAGCTTTCTCTCACATGTGCATACACAAATTTAGGCTATAGTGACATGAAAATATTAAAATGCAGCAAAGAACATATTGTAAACAGAATGAGCAACTCGCCATCTTATCTTCTAGTCCAAGTCGTTTGTTCTTTTGAATCTATTACACTGCATAGCGTCTATGGGAGTCACATGACAAAAGAACGAACGACTCAGACCAAAGACTCAAAGGTAACGACTCATTTCTGTTTCCTGTACATAACCTACGGAGGTTTTGCGATGATTTGCGTATGCACGCCCAGTAGAAAATGAACAAATCACTCTCTGAGACTAAAGACTCGTTCATAAAGAACAATCATTCATGAACGACCCATCACTAATAAACAGATCAATATATGTGTGTTTTTTTCTGCGGAAAGTTTAAAATCAGTTTGTCTCATCCTGTATGTTCAGAATTTGTGGCGATGATAAAAAGCAGTAATGCGAAGCACCACTATGAAACAAAACACAGGTTCTTTGAGCAAACACATCCACAGCAGTCCGATGTGAGGGCTTGTAAAATACAATAATGTATTTTTTTTACATTATAAAACAATTCTGAAATCTTCCAAAATATGCAGTAACTTCCTTTGAACAGTTGATATTGAGACGTTTCTGCTATCGTTTCTGCTCTCTTCATAATGGCACTAATCCAAGGTGCTGTTAAGTGGTGATTTCTGTGGCTGGTAACTCTAAATGAACCTCTCCTTGTGGATTTGGTTTTGCTTTCCTGGGATGGTCTTCATGGGAGCCAGTTTTATGATAGTGCTTGATGGGTTTGCAAATGCGCTTGGCAATAATTTCTTGCAAGAACTATTCCAGAACAGCTGACCTTCGTGTCTTAACATAACAACTGGCTGTTGTTGTTGTTACTTAATTACCTATCTCCATGAGTGTTATTTCACCGTTTGAAAAACTCCAGTATTGTTCTAGAATGAAGAAACTAAATCACAAATCAAACCCCACTGAATTAGATATTTTCTAATTTGACTGGTAAACATTTGACTGGTACTGTGTGTGTGTGTGTGTGTGTGTGTGTGTGTGTGTGTGTGTGTGTGTGTGTGTGCTTTTGTGTGAGGTCACCTGCGTAAGTTCCAGATAATGATGCGGGTTCCACTTTTTGATTTGGTGCTTAACCCATCTATGACACTGAACTCTGACAGCAGGTCTTCCTTGGTTTTAAACAGCGAATATTTCAGGATATCATGAAGACACTCCTCATACTCTGGTGCGACACTCCAGTTAAGGACCAAACTCCATAGCAGATTCTTTAAACACTCAGCAAGAATGTTTTTTTTTTTTTATTACCAACTGTCCAAGGTTTTCTCACGTTCATGACTACATACAACTACTTGTCTTTGAGTTTCACTTTAGCTAACTAAAATGCTTTAATCTGAATAAATTAAGAGCAATACAGAGGATTAAGTGAACAGAAGTACATCAAACAATCATAAAAGTACAATGCAAAACATTATGCCCAATAATGTGTAGGTCCTTTTGCGCTCCTGGGGTAGCTCCACAAGATACCAAGAACTTTGGGGGTGTGCTTAAGATTTATTTCTCAACACATGGTTCCTCTACTATACTTACTGTATCTCCTGCAAATATAAAACTTTTTGTAATAGTCATGCCCTGTTAAATGTTGCTATTTACCATTCCTAGTGTATCTAGCCATCTCTTCATCTGTGCCTATGTAAAGGATATCATCAGTCTCTCCAGTGTTGGTGAACTTGACAATAGGCACTATAATATGCTCTGATTTTATCATCTTAAGGTAAGTCTGTGAGAGGAGACCCACACACATGGTGTTGGCTTTCTTTGAGAACACAATGGCATCCTTTCCCAAATGCATTGAGCTTGACTTAAAACCATTACCATACTGGCCCACTGGGACATGGCCTCTTATTGTCTGCTTTTCATTGAAGCCAAAACTGAGAGAGAGAGAGAGAGAGAGAGAGAGAGAGAGAGAGAGAATATCATTTACACATGAACAAATCTGTAATTTAAGTAAATTACTGGCATGATCACAGTCCTACCTGAGCATTTTGTGCATCTTGTCATAATCCATGCCTTTTCCATTATCCATGAAGAGGAGGCAGTGTTGGTCTTGAATCTTAGTTTTACTAATCCAAAATTGTTTAGCACTGACATCTGGGTCATAAGCATTGTCTGTCAATGGAAAAAAAGAAGTTCATCATGCAGAAGATTTTAACTGTTTGTACTGTTGTAAAGTGACAGTTTTAACTTACCGATCAGTTCTGCTACAGCACTGAAAGGCCAAATGTGGCTAGTGGAGTTTGCATGCAGATAATGTGGATGAATCTTAAAAAAGAAAAAAGAAAAGAAAAAAAAAAACAATATGAACATCAACACATAAGGCATGAATATATACAGTACAGTCAGGTTCATACAGTAAGTATTTGTCCTGTGACACAATGTTTGTATTTTTGCTTTCATATGCCACCATAGTGGATTTGAAATGAAGCACAAATATGTGACTAAAGTGTACAGTAGACTTTCACATTCATTTAAATGTTGATAAAAAAAAATATATATATATATATATATTAACTAATTATTAAAAACAATTGTCTTGTTTTTACATAGCCCTTCCAATTTTACAGGGTCAAAATAGATTGAACATTGTATCCAATACTTGGATGCAGATGCTGCCAAAGATTTGGAGCATTTGTCTGAATATGACTGACAGACGTTCCTATGCCATAACACTGCACAGTACAATCTCCAATGATGATTTAACACTTTTAGAGTTTGAATCCAACTGCACCTTCATAAACACTGTATTTTATTTTATTTCAACACTGGGAATTTTGCTGTGTGCCTCCACCATGCTTGATGATGATTTGCTTAGGGTCATGAGCAGTTCCTTTCTTTTTCCATATTTTACCATAATCCTGGTATAAATTTCTGTTGTATCAGAACTAGGCAGAAAGTTTTGTAGCAAAGCCTAATGGAGTCTTTCTATTCTTACACATTGCCAGTGGTTTGTGCCTTAAGGTAAAGCAGCAGTACATTCATGAAGGCGTTTCTTGATTGGACGCTTTGATAATTATACACCCACCTTCTCAAGAGTGTTCTGAATCTTCTGTCATCTTACAGATCTTGACATTGAAATAGATACAACATTTTTATGATTTTAATTTACAAGTAAGCCTAAGCCTTAAGCTTAAGCATTAAGCCTAATTTTAAAATAAAAGTGCAGAATCTTGTGTTGCAATGTGGTAATGCTTATTCCATAGCTGTACCCAGGTTAACTGAATGTTGACAAAGGCTTACTCATAGCCTGGCAATATATACTGTAACTGTTAATATACATGTATTATAAAGTTTTAAAGTTGCGTAGTTGAATAAACGAATCACTCAGTCTGTCCGCTGTGCTTGCTGACACCAGGAGAGACTCAGTCAAATATGCAAGCATGTTGTTTGTCAGAAAGATCTCTGTTTATTAACCGCAAAAGATAGAGTTTTTATTTGTTTGACCAAACACCTGTGTAATATCTGTTACTACAAAGAACATAAACCAGTGTAAAATGTTCCGGTAAAATCCTGAAGAACAAAAGAGAGAAAGATGGACAGATGTTCATAGAGACGAACCAGGATGTTAGCTCGACATGGTAAAAAAAATATATATCCCTGACTAAAATCCTGTGGTACAAACTGCCTTTAGAAGTCATCTAATTAGTAAATAAAGTCCACCTGTGTGTAATTTAATCTCAGTATAAATAAAGCTGTTCTGTGAAGCCCTCAGAGGTTTGTTCGAGAACATTACTGAACAAACCACCAGACAGGTCAGGGATAAAGTTGTGGAGAAGTTTAAAACAAGGCTAGGTTAGGATTAGGAAAAACAATCTTATGAACATCTTATTGAGCACTGTTCAATTCATCATCCGAAAATAGGAAGGAGTATGGCACAACTACAAACACATGTAGTATGTACATGACATAGCATCCACCTAAACGGCCAAAGAGAGCATTAATCAGAGAGTCAGCCAAGAGGTCCATGGGAACTCTGGAGGAGCTGCAGAAATCCACAACTCAGGTGGAAAAATCTGTTCACAGTACAATTTTAATCGTGCACTCCATAAAGCTGGCCTTTATGGAAAAGTGGCAAGAAGAAAGCTATTTTGGAAAGAAAGCCATAAGAAGAATTTGCAGTTTGCGACAAGCCATGTTTGGTGACACAGCAAACATGTGGAAGAAGGTGCTCTGGTCAGATGAGACCAAAATGTAACTTTTTGGCCTAAATGCAAAATGCTATGTGTAGCGGCAAACTAACACTGTGCATGGTGGAGGAAGCATCATGTTGTGGGGATGCTTTTCTTCAGCAGGAACAGAGAAGCTGGTCAGAGTTAATGGCAAGATGGATAGAGCCAAATACAGGACAGTCTTTGAAGAAAAACTCCTGGGCGGAGATTCCAATCCCAGCAGGACAACGACCCTAAACATATAGCCAGAGCTACAATGAAATAGTTTAGATTAATGCACAGACCTAAATCCGTTTGAAAATCTGTGGCAAAACTTTAATTTCTGTCTGAGCTTGAAGAACAATGGGCAAAAATTTCAGCGAAAGTTGGTTTTACAAAGTATTGACTCAGGGTGGCTTGTTTTTTGTTTTGTAGTAAATATTATGTACAGTAGTTAAAACTACTGACATTCAAAGAGAGTTTGTTTATTTTATATGACATTATTTTCTTGAACTTTCTGTATACTTTAAACTTCATGAAATTATCAACTTGCTTACTAACAAGCGTAGCAACTAATGACAAAAATCTACTTTTAAGTAAGATTTAAAAAAGATAAAAAATAATTTTATCCTGTAGCTGGCATCTGTAACAATGGTGGTTAAAATGTCTGGAATAAAATTATTTATTGTAAAAAGTACAAATGTCAAATTCTAAAAATTGATAAATGCTTTGTAAAAAGTACCTCATAGAACTAAATTAGAGACTGATTTTTAAGATTTTTCAGCATTAAAAAAAAAGATTAAGGGTTAATTCATCATCAAGTATGAATAAATGATGAGATTGAGAAGTCTCTTTAACTATTAATCTTAAGTTAATCATGCACTGTAGTTATATATTTATTACAGATGACAGCTTGGGGCAGGACTGTTTTAGTATATTTATAGTGTATGGCTATACAGTACAGTCCATGCTTGTGCACTTCCTTCAAACACAGACCAACATACTGGGCAATACACTATAGGAAAGATCTTTGGTATCAAAATAATTATGATAAAAATTATTTGAACACAAAGGATACTGTATCTGTGGCTATTGTTATTTTTGTTAGTGGACTCAATAAACCTCTAATATCCTTGTCCTGTTTGACAACAAACCCTGGTGTAATTTCTAGCAAAGTTTCACTAGGAGCGTGGCATGGTGACTTAGTTGTTAGCACTGTCGCCTTGCACCTCCAGGGTCTGGGTTTGATTCCCACCTCTGTGTGCATTGTGTTTGCATGTTCTCCTCGTGCTTAGTGGGTTTCATCAGAGTACTCCAGTTTTCTTCCACAGAAAGACATGCAGATTAGACTAATTGGTGTTTCCAAATTGTCCATAGTTCTGAATAAGTGTGTGTGCCCACTAATGGATTGGCACCCTGTCCAGTGTGTTCCAATGCCTCATGCCCTAAGTTTCCTGGGATAGGCTCCAGGCCCCCTGTGACCCTGAATACAGGATAAAGCGGTATAGATAAGGATGAATGCAAATAGGTCACATGACCTGGAAAGTATAAAAAAAAATAATATTTTAATAAAAATGATCAATAAACATGCAAAATGATAACATTTAATAAGAAAGATTGTGCTCTCTGCAGGGAAGGTGGCCACATATTTTAGGAAAGACTTTGAGGCAATAGGTCACATGACCTGGAAGTTATTAAAATAAAATCATTAATATTTCTTTTGAAAATATAAATAAATATGCAAAATGATAAAATGCAAAGTCATGATACACCACCATGCATCACATTTACACTAACAGTAACTTTATTTATTTATTTATAATATAAAAATGTATAATATAATTATGATCTGTATTTCAGTCGGACAGTAATTTACAGACGGTATACTGATATTGAAATATTGAATATGCAACTTCCAACTTCAAACCAAATTCATGGCAAAATCAAGACCCCTGTGTCCGGTCGGAGTAAGCAGCCCGAAAGCCAAAAGGGCTCACGCTGAGTGAGCCAATGGGTGGCTGGGCGGGGCCAGATGGACGCTTCAGGGAATGGAGGAGTTGATGCTTGTGAAAAAATGAGTGTTGGCAGCTGCCCACGTCGACTCATCCTGCCACTCCATCATTGCTTATGTTCGCCAGCCCCTTACAGTGCCCCTCTTCCAGCTAGGCACTGTCTGGACCACGACATGCAACCCTCACTTCTCTCCTTACTTCCTTTTTATTCTAAATAATATTCTCATTTTCTCTAGGACTCCGCTAGTGTACATGTTTGTGGTGCCGCCCGTGCGTCAAACCAAAATCTGCTTTTCGTCAAAGACCATGTCGCATCTTGGACTCTCTTTAAGCTGCAGCTTCTGCTGCACCATAGAGCACCATAACCTTTGAAAAAAGGTGTTGTCTTCCCTCTTCTGCAAAACATTGTGCCTGACAGAGAGAGAGTTCTAACTCCAGATGATGAAAAAGTTTCTTAAGGTAATTTTTAAGCAAGAGCAAAGATTAGAGAAATAAATCACTTCAACTAGAGCTCGAATTTCCTCACATTACATAGAAAATATATCTAGGAAAAATATGCTGTGAGCAGTCTGTCACCAGTTGTATAATAGCAAATAGTTCTGATGATGATAAATAAAAAAAATTCTAACTCAGATGAAGCAAAAACGAAGCAAAATGATATTACACCGTTTTTAGCTTTCATTTATTAGCTCCAGTTAATGATAGAACTGAGTAGATAGTTTAGTTTGGTACCTTTTAATGCCTAAATGGATTAGACTGCAGATATGCTTTGTATACCTACTGCTTCTGGATATTAAAAGCCTACTGCACAGCAACTGCTGGTGCTTACCTGAACAACAATCACACTTTCTAATGAAATGAAAGTGAAAGTTATTCTACCAACAGCAAGGTAAGACTTTTAGGAGAAATTAAACCTTAACCTGACAGGAGTGTTTCAGTTAATCAGTTCAAACAATTTGTTTCTACATAGCATGCATTTATTTTCTATAGTGTTGAAGTGCCCAAATGTCAAATTTACAGAACACATTTGAAATATATTCATAAACGTTTTAGAAGAATTTTCAACATTTATTGCTGCAGTATACAAAAAGAGCCCACGAGTACTTACTAAGCTTAAAGGAATTCTTCTATTTGGTAAAGATGCCATTACAATTTAAAACAAGTACAGTACAGTAAGTTCCAAAGTGAGATTCTTGAATAAAACTGTTTTCTGCTGGTTTAAAATTCAGGAACAATGCATTGGGGTTTATAGAGACTTTAGAGAAACTCCACCCCTTATGAATCACCATGTAGGGTGGATACAATTTTTTTCACACTAAAATTATTCAGTGATTTATTTTTGTGTGTGTGTTTTAATGTGCACAGATATACAGTAGGTGTCAGTTTGTGTAGGTTTCTGGAAGCTTTCAATAAGACCTATGACAACTATATGTATACACTGTCTTTGTATACAGTGTCTGTAAGAGCTTGACGTGGGGAGCACCACAGACACACAGACACAATGTGAGATGTTATAGAAAAAAGGGGGAATTTAGGAGGGAGGAAAAGAGTGAGGTTGTGCATGTGTGGGTCGGAATCCTGGGCAACCGCATGACGGTTCCCACAGTCACATGAACGCAGCTGTTGCCCTCTGGTTCCCAACTGGAGGTGGCCTTAGGTGGTGCAGAAGTGGTGCTTCCTGGAGTGAGTGAAGGGCAAGAGTTTATATCCAACCATAATGTAACACACCTGTTTATACATTGCCCAGCCAAATAAACAGCACACACTTTAATACTTATTTAATACTTATTAATACTATTCCAATGGCATAGTTTCGATAAGCGAGTACAATTTCAGAACACTTATATAAATCGACATCACATTAATTACTTTCGAAGATCTTGTATTGATAATGGAAGATTCGGACTGCTATGTCAACTTGGAATATGCTCAAGCATTCAAGGAAGAAAAAAATCCATTGATGGATTGTTTAGTATATTCAGATCATCAGCTGACCTCATTTTTGGGCACATAACATTGAACCTAGACCAGACCAACTGAAGCAGCACCAGATCATAACTCTCTTCATACCCTTGTGCTTTACTGTACCTCTACAGTCCATTCTTTATGCTCCCAAGAAAACTGAAGTCTTTTTTTCAGCCTGACTGACAAGTGGTTTTCTTAAGGCTACCCATGTTACTTTCAGTATTAAACATAGCCATTTCTCCCTTGAATACGAAGGTCCACCAATATCCTCCCAGGTTTGAATTAATGGACAGCAGTTTCTTTTTAGATTGCCAACACAAACCACCAATAAATAAACCTTGTTTACAAGGAACAAATTAAAAGTATTACGTGTTACCTGTTGGCTTGACCACACCCTGGCTGCAACGTATTGCTACCACCTGACTCAGGCCAAGGAGCTATCCAGCGTGGAGCAGATGACCCCTCCCAAGAGAGAAAAGAAATATCACAGCCATCTGTGCACCTAGCCGTTGGACCAACTCAAACTTTAATAGATGAATTGCCAGAAAACAATGTGTTTCTCGTACTGTCTGTGTGCATCTGGTTCATCAGTGCTGACTTTAAATAAATTATTATTTTATGATGTACTTGATGTGTACAAGTATGACCTTCTCACAGTTATGCTGTGGCTTCTGAGCATGAACTGTTTAATGTACGCTGCAACTGTACACCACACAGCAGAGACTGAGGACTGTTATAAGCATATAAGATTATTATTTAAATTAAGGTATTTCGATTGAATGAGTTTTAAATGTGCATTATTATTGTAACGTTGTTGTTGTTGAATACTGAATAGTTATCAATTCGGAATTCATAAACACATACAGTACAAGTACAAACTATAGATCACCAAGTTAAGGAAAGGGTTGGATAGTTTACTTTAAATAATATTGACTTTTTTATATTTAATAAATATTTTCTGAATTCAATCAAAACATTTCACTGTTATTTGCTTTTCAGTAAAAGTGTACTTTGAGGATCATATATTCATTATTCAAACTAGACTCATCCACTAACAACATTGCTTCTAATGGTCTTCAATTCTGCTTTTACATTTCTTGCTCCAGAGTTAAGAACTTTTTCTAATTTGTTGCTGTTTTGCTGTTGTTGCCGGATTGACGTCACTGTACATTTCATCTGTAAAGATTTATTGACTAGTAGACCATCTGCTATTTCTCTTACTGATGACATAAAATAAAGATAAACATCAAATGTGTTTATTTCTCGGTCAAGCTGAAACTAATGCTGCAATAAACACTTTCATGTTCTGGAGAAGAGTATAAGTTAACTAGTATATTTAGCAGTTTTCAGTCAGTCAGAAAGACTTGCGTTTATGGAGTTCATTTGAAATTGGTCTCTTCTATCAGCTAAAATAATAAGAGAGGAAACAAGTTTAATTTCTACAACACTAAGCATTTCTACAACACAGTAAAGTCAACAAGTACTGCATGTATATGATGGCCAACACCCTTACTCTTACTTTGCATCTGATTATACAGTGGTACTTCAGCATACAAATTTAATCCCTTTAGTATTGGGAAACTAATTTTCCCATAAGAAATAATGTAAGTTCAAATAATCCGTTGCAGTCACCGAAAAATACCAGTTTCCAACACTATAACCATATTGTAACATATAAAAACTATCAATCAGAAAAGACACATGCAAAATATGAAATTAATAGTTATTAAACCTCACTTAACCCTTAATTTATGATTCCTATTGGCAACAGCTGCTTTAAAAATGAAAGCAGCTCGCTCTTCTTCTTGCTTCTGCGCTTGGTAAAATGGGACCCATGGTGCTAAAATATGATATACAATATAATATAATAATTAAAAACTATAATGTGATGAATATAAACCCATAAATATGTAACTCGCTTCACTTGGCTTTCTACTAAGCCCCTAAAAGGACATGGGTGGAAAAAAAAACTTTGGAGGGGAAAAAAAATTCACAAGTTACATTAACTCCATTACATTTACTTGGGTAACGTTCTGGAAAAAAAAAAAAAAAACTTCTATGAGTAGTTTTGCTGCACCATACTTTTTACTTTTACTTGAGTAGATTCGTGAAGAAGAAACGCTACTCTTACATCGCTACATTCGGCTACACTCGACTCATTACTTTTCTAACCATTTATTCTACACCTGCAGCCTACCATACAGATCTACCGCATGACTGTTTCACCAATCAGATGCAGCAACAATAATCACATGACTCAGTTTGATCAATCAGCCACAATAATAATAACCACATGTTATTGCAGCTGATTGGTCTGGCGGCATAGTGGTGAAAAAAATCTTCAGCCAGTGTTCTATAAATTCATACTACCTGTGAATACATCCTGCAATACACTCACTGCACATGAGCAACCAAAAGTTTCCGCATCTTTGTCTAATTTTGCAGAACGCCCATAAATTCATTCTGCTACTAGTGGGATCTTGCAGTTAGTGTACAGTCTTGCGGTGAGTGTAGAATGCTTTTTTCATGTTTGTGTGATTATATGTTAACTTTAATTGTACATATAATGTTACTTTAACAGTCTATGAATATATAAGTATATTTCAATATAGAATTAATCGCCAAAACATGTACGGTACATTTTTATGCATCCCAAATGTGTGTTTATATATATATATGCGCAGTGGTAAAGTGCAGTGGTAAAGTGCTCGCCCTATCATCCGGAGATCGCAAGTTCGTTTTCCGGGTGATGCTGTAACCTCTCGCAGCCGGAGGTCTAGAGAGAGCTGATTGGCCGAGCTCTCTCAGAGGGGAGGGATGAGAGGTACTTAGTGCTCCCACATTAACCACGGCTCTACAGCCAGTCAGGGGCGTCTGTGAGCTCGCGCAAGAGGAAGGAGCAGATAGCGCTGTCCTCCGAGTGTGTTACACCGCCCCCAATGGTGCGTGAGGTAATAGTAGCCTTAATGTGGGAACCCCCTAGTGACAGGGAGGAATTGGACATGACTAAATTTGGGAGAAAATAGGGAAAAATCCAAAAAAATATATATATATATATATTGATATTGTGAGGGAGGCTAAGACATGCCTTCGCAAACTCCATTGTCTGCGGTCTGCCAGTCAGGAAGATAGAGATCCACTGACAGAGAAATGGGCTGAGCCACAGATCCTCCAGTGTTTAGAGAGTGGGGAGGGAATAACAGTGTAGTGAAGTGCCGTTTGTGTGAACTACACACAACAAATGGCATTTCACCATAATTCCCCTTCCTAGTGTCCAGACGACTTAGGGTTGTATATATCAGTGGTGAGATGGAATTGTATTCAAACTGTAGTGGGTTCCAACATTAAACATTAAACAACTTACAGTAAATCTTGGCATGTTTGTCCTGGTGTATGCATTTGTCCATGTCATCATCGAATAAATAAATGCAATGATGAGATAAACTGGTCATTCACATACGTTATATTGAATGTAAAAAAAAAAAAAAAAAAACAGTCTGTTCTTGTTGTACCAGACAATTTCAATTTAGATTATTATTCTTACTTCTATTATTATCCTTACAAAAAACAAAACAAAATAAATGATGAAAGAACAGAAGATGCAGTGAGGATGGGCAAACACATTTTCCCCAAAGGCAGATGAAAAATTATTGCACTTCAAACTAAAATTTAAAATTACAAGAAAAGTAAATAGTATTGTTTTTCATGGGAAAATCACTCTCTCCCTCTCATTGTTCATCTATACCGCTTAATCCTGTATTAGGTTGTGGGGGATGATTGTTTTGAATGCTGAACTGAAATCTATGTACAGATGTACAGCAGATGTACAGATCTCGCCATTAAGAACACGCACGTTTCTTGAAAAGGAATCTCGCGCGCTTCCGCGGCAGCTCGCGGGAAGTTGTGAAAATGCCGTTCATTGCCTGTAGGGGGCAGTCGTGTTTCAATCTGAAGTATTGTGTGTCTACTGAAGCCAAAAATGTGTTCTCTCTCTTAGGCGCCCATTGTCAGGAAGCGACAGAGCTCATAAACGTGTCAAGCTCAAACTTTAAATACTTTTATGTATTTATTTTTCATTTTCTTCTCTCCTGCAATGATGATACTTCTTTGACTGCGTATTCTCCATTCAGTATTATTATCATTAGTAGTAGTAGTGAAAACTACCGCTGATTAACTCTGCAGTAGTTAAAACAGCGGATTAATTTCATTTGGGGTATTTCTAACAGGCAATCTACTAAATAATAATAAATAGATAAAATAACCCAGCACTTTAACATTTAACCCAGCAGTTTTAGAGTGTAACATAAAAATATTCCATTTGTAAAATAACATAAGTGAAATCATAGGTTGTGTATAGTGATTAAAAAACAATCCAACAAAGCTTATGGTAAATAAATTCTCAGACTCTTCCACTGCAGGTATTAAAAAACAGTAACAATGTCAATTTTAGAATTCGTAGAAGCTCAGTGGTCCGGACAAAACCTCTTGCGGAAGAGCCTTTCCCTGAATTCGCCATTTTCATGGGGGTGGGCATCCCGGTTAATTCATACAGATGGACAGTACTGTACTGTACCTATTTACAGTATCTGACCGATTTACAGTACCCTGACAAAGAGCAATATAAGAATAGTGCCAGCTGGCACACCTTAGAAAATAATTCGGCATCTATTTAGAGTCTAAATATTTTTTTTTACTTGTGCTACTGTTGTTTACTTACGATATTTGTTAATAAAATTTTTTTCTTTAAATGAGGCTTGGGCTCCAGGATGTTGAGCCTATTTACTAGTATACGGAGTCTGATCAGAGCTCTATCGCCCGTTCGAGTGTAATTAATAAATTATGTTTATAAAAATGAAATGAGATCGTGCTTTGAAATTAATCTACAATTCATTTCACTCGCGGCTCGCACTTTCACTTTACAAAAGGCAGCGTTTTGATGAAAAGGTGATAAACGTATGCGATTTACCGATAACAATACTGCATTGATGGATGGATGTTGTTGATAAATATTTAAAATGATAATTAAATAAATAGCTGTCCATCTTTTTTGTGTTCATCTTTTCGGTTTATTATACACCTCTGCACCACTTATTATAATAAATAGTTTTAAATGTTAGTAAAGGTACTATACAGTAGCAAGAGAGGGGTGGGGGGTATATATATACTGTATGCTGTAATTTGGTCATGTTCACCCATGGGTTAAACATATGCGGCATTTAATAGCATTCGCTAGTTATCAAGTTGATATACAAGTCAATCTGCATCAAATAGAATCTCTTGGAATAAGTAAGCATAATAATAAATAATGAATCATCATAGTGTCAGCCCATGGGTGAACATGACCAAATTACTGCATAAACACTGGAACACGAGGATTTAAGAATTTAATTAAACACGAATATGTGTGTGGCATTTTATTTCAAATGCAACATTTTAATGGTTTGTGATCGGTGCATGGGTGCAAAAAGACGTACAACAAAGAATATGAAAGTGTATAATGTTTAATAAAGTTAGCCTAAAACAATTTTGTTCCCTTTCAAAAGCTGCACTCGATGCTGCGTGAAAACGCTATGGGAACATCTCTTTGTTTCCGGTTGTGAAGCCTGTGTATGTCAAAACCTCCGAATACCTTGGCTTATAACCTCTGCCAGGCATGACGTCACCAAATAAGTTGCACCTGCAGGTTATAAATAGGAGTGAACCGGAAACGTCCTCAGATCTTTTTGTCTTCAGGACCGGTTTGTGTGTGTGTGTGTGTGTGTGCAACAGAATCATGGTAGGAAAGAAAAAAACTTTACTTACCGATAATGGCAAGAGTTGGTTGAGAGATGCGTGCCTCCATGTGATTTCTTTCAGAGGGCGATCTCCACAACTTTTTATTGAGTGCTTGGGTTTCAAGGAAAGTGCAAGCATTGTGATCTCCCTATTAAGGCACTTCGCGCGCGACTCGCTTTCTTTAAAGAGAAACCGAGAGCCGTGGTGCATTCCTGGGGCTCGCATGCGTATGCGACGGTATTTCCCCCTTTCTCTCGCGCTCCCCCCGAATCAGGAAGTTTTTAGTATCCGCTTCTCAAGCGCGCTCCGGCGCTTCTTGTGAGCAGACGAAGAGACTTCCTCACGTGCTTCCATGGAGATAGCGTGCTGATCGGGCAGACGCGCATGAGCCGAAATTCCTCTTTTTCTCACGCTCTTCCCGGATCAGGAAGTTTTAGCATCCGCTTCTCAAGCGTGTACCGGCACTTTTTGTGAAGGGGCTGAATACATTTCCTCTTTCGCCACAAAATAAATAAATAAAAGAATAAAATAATTAAAAATAAATAAATAAATAAATAATAAAAAATCCCCAAGCGCTCAAAGTTAGACGACAGGTTTCTGTCGGGTGGCCAGGGGAGGGGCCTCAACGAGGGTTCCTCCCCCTTTTTGGCGATCTCCATGACGAGTTAACTCTTTCATGGAATAAGCCTTATTCATCCCCTGTTTTATGATGATACCCCAGATTGAAGAGACGCTTGCGAGCTATCTCTCTTCTGGGAGCTCATCCTCCCTGAAAAAGCCCACACTGCCCACCAAGCCGTGTAGACTAACATCTTTGTTGGTGGGGAAAGCTTTTCAGGCAGCGGGTCAGGCTGGTGCTGCCCTGCACACCATGGCGGTTTTGCAGGCATACCAAGCTCACCTGCTAAGAGTTCTGAGCACTGGCGGGTCTATTGATGGCGCCGAGCCACAGATTTATTTCTCCGTGCCACCAAGCAGACGGCCCGTGCTATCGGCTGTTCTTTGACTGCCGCGGTCACCATGGAGAGACTTCTGTGATTAAACCTCCCGGGCATCGAGGTCAGGGATCGCGTTTTCCTCCTTGATGCCCCCCCTCGCGCCTTCTGGCTTCTTTGGCAACACTGTAAGCACCGTTGCCACTAGGTTCGGGTGGCGAAGCTCTACAAGCAGACCTCTGTGAGGTCCTGAGGAGCATTATCTCCGCCAAAAAGGAAGTCCTGAGGTTGACGTGCCCAGGACCACGGGGGTGTCTCCCCCCGGGGAAGGATCTGTAAAAATTCCAATAAGGGATAAAGACTACTCCCTGGCACCCTATGGGGACTGTTGTCTAATCTCCGCCACCACTGGTGTTTCGGGAAGCAGCGGTCTCCAGCAAAATGTTAGGTGCTCGGTTCCTTCCTGCCTTGTTTCAGGATGCCGGACACCTAACACCACCCCCCTCCGTTGCACATCGTTTTCCGTGTTTCAATGGCGTGGTCTTCACTTCCATGAAACCAGAACGAGCGCATCTGCTGACTTGCCAATTACAGACTTTGCTGGGAAAAGGGGCCGTAGATTATGTTCCCCTTCCAGACGAGAGATGGGGGGGTTGCGTCCAATTTTACATCTTCTTGGGCTGAACATCAAAATGTTGACAGCCAAAATGATCGTTTCTCAAATTCAACCAGAGGTTTGGTTTGTGACGGTCAACCTGAATGACGCATATTTTCATATAGAAATATTGCCACAACACAGGAGGTTCCTGAGGTTTGCTTTCGGGGGCGAAGCTTACCAGTATCGGGTCCTTCTATCTGGCCTAGCCCTGTCACAGATGCAGCTCTGGCTCTATGATTCCAGGGCATCCGTATTCTGAATTGTATAGACGACTGGCTGATCCTAGCTCAGTCTTAATAGCTAGCGCTTCAACATCAGGATGTCGTCCTAGCTCATCTCCATTCTTTAGGATTGAGACTCAACGCTACGAAAGGCGTTCTCTTTCCTGTTCAGAGGACAACATATTTGGGTGTCACATGGGATTCGATCACAAGGCGGGCACAGCTGTTTCCCACTTGTGTCGAACCCATCCTCCAACACCTTGAAGGAAATCAAGCTAGGCCAGAAAGTGACTCCATCACTTTCAAAGATCTTTAGGTCTCATGGCAGCTGCGTCCACGGTGATACCTTTGGGCCTTCTGCACATGAGGGTGTTTTTTCAGTTGTGGCTAAGAGCCAGGGGATTTCACTCAAGGGCAAGTCATCGCAAGATGCCAATGACAGATGCTTCCCTCATGGGCTGGGGTGCGATCTTGGATGGCCGTCCAGCACAAGGGAGCTGGAGAGGTCATCTTCTCGCATGGCACACCAATTGCCTCGAAATGATGGCTCTGTTTCTGGCCCTGAAACTCTTCCTCCAGCAGTTGAGAGGCTACCATGTCCTAGTGCGGGTGGACAACACTGTGGTAGGCTCGTACATAAATCACAAGGGTGGACTGTGCTCGCGCCCCTTGAACAAGCTAGCGCACCAGGTTCTGCTTTGGGCACAGGACAAGTTCCTGTCCCTCAGAGCGATTTACATTCCGGGGCACATGAATGTAGGAGCGGACTTGCTATCCAGACAAGCTGTGACGCATGGGGACTTGAAACTCCACCCCGAAGTAGTCAGTCAATCTGAGAAAGATTTTATATAGCAGAGGTGGACCTCTTCGCATCTCAAGAGGTAGCACAATGTCCCCTTTACTACTCTGACTCCTCCAGCTCCCCTGGGTCTGGATGCCATGGCCCACACGTGGCCCAGATTACGCCTTTATGTGTTTCCTCTGATATTTCTGCTCCCAGAAGTCCTGGTGAGGGTCCATCAACAGGGTTTGCGCCTCTTATCGATAGCGCCCCAGTGGCCGACCAGAGTGTGGTTCTCAGATCTAATATATCTCCTCGACGGCTCACCCTGGGTGATTCCAGTGAGGAGGGATCTTCTGTCTCACGCGCAGGGGACAATATTTCATTCCCGGCCCGAGCTCTGGGACCTTCATGTTTGGCCCCTGAAGGGGACCAACCAAGACATGCTGGAGTTCCTGCAAGAAAAGTTGTCCTCTGGCTTATGCCCTAGTACTCTCAGAACATACATAGCCGCTATTTCTGCATGCTCTGACCGATGGGGTTTCTGTGGAAAAGCACCATTTGGTTGCCCGTTTATTCGTGGAGCTAAACGGTTGAGGCTGCCCACTAGAGCGACGGTCCCTTCATGGGACTTAGCTATCGTACTCAAAGGCCTGGCTGACACCCCTTTCGAACCACTAGAGACAGCGCCTGTCAGGCTTCTGTCTCTTAAGATGGTTTTTCTTATGGCTATTACTTCTTTGAAGAGGATTGGGGATCTGCAGGCTCTGTCAGTCTCCCCATTCTGCCTAGACTTTGCCCCTGAGGCTAGTCAAAGCTATTCTACATCCTCACCCGAACTATCCTCCCAAGGTTCCATTCTCGACCATGCACCCAGTTGTTCTCGAAGCCTTCTATCCTTCGCCTTTCACAGCTCCGGAGCAGGAAAGACTTCAATTACTGTGTCCAGTATATGCTCTTCGGATTTACATCCACCACACTAGCCAGTGGAGAGCAGCACTTTATTTGCCATGGGGGTCGCAACCGGGGGGGCAGCCCCACTAGACAGACTCTGTCACACTGGGTGAGAGATGCTATTGCCCTAGCCTATAAGGCGCGTGGTCACACTTCGCCTCTGGGAATCAGGGCTCACTCAACCAGGGGGATTGCCTCATCAATTGCTCTGGAAAGAGGCGTCCCCTGCAGCAGGTGTGTGATGCAGCAGGCTGGGTCCTCTCCACACACGTTTGTTAAATTTTATAGTCTGGATGTCAATGCTACTCCGGACTCATGGATCCTTGAGTCAGCATCCCAGAGCTAGGTCTGAGACCTCCTTGGCTATTGTGCGCACACGCTACACAACCTAGCATTGGTATTCTCGTTCCCATAGCGTTTTCACGCAGCATCGAGTGTAGCTTTTGAAAGGGAATGTCTCGGGTTACTTAGCTGTAACCCTGTTCCCTGATAAAGCGGGAACGGGATGCTGTGTTTCAATGCCGCACTGCTGGCGTGCCTGGACGTCCTTCAGACAAAATTGACCTGAGGATGTTTCCGGTTCACTCCTATTTATAACCTGCAGGTGCACCTTATTCGGTGACGTCATGCCTGGCAGAGGTTATAAGCCGAGGTATTCAGTGGTTTTGTCATACACAGGCTTCACAACTGGAAACAAAGAGATGTTCCCATAGCGTTTTCACGCAGAATCTCGTTCCCGCTTTATCAGGGAACAGGGTTTCAGCTAAGTAACCCGAGACGTTTCCAATGCTGAAACAAACATGATTTTGTTTTTGTTTTAGTCTAGTCGCTGAATAGAACGTGACATCGCGCTCCGAGGTGAACACCCACAGAACTCCCAGATACTGTAATCCCTCTTCTCACCTTTCATTCATGATAGGTGTGAAAGTATCAAGCCGGTTTCACTGATGGGAGATTGGCAGAATTGAGGGGTTTAAAAAGAATAAACAAGACCAAGCAGACGTCTCTGCCTAAAATCTATTTCGCCAGCACGTCTTCTTTCCTTGTGTTAATCTGTAATATTGTGAAATAATAAGTGAAATGTATTTTGTGTATATACTTAAATATTCCTTTTTATTTATGGTCATCTGTATTATGTTTTATCTGCATTATTGCATTAATAAAACATTATTATTATAAAAAGCCAGAAGCACTTCAAGTGCATATAAGAACATTTACAAAAAAAGGATTTTTTTGTTCATTCATGTCTTTTGATGGTGCTCAATGTCGACACCTTTTTACGTTTTAACAAAGATATGTTGACATATTCTCGAATCAGGTAGAATCAGACACGCACAAGCACACACAAACTCTCCGTGCAAGTACACCGTGCAGGGAGCAACTGAACAACAGGTCTTCACTTCGTAATATACATGTCCATAAACAAAAAGGAATATTTAGATATATACGCTAAATATATTTCACTTAAATATTACAGATTAAAACAAGGAAAGAATACGTGCAGAGCTTCAGTTCATTGTGATGCAGACTAAAGTCACGGAAGGAAACGGTTGTCGTTATTTTATAAAATCTGAATATATTCATGAAATTTGTGAATTACACTGAAAGTATCAACTCCAACTATGAAGTCTGATTTAATTGGAACCATTAAACATTTTATTTCTATTTATTCTATGTTTTGCTGGCGAAACCGTCAGCTCGGTCTTGTTAATTCATATTAAACCCCTCAATTCTGAATACGAAAGTGTATAATCTTTAATAAAGTTAGCCTAAAACTATTTTGTTTCCAATGCTGAAGCAAACATGATTTTGTGTATTTCTATGTATTTTTTTTATTTGTGTTCATTATTAAAGAATTTAAAATGGTTTAAATTTAATCAAATAAACACAACATACAACAAATATATCATCTCAAAGCTTTTTTTTTGGTTATAAATGCGGTGTTTAGTTACATTCCAGTGTGTCCACCCTGATTTTTAACCACGACTGGAAGAACTTTAAACAACCTATTTATGTATTTATTACATGCCTCTTGTGTAAGTACTTCAAACCAGAATTTATTAATGGCAGCAATTAAATCTGATTTTGTAGTCGGTTTTGCTTCTTTTCGAATATAGTCTTTCAGAGCATGCCACACCATTTCAATGGGATTCATGTCATGAGATTCGGCGGGTGTCTTCACCCAGTTAATTCCCTGGACCTGCCACCGACTAGCACCCCTGCCGCTCCATTGTTCTTCTGCTTTTGTTGTGCAAACACAAAACACACCCATTACCTATCCCACACCGAGGTTTGGCCTGCCTTGGATCTGAGCTACTCTGAGTAAACTCACAGGTAAAGGGTGGTTTGCACAACAAAAGCAGGAGGAGAATCAAGCTGAAGAACTGTAAAAATCAGGGGTGAATAACACCTCGGGACTTGTTTCTAAAGTTGGCGCATGCGTGCTGATACGGTTCTGAAGTTGGCGCATACGTGTTGGGTGCAGCGGGTATTTTGAACATCATCTGGATTAGTATCCCGTTTCTCCACCTCACAACGGACAACTTCTTTTAAACTTTGTTAAGTGCACATATTTATATCGAAGTCCTTTGTTGAAATGGTCTTTACATAAATGAGCGTTATTATATGGCGTTCTTTACAAAGTACACATAGCTTGGTGCAGTTGTTTATTTAATGTGAGACAGTGAGAAAGATGCAAGTCATCCTGTAACCTGAGTTCCTACAAACAATATATTTTGTATTATTTTGAGTTTACTAAATTTATTTGTTATTTATTACAGGTGTTGCATATTATGAAGTATATTTAATTATATTAGAAATATAAAATTTTGAATTTAATATTATTTAATTATTATTAACAGCACATTATTATTTTGTCTATATCCCTGCATGTGTGATATTTGATTTATTGATTATGTTGCTTATGTTAAGAGGAACTAACAGATTACCTGTCTGGGGTTTCCCATGGGACAGGTGAGAGTGTGACACGGTGTGAGAGAAGCACATGAAAGCAGTTTAGACAAGTCTAGAAAATCTGGTTTACATTCCTAATAACTCTTCGAAACTTGATATTCATGCAGTATACAGTATTTGCTCCACAAATGTGTTTGTAATCTTTGCATTTAACGTTTCAGAACACATTCTCTCAATATCCTTCTGGATAAACATATGTCCAGACTTCATCGCAAGACCTCAAACTTTGCCATTTCATGTAAGTAAACATTTACAATGCAGTATTTTTTTATGATTTTAAGAACTAAGTATGAAGTTATGGCTAAAAATGCAAGGTATAACCTTACTAGTTTACTTTTTCATGTGAGACTATTCATAACCTTTCCCCCATTTCATTAAATGTGCATTAAGTGTAGACGGATCTCATTGAGTCTCAGACAATTAAGTAAAAGGACTATTGAATATTTCCTTGCAAACCTATAAGTGGTCAGTTTAGCTCTTAAAACAGTGTGCACTAACGTTCAAAAGTTTTAGATCTGTATTATTTTTTGTTTTTAAAAGAGTTTTATGTTCATCAATGCTACATTTATTTGATCAAAATTAAAAGACTACATTTATTTGATCTAGTAAAACAGGAATAATGTGAAATAATGTTATAATTCCAAAGTTCTGTTTTCTACTGGAATGTACTGTACTTAAAACTATAATTTAAGTGCATCATTCTGCATCATTACTTAAATCTTTAGCTCACAGAAGCACAGTTCTTCTCTTGGAAAACATATAAGAAATAGAGAGATCGTATTTTGCCCTTTACAGAAATGTAGATTCAAGCTTTAGCAGTCTTAGAACAAGAAAACATAAAAATAACACCATCAAAGATTTCAGATTAATGCATAAGGAATCAGAGAAAATCTTGAATGAAACAGAACCTGAGCTGAACAGTGAACCTGAAGCTGGGACTTCACCTTGTGCACATGTAGAATTGAGAGAACAGGACATAAAAAAATTTGATGCTGAGACACTTGAGCACAAAACTGAACATCTTTTTTTCTATGCAAACAGTATTGCATATTTCAAAATTTTTCTCTCATAATTAGAGTCTCCCTAATGTTAAATGTTATGACTACCTGAAAGTTTATCAAAAGTGACGATGCATAACATTAGCGCCTTTTTTCAGACTTCAAATATTGTAGAAATATTGTGAATGAAAACTGCTATGGAAGATCTCCATGTGTTTATCTGTGATGGATCATCTACACATGTCTGGTGAGTATTTTGCATTGATTCTCTTCAGGCAGAAAAATACGGCTGTTATTGTTTGTGGTGACATTATTAAGATATTTTAATTTTTAATTAATTAGATAGTAGTGGGTGGTGCCGCGGCCATTTTGAACATCGTATTCGTTTGCAGAGCATTTCAACTCCAACGGAAAAGTTCATCTATTAAACTTTGGTAAGTGCATGAATTTCTACCGAAGTCGTTTGTAGAAATTCTCGTAACATAAATGAGCGTTATTATATGGCGCTATTTGCGAGGTACATAGAGCTTGGTGCATTTTTTAACGTTAGACCCTGAAAAAGCTGGAAATTATTCGTTATTGCTATTAAGTCTTCAAAACCCGGTATTTAACATATGCAGTATTTGTGCCGCGAATGTGTTTGTAATCATTGCATTTGACGTTTAAGAATACATTCTCTCCGTATCCTCCCGGGTTAACAATAGAACTTTGCCATTGCATATAGTTAAACATTGATTATTTATCATTAGTTATTTCTAATCATTTTAACGAAGTATGAAGTTAAGGCAAAAAAAAAAACCTGCTTGATCTAATCTTACTAGTTAAAAAAAAAAAAAAAAGCTAATTAGTAGACTGTTCATAAACATTTTTTTCCATTACATTAAATGTGTGTTACATTTAGACAGATCTCACTGAGACAATTAGTTAAAAGAAGACTATTGAATATTTCCTTGCAAACTTATAAAGGAAATATTTTATTTAATTTCATTGACCATATAATGAAACAGGAATAATGTGCAATAATTACAATTTTAAATACATTTTCTACTGGAATGTATTTAAAACTGTAACTTATTGCTGTGACATTAAGTTCAATTTTCAGCATCATTACTCTTCAGTGGTACATAATCTTCAGTAATCACTCTAATAAGATGATCAGATGATCCTGGAAATTGTTGGTGATAGTTTTATATACAGAGTTATATCTTGTGCCAATTGTTCGTAATAATAGGGAAATGTTAGACTACAGAATGCCTAATATTAGTATTCAGTCCTGGGGCGAAAAGTTGTTGTGTCCACAAATCTCAATAAGAGTTTCTTGAACATTATGAATAATTTCTGAGGGTCATGTGACACTGAAGACTGGAGTAATGATGCTGAAAATACAACTTTACATCACATCAATAAGTGATATTTAAAAAAAAAATTAGAACATCAAAAAATTTGAATATCATGCAAAAGTTCATTTGTTTCAGTAATGCAACTTAAAAGGTGAAACTAATATGAGAGACCCATTACATGCAAAGCAAGATAGTTCAAGCCATGATTTGTCATAATTGAGATTATTATGGGTTACAGCTCAAGTACCCCAAATCAATCTCAAAATCAATATTCTGGACTTAAAGTGTCCCACGCTAGTCAGCTAATTAAGCCATAACACCTGCAAAGGTTTCCTGAGCCTTTAAATGGTCCCTCAGTCTGGTTCAGTAGGAAGCACAATCATGGGAAAGACTGCTGACCTGTCAGTTGTGCAGAAAACCATCATTGACATCCTCCATAAGGAGGGAAGGACTCAAAGGGTAATTGCAAAAGAAGTTGGATGTTCCCAAAGTGCTGTATCAAGGCACATTAATTAAAAGTTAAGTGGAAAAAAAAGATGCACAGCAGCAGGGATGGCCGCAACCTGGAGAGGACTGTCAGGAAAAAGGCCATTCACAAGTGTTGGGGACTTTCACAAGGTGTCGACTGAGGCTGGAGTCAGTGCATCAAGAGTCACCACACACAGATGTAGGGCTGTAGCTATCGAATATTGTAGTAATCGAGTATTCTACCAAAACTGTAATTGAGTAATTGGATAAAATTTACTTTTGCTTAATTAAACAGCAATATAAAATATACTGCTCAAAAAAAATAAAGAACACTTAGTCCTGGTTTGACTTGAACTTGCACACACGAGAGTTGTTCAAGTCAAACTGGGACTAAGTGTTCCCTTTAAAAAAAAAAAAAAATAAATATTGTCATTAAGCTATTCCCTGTATTGTGAATAAAGTTGACTGAGATTAATTAAGTGCATTACACCCATACATTCTTATTTTAAAGCATTTCCTCAGATGCAAAAACTAAAAAAAAAAAAAAAAGTATTTCAAATGACTTTAAGTATCAAAAAAACTCAGGCACACATTAAAATAAATAATTATACAAAAACATTAAGTTGTGCAACTTAACTTTCAGAACAGAGTTTTAAAATCTACAGCTCAGGCATAACATAAGCCTTTACTGACTTCTTACTGCAAAAATCCATGGACAGGAACAACAGTCCATAGATTGTGTTTTAAGTCAATATATTGATCAGAATATAAATGTGTCTCTCTTGGACGTTGTTTTGCACACTAGTCTTTAAAGGGAGCGTGTGAGTGCAAAGAAGAAAGGTAAGCATGTCAACATGCTCCGAACTGAGGCTTGTCCTGCGCTTTGAAGCAATGTTTCCTGCTGCTGAAAACATTTTTCATTGATAAAAGATTTGTCTTGTTATCGCTCCCTTCCATTTTGCAGCCCACAACAGAACACTCCTTCAAATCAATACCCAGCTAACTGTTTGCGTCTCCTTCCGCTTCATGGGTGACGTTAGCGCTTCTTCTTCGTCAGCGTTTACTGGCCGCTTGCATCCGGAAACGCGCCGTCACGCCAAACAAATTATTGCGCAAAAACGTAACGCAAGCTTTTAAAAGTAATTAAAAGAAGCTTTGAGGCAGAAGATTTTGCCTCAATCATGTTTTGTAATCGAATTACTCTAGTCACTCGAGGAATTGTTTCAGCCCTTCACAGATGGATCCTGGACATGGGCTTCAAATGTCGTATTTCTCTTGTCAAGCTGCTCCTGAACAACAAACATCAGAAGCGTTTTAGCAACTTTTGTATCTCATTTGGAAACCAATGTCCCAGAGTCTGGAGGAAGAATGGAGATGCACACACTGCAACATGCTTAAAGTCCAGTGTGAAGTTTCCACAGTTGATTTGGGGAGCCGTGGTCTGCTGGTGTTGGTCTACTGTACTTCATTAAGTCCAGGGTCAACGCGGCCATCTACTAGGAGATTTTGGAGCACTTCATGCTTCCTTGAGCAGACGAGTTTTATGAGGATGCTGACTTCATTTTCCAGCAGGACCTGGCTCCTGCCCACACTGCCAAAAGCACCAAAATCTGGTTCAATGGCCGTGGGATCTATGGGGCATTGCCAAGAGAAAGATGAGACATGAGACCGAACAATGCAGAAGAGCTGAAGGCCATTATTGCAGCATCATGGTCTTCCACAGGCTGATAGCTTCCATACCACACCGCATTGAGGCAGTAATTGCTGTAAAAGGGGCCCAAACCAAGTATTGAGTACATATGCATACTTATTTTTCAGAGGTCCGATATATTGTTCTATGTCCAATCCTTGTTTTATTGATTGCATGTAATATTCTAATTTTCTGAGATTGTGGATTTGGGGTTTTCATGAGCTGTACGGCATAATCATCTCAATTATAACAAATCACGGCTTAACCTATCTTCCTTTGCATGTAATGAGTCTATCTCATTTGTTTCAGCTTTTGCATTTCTGAAATAAATTAACATTTGTGCGATATTCAAATTTTTTGAGTGTCACCTGTACATTCCAATAGAAAACAGCGGTTTTGAATTGTAATATTTCACATTATTCCTGTTTTACTGTATTTTTGATCAAATAAATGTAGCCTTCATGAGCATACATTTTTTTTGTAAAGACGCGCGCACACATACAAATCTAAAACTTTAGAACAGTAGTGTAGGGTTTTTTTTTTTTTTTTTTTTTTTTTTTGTTTGGTAAGAACAATCTGCATTATTTTAGTTTATGCTTTGAGTAATACATTTTTTCCGGGGCCTTGGGTTTTGAGATTGGAAATGCAATGCAAAATTAGCAAATTTGCTCATTCATCTCAAGATGTTCTTCTAAAACACATTAGACTACGACAAGCTGGAAGATTAAACTGGGCCTGTTTTTATGAGAATTGTGTTTGCAGCTTCAAAAACACAAGTTCACTTAAATCGCACCTCTCAAGAATACACAACAGAAGCAGGAGACAACAAGAAAGTTAAAATTTTTTGTGTGACTTGTGCGACTTCAATGAGATCTGCTCTGAAGCACAGTTCTTCTCTCACCTTGCAAATCATATAAGAAATAAAGAAACAGTGTTTTGCCCCTTTCAGAAATGTAGATTCAAAACTAACAATCTTTATACCTTTAGCAGCCATAGAACTAGAAAACATAAAAATCACACCATCAAAGATTTCATATTAGTGCCCAAGGAATCAGAAAAAGTCTTGGATGAAACTGAGCTGAACAGCGAACCTGAAGCTGGGACTTGTGAGCATGTAGAACGGAGAGAAGAGGACATAGAAATATTTGATGCCAGGACACTTGAGCGCAAACTTGCACATCTTTTTTTTTCTATGCAAACAGTATTGCATATTTCTAAAAATGCAATACAGGAAATAGTTCAGCAGTTACAAGACATTTTATGTTTTTCTAAAATTCTAGCCCTTGATAACGTTAGAGAAATACTTGCAAACCATAACATTGTAACAAATGATCAGACTTTGCAAAAGATTACAGATGCATTTTTTCAAACAAATCCTGTTGTTGCTACAACATCAGCACATGGAAAGTTATCCACGGATTACAGAAGAAATCTGTATTTTAAAGAGCAATTTAAAGTGATCGAACCAACTGAATATTTGTATGACCGGACCAAAAAAAATACTTGTTTATGTTTCAATCACAAGGCAGCTAGAATCTTTACTTGGCAATAAAGAGTTTTTGAACAAAGTCGTGTTTAATCAAGAGTCTTTGCCTGGCCAGTATAAGTCTTTTCAAGACGGAAGATACTACCAAAAAAACAAACTTTTTGGTGAAGAAGAGGTTAGCATTGCTTTGGGGTTATATATTGACGATTTTTAAGTCTGCAACCCCCTTGGGACCTCGCGAAAAATTCATAAAATTACTGCTGTATATTGGGTAATTCTAAATTTGCCATCAAAAAGTCGCTCCACTCTAAATTTAATTAATCTAGCAATTTTGGGAAAAACCAATGATGTGCGATTGTTTGGTTGTGACCGGTTCCTTGACTTACTGATTAAAGATATAAAGATAAAAAGATTAAAGATATTATCTTACTTCCATCCAATTACAGGATTTCCTCCAGATGTGTTGCATGATATTTTTGAAGGCATTGTTCCTGCTGAGTTATCCCTGTGTCTGAAGGATTTGACCTCAAAAGGATCCATATCATTTGATGAACTGAATAATTGTATCGAGTCATTTCCTTACAAGTATTCAGACTGTGTAAATAAGCCAAAGAAAATGACAAAATCAAGCTTTGCCAGGGGAACTATTGGTGGCAACGGCCATGAGAACTGGGCACTTTTGCGGTTACTCCACCTCATGATTGGAGGCAGTATTCCGGAAAATGATCCAGCATGGGAGATTTTAATGGATCTTAAGCAGATTGTTGAATTGGTTGTATCTACAGAATTCTCTGAGGAGATGTTATGCTATTTGGAAAGTAAAATAGCTGATCATTACTTTTCTGAAAGTTACTTACAGAGACTTTTCCTGAGTTCAAACTACGACCCAAACACCACTTCGTCGATCATTACCCTCACCTGATCCGCTGCTTTGGGCCATTAGTGCAATTATGGACAATTAGATTTGAGGCAAAGCACAGTTTTTTTTTTTTTAAGTGGTGCATGATGCCCACAATTTCAAGAACTTGCTTCTCACACTGGCAACAAAGCATCAGCAAACAACTGCATATCACTTAGAAGGACATTCTCTCTTCAAGCCACAGTTGTATGTGGGGAAAGTAAAAGTGGTTGAGTCTGGCTCTTTACATACACCACTCAGGGCAGCAATCACACAAAAGTTTCCATGTCAAAAGACTGTTTCTTTATGCACTGATATACACCTGCAAGGTGTCCGATATGTTAAAGGCATGATAATTTCTGCTGGCCAATGCAGTGGTTTACCAGAATTCTATAGGATTGTCAGTATTCTGATTGATGACGACAATGTGTCGGTTGTCTCCTAAAAAATTTCATCATGGTATTTAGAACATTACAGGCCTTTTGAGCTTTCTGAAAGTGAATATGGAGAGATTGAGATTTTGAATTCTGAGTCTTTGAATGACCCTATCCCACTCCAAGCATATAAATTCAGGGGAAAGCTGATGGTGTCTTTGAAAGTGTTTCTACTCCATTAAAAGGCAAGTATTTTTTTATGTATTGCTATTATTCTCTGTTTGATGTATAATTAAAAAATTATAATTTTTGCATACATAACATTTTCTGTTTCTGTCCCCATAGATAATGTGGCTCCGTGTTGTCATCTCACCCCAAAATATTTGGAAGATCCAACTTTCAGAACTGCCTAGCTCAGTGGATAATTTAAAAGCAAGACTGAAATCAAAGTTACAGATTCCGGGAGATTTTTTGTTACAATATGAGGACCCTGAATTTGGAAATGAGCTGTGTAATTTAACAGACATTTCTGAACTGCCTGCTGAAAGGGCTGTGTTAAAAATTGTGTGGGACAAAGATTCATCTGTTCCCAATGACTCTGATTCACAATCTGTTTTCTCCCTTGACACTGCCAGTGTGTCAACCTCTTCCCAGGGTTCATCACATATTGTCCAGAGCTACATGAGAAGTACATCACAGTGGCCATCACCCTTTCCAATTCCTAATTTCTCCTATGATGTTGAGCTGAGGCTTCACAGAGGCAATGATGCTTATGCACAGACAAACAAATCTTTGAATGGCCCTAGAGAAATGAAAAGCCACATCTTGGAGAAACTTGCAGAGACCATTTTTTCTTTTAAAGCATATCCACTCGCTGTGAAAATTGAGTCTGTAGCTTCTGACCTTATACTGAAGCATTCCTGCCTTACAGAACCAGGCATGGGCAAAGGGTATGATGGCTAGAAAATGAGCATAAAATTCAAACTTGGCAATTATAGATCCAAACTGCGCTCAGCTGGTTGCTCTGAAGTTAGCATCAATAGGAAAAGAGATGGGGGAGATGAAGGCAATTGCAGAAACAATCTGAAAAGGGCTAAGCGAGGAGAGGTTAATTATCTGCCAGATCATCCCAAAGGCCAATCTGATGTTACTCTGGAAGAGGAAAGGCTTATCTTGGTAGAGGAGCTAAAAAAGAAAAATAGAAATGAAGTACTCATTAGTCAGAAAATTAACCAGACATTTTCCCTTCGACAGGAAATTCAAAAGGAAATTGTGGAAGTAGTACCAATGGTGTCTGAAATGCTGGAACGATGGCCTGCCTTGTTTTTTCCTAAAGAGGTAAAAATAATTAACTCTAGTTGATAATTTAATATTACTTGTCTGTTGTTGAGTCTTGTGAAGTCTGTTGAGCAATGTTACAGGCCAGATCTTTTTTCTTTGTTTCTTTTTTTCTGTCACCAGAAATGTAATGAGTTCAAATGCATTACAAATGTTGACCTTCTTGAGACATTCAAGGCATCATTACACCAACACACCCCGCAACTCCTGAAGTTATATAGAGGCCGAAAAGGGGTTTTTGGAGCAAAGATGGAGGAGATTCTGAACAGGCTTGATCAACAGGTAACTTGTTAATGTAATGACAAAAATGTAATTTTCTAAGGTAAATATAGATATATCTTAGCAAATTGTATATGAAGAAAAAAGGGATTATGATTTTTGAAGAAAGATGACTTTGTAAATTGTACACAGACTGATTGTTTAACATAAGTGGTTCTCAGGGCTGAAAGGATATATTATAGTTAATCCTTCTAATTTGAATCTTTTTCTAATCATTAGAGACTTCCTAATGTTATGAATACACCTGCAAGTTTATCACAAGTGAGAATGCATAACATTGGCGCCCTTTTTTTAGACTTCAAATATAGCTGCTCACCGAATGCAGACAGCCCTGGAAGGTCTCCCTGTGTTTCTCCGTGAAGATTCAGCTGCATTATTCAGAACATGTCTGGTGAGTATGTTGCCACGATTCTCTGCAGGCACTTTGCCAATTATATGGCTGATAATCTTTGTGTTGATATTATTAAAATAGCATCCTAATTCTTATTCATTTGAGCTGAGGCTCTTATTTCACTTTAGCTGATCATCTCAAACTTGTATAGCTCAGACAACTGATGAGGTGTTGGTTTTTTTTTTTTCTTTCTTTTTCTTTCTGTACATTAATCTAATAGGATCCAAGACTTTCAGGGAACAAAAAGAAATATAACATAGAAAAAATGGGTCTCAAAAGTATTTTCCCCCATTAGGGCAGTACTTCTGAAGACATACAGACCAGAGGGATGAATGTGGGGGTTCTTATTATAAATGAACATGATGACTCCCCTACCACTTGGCCCGGTGGCATAAGGTTTGCCGTTGTGTTGGAGGAACAGGTTGTTTTGTAAGGTGCTCCAGATCGGCAATCTGCTGTTGCCTACCTGTTTGGCCTTTTGTTTGCCTTGGATTTCCAGTATCCAAATAATCTAAAGTACACTTTTGAAATGATTGAAAAGGTGTTTATGGAAATGGGCACTCACTGCTCTGCAAGAGTACAGTCCCTTAAAACTAAACTTCTTCTGTAACTTTGCTTTTGGGAGCAAACAATTATTATTTTTTTACTCTTTTCCTTTTTTTGTGCACTTTATACTGTAAAAGGCACTTTCAATACAAGCGAATATAATAGTTTTTTTTTTATTTAAAGGTAAAGTTGATAATGTTTTGCAGTTTAAAATGTTCTGTAATTGAAAAGAAATGCTCTATGTGTATTTCAGCCAGGTGCTATATTGTACAATTTAAATGGCACAATTCTAATTTACCTTTTTGTGTTTTGTTTGACATTCAAGGAATGTGGCTGCAATGTTTTATTTTTTATTTAAAATAAAAAAGATTGCAAGCAACTTTCAAGCATGCAGTTATGGCTTTTTTCATGACATTGTTAAATGTTAGTTAAAGACAAAAAAAACAAACAAACAAAAAAAAATTACACATTTTTTTAAACCAGGGTTGTCACAAAATGTGGCAAGTTCACATTTGTTAAATTAAAAAGTCTAATAAACTGTTAAAACTCTTTAAACTTAACAAAAGAATACAAGTTGGAAGACGTGTGACCTTTACTCAGTAAATTGAGTTAAGTTAACAAATGTTGACTCAAACTTTCAAGGCAACTTGCTGCACAGCTTTTTTGAGTTAAGTCAACAACTCAAAAAAGCTGTGCAGCAAGTTGCCTTAATTTTGAGTTAAGTCAAGATTTTATTTTTTACAGTGTAAATAAACAAGATCAGTGCTTAATATTTAAACAGCTCAAGCTGCAGTAAAGTGCAATGACATTTTTGATTATAAAACTTTTGCTTATTCAAGCCATCTTAACTTACATATCTATACAAAAACTGGACAGAATCTTAACTAGAGCAACTATTAGACCAAATATTAACAGACTGCTTTTACAAATAAATCTGTCTTTCAAGTAAATTTAGCACGTCCATGGCCAAGTGCTCTGTAGCAAAGATAATACAGCTGATAGGAAATATATTCTGCAATATAGAAAACATAAAAAAAAAGTAGTAATTTGTAATCCTCAAAAGACCACTCACAAATACATTCAAAATGCTTTCACTCATCTAATGATGAAACAATCTAAGAATCTATATATATATATATATATATATATATATATATATATATATATATATATATATATATATATATCAACGGAGTCACTGGTTCAGTCTGTCTGCATTGCATCGGGATATGGGGCGAATAGTTGTGAGGGCACAACATTCTCATTGAAAAAATCATAAAAAGCAGTTTTCCTTAACGTATTGCACTCAAGTCGGATGGCGGAGACTAAAGATCACCAACTCGAGTTTCCAAATGTGCAGAAAATATACAGAATTAAGTGATGACAACTCAATTACACAATTACCAAATACACTCCAAGATATTATGCATTTTCAACTATTATTTACCCGTCAAAGAAAATGGAGAAGCACTTTTCAGAAGGTGATCCTTGCAGGTGAGCTTCTTTTTTGCGCATGCGCAGATCACCTAGAAAAGACACTTTTTAAAATTTAATTTACAAAGCCTTACAATCATATTTTTACAGTGTACGATGAAGTACAGTGGGGTAAACCAAATTACTGCATTAACACATCCTCGTGTTCTGGTCTTTATGTTGTAATTTGGTCATGGGTATAGATTTGTGCCATTTTAATTCAAATCCAACATTTTTATGGTTAGTGATCGGTGCCGACATTCACACTATTTGGGGGGGGGGAGGGGTTTGCGGCAGGGAGGGTCCTAAGCTATAAAAGAAAGTGAACGAAGCCACTGCATTTGCAGTTTCTAGTAGCAACTGACATGGAGGCAAAGTCATTTTATTCTACGAAGAATGTTGCCATATGTGCGGGCAAAAAACAAAGGGTAAGAAAGCCTTTTAATAATATATAGTAGTTATTCAGTTACCGATTTTTCTGCTGACTTTATTTGACATTCCGATTTTGTTGTACTTGTATCCTAACTCTTTACTGTCTGTACAGCAGTCTGGAAAAGAGAACAAGTTGCCTCAAAGCACCAAAAAACCTGTGAACACCTGGCTCGTAAAAAAGAAAACGGTACAGTCCGGTTGATGTTCACGACACTGATGGAGACCATTCTACATCAACCATCACTGGATGACGTCGATTTTGGCTTTCCACCAGCCGCCTCAACACCCCTGACTGACCGTACCAGGTCGCAGATTGATACGGAAAATGTTGCATCAGCTGCAAACCATCAACTGGTAACTGGTTCAGTCCTCGATTTTTCACAGTTCACCAGTTCTGGAACACTCAGAAGTTTCATCATTCTGTTTGAGATTGCCTGAAACACCGAGAAACGTTTCACATTCTCGCCATCCTGTTCGCCGGTCTCTCATACATGGAAAGATTATACCCGATGTGACTTTAAATCAAGTGACCATCGAGGACGAGAAACAAATATATCTGGATTCAGCAGAATCAGATGGCAGACCAAGGGCAGATCGGTTTGCTGTTACTTTGTTTAAAAGGTTGATTCCGCTCAACGTTTACCAGAACTGGGCAGATTCGGTGAACTATGATGGTTCCAGGGGGAAAAACGCACTGCCCTCCAATCTGCGTCAAGCAATTTCCAATGCTGTTGCTCGGAAATTCCAACCCACAGCCCGCAACAAAAAGCAAATAAGAGAAAGAATCAACGAACTTCTTAGAAAGAAAAGACTGAGTTTTCTTCTTTTTAAAAAACAAATCATACTACTCTCACTTTTGCATAGAGTGACCATTTGCCATATACCTGCCTGATATATTCTATATTTAATAAAATTGTATTGAAACAAATTTGTGTATTTTCCTTATTTAATATTTACTAACGCTTCCGGAACATTGTTGTCTATACGTTTTATGTATATGGAAAACAGTGAAACCTAAACATAAACAGAAAGAACGAATAAAAGAATGTACAAAACATTCACACCTTTGCCGTGTTCAAATAAATAAAGAGTTACTGCATGTTTCAAGTCATCGTTAATTTCCATTTTTCTCCTAATTATATGTCCACAAATCCTTTGACACCATCAATTTATCAGCAATTATCAAGACTTGCATTTCATATGAAGTCACATATGAGACGCGCGCACAAACGCACACAAACTCTCCATGCAGGGAACAACTGAACAACAGGTCTTCATAGTTGGAGTTGATACTTTTTTTATCGATAAATCGCATGGGTTTATCAGCCTTTTGATCAAAACTCTGCCTTTTTGTAAAGTGAAAGTTTACGGACAAATCGGGGTTCACGCACGCCAATGAACAGCTTTATTTCAGTCATAAATTCATAGTCACATTCCAGCTATTATTTCCAGCCACAGTCAAACAATGAATAAAATAATTATTCAATGCTGGACACAAACAGCAAAAAAAAAAACATGATTATTACGAGCCGCGGGTTCACGCACGCCGATGAACAGCTTTATTTCAGTCATAAATCCACAATCACATTCCAGCTATTATTTCAAGCCATGGTCAAATAATGGGTGAAATAATTATTCAATGCTGGACACAAACAGCAAAAAAGCCAGATGATTATTTTTATAAAAAGCCCAAAGCATTTCATGTTTATATTTGTTCATTCATGTCTTCTGATGGTGTGCGACACATTTTTACGTTTTAACGAAGACATGTTGACATATTCACGAATCAGGACATTTGCATAATTACTGTATATGTGCGCATGTTTAGGTGTATGTGCACGGAGAGTTTGTGTATATGTGCGCGCGTCTCATAGGTGTCTGTGCGCGTGCATTTCATATGTAGTTGTGTGACTGTTTCATATATGTGTATCCAAGTGTTTCACTTGTGTGTGCATGAGTTTGATTTAAGCCCTATACGGCGCCTGACAGTTTAGGGCATCTCTTTTGATCATTATGAACATAATATGAAGCAGATATACGCACATTCATCATAAAATATTATTATTGTAAAACAAAATAAAATGTTTTGCTTCAGCATTGGAAACGTCTTGGGTTACTTGACTGTAACCCTGTTCCCTGATAAAGCGGGAACGAGATGCTGCGTGAAAACGCTATGGGAACATCTCTTTGTTGCCCGGTTGTGAAGCCTGTGCATGTCAAACCCGCCGAATACCTTCGGCTTATAACCTGTGCCAGGCATGACGTCACCGAATAAGGTGCACCTGCAGGTTATAAATAGGAGTGAACCGGAAACATCCTCAGGTCAATTTTGTCTGAAGGACTTCCAGGCACGCCAGCAGTGCGGCATCGGAACGCAGCATCTCGGGTTACAGTGTTATATAACAGGGTTACAGTCAAGTAACCCGAGACGTTCCCTTTCAAAAGCTACACTCAATGCTGCGTGAAAACGCTATGGGAACGAGAATACCAACGCCGCCGCACTGCAAGTGTCTGGACCCCCAGGTTGTGTAGCGTGTGCGCACAAGCCGAGGAGGTCTCAGACCTAGCTCTGGGATGCTGACTGAAGGATCCGTGAACCCGGAGTAGCATTGACATCCAGACTATAAAATCTAACAAACGTGTGTGGAGAGGACCAGCCCGCCGCATCACACACCTGCTGCTGGGGGACGCCTCTTGCCAAGGCAATTGATGAGCCAATCTTCCTGGTTGAGTGAGCCCTGATTCCCAGAGGCGAAGTGTGACCACGCGCCTCATAGGCTAGGGCAATGGCATCTCTCACCCAGTGTGACAGAGTCTGTCTAATGGCAGACCCCCATGGCAAATAAAGAACTGCTCTGACTTACGCCACTGGCTAGTGCGGTGGACGTAGATCCTAAGAGCACGTACTGGACACAGTAAGTGAAGTCTTTCCTGCTCCGGAGCTGTGAAAGGCGGAGGACAGAAGGCCTCGAGAACAACTGGGTGCATGGTCGAGAATGGAACCTTGGAAGATAGTTCGGGTGAGGATGCAGAATAGCTTTAGACGTAATAGCCATAAGAAAAACCATCTTAAGAGGCAGAAGCCTGACAGGCGCTGACTCTAGTGGTTCGAAAGGGGTGTCGGCCAGGCCTTCGAGTACGATAGTTAAGTCCCACAAAGGGACCGTCGCTCTAGTGGGCGGCTTCAACCGTTTAGCTCCACGAATAAAACGGGCAACTAAATGGTGCTTGTCCACAGAAACCCCATCATTCAGAGCGTGACAAGCCGAAATAGCAGCTACGTACGTTCTGAGCGTACTAGGGCATAAGCCCTAGGACAACCTTTCTTGCAGAAACTCCAGCACTGAAACAATCTGGCAGTGAACTGGGTCTACATGTCTTGCCATGCACCAATTTTCAAATACACTCCATTTGAGGGCATAAGTTCTCCTAGTGGAGGGAGCCCTGGCACTTAAAATGGTTTCAATTACGCTGGCTGAAAGCCCAGCATGTCTTAGTTGGTCCGTTCAGGGGCCAAACGTGAAGGTTCCAGAGCTCGGGCCGGGGATGAAGTATTGTCCCCTGCGCCTGAGACAGAAGATCCCTCCTCACTGGAATCACGCAGGGTGAGCTGTCGAGGAGAGATATAAGATCCGAGAACCACACTCTGGTCGGCCAATGGGGCGCTATCAATAAGAGGCGCAAGCCGTGTTGACGGACCCTCGCCAGGACTCCTGGGAGCAGAACTATAGGTGGAAACGCATAAAGGCGTAATCTGGGCCACGTGTGGGCCATTGCGTCCAGACCCAGGGGAGCTGGAGGAGTCAGAGAGTAGTAAAGGGGGCATTCTGCTGCCTCTTATGAAACAAAGAGGTCCACCTCTGCTACGTAAAATCTTTCCCAGATTGACTGACTACTTCGGGGTGGAGTTTCCATTCCCCATGTTTTACAGCTTGTCTGGATAGCAAGTCTGCTCCTATATTCATATGCCCTGGAATGTAAATCGCCCTGAGGGACAGGAACTTGTCCTGTGCCCAAAGCAGAACCTGGTGCGCTAGCTTGTTCAAGCGGCGCGAGCACAGTCCACCCTGGCGATTTATGTACGAGACTACCGCAGTGCTGTCCACCCGCACTAGGACATGGTAGCCTCTCAACTGCTGGAAGAAGTGTTTCAGGGCCAGAAACAGAGCCATCATTTCGAGGCAATTGATGTGCCACGCGAGAAGATGACCTCTCCAGCTCCCTTGTGCTGGACGGCCATCCAAGACCGCACCCCAGCCCGTGAGGGAAGCGTCTGTCGTTAGACGGACCTAGAGTGGGACCCAAAGTCAGAAACTGGGGTCTGAACCACATAGAAAGGGTACGAAGCCCCCGGCGCGTAACCCTTATTAGCCTCTAGGGGTTGGCCCTTGAATGAAACCCCTTGGCTCTTAGCCACAGCTTAAATGCTCTCATGTGCAGAAGGCCCAAAGGTATCACCGTGGACGCAGCTGCCATGAGGCCTAAAGATTTCTGAAAGTGATGAACAGTGACCTTCTGGCCTAGCTTGATTTCCTTCAGGGTGTTGAGAATGGATTCGACACGTGCAGGAGACAACTGTGCCCGCATTGTGACCGAATCCCATGTGACACCCAAATATGTTGTCCTCTGAACAGGAAGGAGAACGCTTTTTGTGGCGTTGAGTCTCAATCCTAAAGAATGAAGATGGGCTAGGACGACATCCCGATGTCGAAGCGCTAGCTCCTAAGACTGGGCCAGAATCAGCCAGTCGTTTATGTAATTCAAAATACGGATGCCCTGGAGTCATAAAGGAGCCAGAGTTGCATCCATGCATTTTGTATATGTGCGGGGTGACAGAGCTAGGCCAAATGGAAGGACCCAATACTGGTAAGCTTCGCCCCCAAAGCGAACCTCAGGAACTTCCTGTGCTGTGGCAATATTTCTATAGAAATATGCGTCCTTGAGATCGATTGTCACAACCAATCCTCTAGTTGGATTTGAGAAACAATCATTTTGACAGTCAAACTTTTGAATCTGGATTTCTGAGATCCAAACCGCGAAGATCCAAGATCGGACGCAACCCTCCCCCTCTCTTGGGCACCAAAAGGTACCGACTGCAGTAGCCCGACTCTCTGTCTGGGAGGGGAACATGTTCTATGGCCCCTTTGCCAGCAGAGTCTGTAACTGCTGGGCCAGCAGATGTGCTCGATCCGGTTTCACGGAAGTGGAGACCACGCCGTTGAAACGCGGAGAACGATGTGCAAACTGAATCCTGTAGCCTGTGCCTACAGTCCTTTACACCCAAGGAGATACACCTGGCAGTAGTTTCCACGCTGCCAGCTTCTCCGAAAGGGGCACGAGCTTTGACACTTCGGCTAGATGGGGGGGGGGGGTGTTAGGTGTTGGGAGATGAAGTGTGGCAGATGATGCCTGAACACCCAACTTATCATTGGAGACCGGCGCTCCCCGAACACCAGTGGTGGCGGGGATTGAACACCGGCCTCCCGGGAGTGCCAGGGAGGAGGCCCTGTTTTGTGATGAAAATCCAGGCGCCCCTCCCCGGGGGGAGACACCCCCATGGCCCCAGGTGCACGAACTCAGGGCTTCTTCTTTGAAGAGAGGAAGCTTCTCAGATCCGGTCTTTTCGAAGCAGATTTTTGAGAAGAGCGGCGAGCCCCACCCCAGTCTTTACGGGGGGGGGGTGCGCGGCTGGTCACGCTCTCCTTCTGCACCTCACGCCTGATAGGGGCCAGACCTGGCCGGGTGGCCGACGGTCCCGGTTCTTGAGCACGGCGGGGAAGGAGCCTCCCAAAGGCCTGTTCATATAGCTTTGCCTCTCTAAACCTAGTGGCGGCGGAATTAACAGCATCGCCAAAAGGCCGGAAGGCGAGATGGGGGCATCGAGGAAGACAACAAGATCCTTATCCTTGATGCCCGTGAGGTTCAGCCACTGATGCCTCTTCGTGGATACCATGGCAGCCATGGAACGGCCCACAGCATGGGCCGTCCGCTTGGTTGCACAGAGAGACAGGTCTGTGGCTAGGCGCAGCTCTGCAAACGCCTTGTCATCAATAGCCCCGCCGCTGCTCAGGTCCTTCAGCAGGTCAGTCTGGTAAACCTGCAAAACCGCCATGGTGTGCAGTGAAGCACCAGCTTGTCCTGCTGCCTGAAAAGCTTTACCCACAAAAGCAGGTGTCAATCTGCACGACTTGGAGGGGAGAGTAGGCTTTTTCAGGGAGGATGATGTCCCAGGAGAGAGATAGCCCGCAAGCGTCTCTTCTATCTGGGCATCATCATATAACCGCGTGCCTTCGCATCAATAATATCATTCGAATAAGTCGAAGGAACAAACATGCGATGAATACAGCTTGCTCCATAAAAGAGTTAATTCATCATGGACGTCACCAAGAAGGGGAGAGAGAGACGTTGAGGCTCCTCCCCCCGGCCACACAACAGACACCTGTCGTTCAATCTCGAACGCTTGGGGGAATCTCGCTGCTGCGGCCAGTCGATATGCAATCGCTCGACCGCACGCGTTATAGCCTCTAATAATTCCTCAAAAGCTCTGTCAGCACTGGAGGAGCGTTGTGAGGAGGCTACTTCCATGGAAGCGAGAGAGGAAGATTCTTCCGATCCTTTACAAGAAGCGCCGGAGCGCGCTTGCGAAGCGGAAGCTAAAACTTCCTGAACCGGAGAGAGCGAGAGAGAAATCGGAAATTCCATCTCGTGCGCGTCTGCCAGATCAACACGCGAGCCTCAGGAATGCGCCGCGGCTCGCGGTTTCTCTTTAAAGAAAGCGAGCCGCGCGCCTTAATAAGGAGAAGATCGCAGTACTCACATTCTCCCTGAAGCCCGAGGCGAGCGTGTTCTTCCCAAGCACTCGACAAACTCGCCATATCGGTGAGTTAATGCTGTTATTTTTATTTCGCTTTCGCTACGGCTTGTACATGCACACGCAAACACAAAGCGGTCCTGAAGACAAAAAGATCTGAGGATGTTTCCGGTTCACTCCTATTTATAACCTGCAGGTGCACCTTATTCGGTGACGTCATGCCTGGCACAGGTTATAAGCCGAAGGTATTCGGCGGGTTTGACATGCACAGGCTTCACAACCGGGCAACAAAGAGATGTTCCCATAGCGTTTTCACGCAGCATTGAGTGTAGCTTTTGAAAGGGAACAATATTGTTTTAGGATAACTAATTATACACATTTCTTCGTTGTACTTGGTCTGGCTTTTAGATAAAGTCCCTCCATGCGCCATCTGGCAGATATTCAGTGAAGCACAACACATTTATTTAAATTCCCGAATGTTGCTTGAGGGATTTCGCGGCATGTCGTGAGCCAAATTGCGGTATCTCGCGGGAAAAAGTGCGCATTCTTAATGGCGAGATCTGTAAAGCCTTTTCTTCAAACTTCATCAGCACATGGACTTTCCACCAATAGGCAATGATACATTGGACGTGGCATACACAAACATACAGGAGCATAAAAAGCCTCCCCCCTCTCCCAACTTGCACTCTGTGACCACATCACCATCATGCTCAGACCTGCATATAGACTGAATTTGAGCGTCAGCAGCAGAGGTGTGTAGTAACGAGTTACATTTACTCTGCTACATTTACTTGAGTTACTTTTTGTAAAGAAAAAATGACTTCCATGAGTATTTTTACTGCACCATACTTTTTACTTGAGTAGATTTTTAAAGAAGAAACTCTACTCTTATTCTGCTACATTGAGCTATACTCGACTCGTTACTTTTCTAACGATTTATGACCCATGCAGCTGGTGGCTGTATTACCAATCAGAAACAATAACAACTCAATTTGACCAGTTACGCCTTCAACTGGTATTCACACACGTGTTGTACATTTGTATGCATCCTGAAAAATATGATGCATCCCTGGTATCATATACAAAGCATGTTTCGCTTGCAAAAAAACAGTTTCACACTGCGGTGTCTTCTCTATCTGCTGAAACAGACACACACTTCAGCATATAAATATATTACTTTTTACTTCTACTTGACTAATATTATTTTTAAATGCAGCTACTCTTACTCGAGTATATTTTTTAGCTGTTCTACCACCTCTGGTCACCAGACCAACCAAAAAGGAGGAACTGTATGTGTGTGGCCAGAGAGGGCCCAATCAGCTCTTAAAGTTGCTTTGACACAACAGACGGAGACGTCTCAAAGAAGCAACAACTTTAAATAAACATACACATAGAGGAATATACTGAGGCTGTTACTGCTTACAGTAGTGTTAGGTTTAAAAAGAAGAAGAAGTGTGTCCAAGAAAATTATGAAGCCAAAAGAAGAAGAGTTATTTCTTGTTGTGTCCGTCACACCTTGATACACTTACCGGTCCGGGCCTAATCGACCGGGAGAGGGAATCAAACACACACACATGCAGGCATGATTTCTGAAGATCTCTGTTTATTCTTTTTTTTTTGGATTTTTCCCAGATTTTCTCCCTAATTTAGTCGTGCCTAATTCCTCCCCGTCACTAGGCCACATTAAGGCTACTACTACCACTCAGCCGGGAGGGCTGAAGACTATCATGTAACGCCAGGGACCTCCGAACCACGTGACGCCAGCCGACTGCATCTTTTCGAACTGCTCGCTCGCGCACCATTGGGGGCGGCGTAACACACTCGGAGGACAGCGCTATCCGCTCCCTCCGCTGCGCGAGCTCACAGACGCCCCTGACTGGCTGTAGAGCCGTGATTAATGTGGGAGCACTATGTACCTCTCATCCCTCCCCTCTGAGAGAGCTCGGCCAATCAGCTCTCTCTAGACCTCCGGCTGCAAGAGTTTACACCACCACCCGGGATTCGAACTAGCGATCTCCGGATGATAGGGCGAGCGCTTTAACCACTGCGCCACTCAGAATAACATTTATCCATCCAGTAGTTAACCACTTATACCAGAGAATCCATAGCATAAGGCATGGAACACCTTGAATCGGGTGCCAATCCATTGCAGTATAGAAACACAAACACTGTGGGCTCTGAGAATGGGGAGAACATGCAAACTTGCACATATCTGATCTCTGTTTATTCTTAGCAAAGAAAACACATTTAAATCAGTGCAGTGTCCCGAACATCAGCCATTAACAGTCATAGAGAGACCCGGAGACAGACAGGAGAGAGGAAAAACATTTGCAATCCCCTGATTAAACAAGGGTTCTAGCTGACAAGAACCCAGGAAGCACAGTGAGGGGTCTGTTCTCAGGGCACAGGAATCTTTTATTAGAATCAGTAAGACATTATTGTATAATGTCTTACAATATTATAATAGCTTACAATGCCCCCTTAAATTCTAACAGAATTTACTACAATTTGTCAATGAAAATGACGATCGGCAAAACATCAGCGGCCAAAATAAATCAGTTGCATTTCAAAGTCATTCTTGAAATGACCGCCACAGTTTTAAAATTGATTAGCGCTTAAGTCATAAAAATAATAATAACAATATGTTGCATTGAAGAAACAGTGATGGTAATTTCATTTCATCTGAGTACCTTACAAACAAACAAACAAACATATATATATATATATAGGTTACATGTTGTTTAGACAGACAATCAAGTTCACTAGCTGACAATTTTATTTGTACAAAGAATGAACTGGTATATATACTATCTCTGTTTGTATATTTATTGATATATAAAAATATATACATTTAAAGACATCAAACAGAAATAACTGGAAAAATAGACTTTCAGAATGGCTCATTAGAATGTTTTAAAAAATATAAAAAAAAAATGCTGTGTTGTTTCTGGAAACACATTGGTAGTTCATGCTGGCTCAAAATTCTGGGTTATTTTGGTTACTTTAAACACATTGTTGGGTTCAAATGAGATGTACTGGGTCATTTACAAATGAACACTTGGTTGGGTTATTTTGACCAACAACTGGTTTATTCCTTATTCTCTGGTTTCTCCAAACGGCAGCCTGCGTAATGTTCAAAATATTATTGTTATTGTGTCACAGCGAGTAGTTTTAAGTTGTTTAGATGAGAATGAATGTGTGTACAGCTCAAAACCTTCATCGGTTATTAAAGTATCTATTTAAAAAATTGCCCCAACTTTTTCGGAGATTTGAGCTCCTGGCAATCCTGCGTCGCTTTCCGCGTAACACCGGCCCAACGCAGCCTCATCCCGGAAACAACTTCTGAACACTGCTGCTGACTCTGATATCTCTGTAGTGCTTAAAACAGTAGAGGTATTTTATTTGGGGTATTTCTAACTGTCATTCGTTGGTATAATATGGTTATAATATAATGTATCGCGGCTGCGTGACACATCCTGTACCCCCCTTCAAGACTCTTTTTTAGAGGCAGTTTTTTTGTCTTTCATGTTCACTACACAAAGCAATGTCTTCAGGGAGCTTCTCCAGCATACTGTATATCAGATTGATGGACAATGAGTTTGTGAGGACAGCAGTTTTTTTAGCATACATTTAAACAATAATATTTTTAAAAATATTGTGAAAGTTGTCCTACACACTAACCACCACCACCTCCTCTTCTGTTTCTGCTTCACACACCGCTTGATTCTTTTCAAAGGTAACGTGTAGGTTAATTAGTTTCATTTTTACTTGAATTTTCTCTTAATTTTTATGTTAATATTTTTGGGTTGCGGATCGAATAATTAGAGTTTTCATTATTTCTTATGGGGAAATTCACTCAAACAAAATGGCATCCAGGATTCCCCTTGTCAAGATTTAATGGCACAAAGACAACATGTTTGTGGTTAAAAGTTTTCGGCTACATGATGGCAGTGTTGGAAAAAGGGGACAGATTTATTCAAGTGGATTGGCATGCTTTATTTTGTATATTTGTGTCATAGGTGTATAAGACTCACATTGTCCCCAATTTACTAACATGTTTGACTTACAAAAATGCTCATGGAACAGAACTTGTTCGTAAGTAGGTGACAAACTGTACTGTGTGGTGAAACCGATTATTAACTGATTATTGATTGACTCACCAATCAAGTGGTGCATCTTGTATATCTATAATTAAGCATACTAAAATAAGCATCATCTATAATTGCTGCCTTTAAACCATAAATTATGAAATTATTTACAATTATTTTTAAGTTTACTTATTATGAAATTTATGAAAAAATTATGAAACTTACAAATTATGAAATTATGGAATTATGAACCTCCTCTCAGAGATGCTTTTGTAGATAAGCTGTATAGTGTTAGCTGCAACTGAATACCACACACGAGACTGAAATTACTTTTTTCAAATCCATATTTTATTATTTATTACATATATTATTATTACATATTTTTAGTGATATTGATATTTAGACATATAGTAGATGTAGTACATATTACCTTGGAATTCATTAATTCACCCCACAATAAATATAAACTACAGGACCAAGGAACAAGGTATTTAAATGGTAATAAACATGTTTAAATAGTTTACTGTAGATAAAAACTAATTAAATGCATTTGTCAAACTTTCCATTACATAATATGTTTAAAATGTTTTAATAAATATGTGCTTAATTCTGTAATCCTTTAATATAAACCTCTAAATATATGTATAAATATTTGCTTAAAAACGTCATCTAAAACTAAACTCAAGCTCATCCTTTAATAAATGCTGCTTCTTCTGAAGAACTTAGTAGAATTCTGTTTTCATTTTTCTTTATCCTTAGTTGAGAAATTTGTATAATTTCTCATTTTGCTGCTGTGTTGACTGATATCACTGTATATTTAATCCGGGTGATTTTCCTGGTTAGTAGAGTGTCTGAGTGTCTGCCACTCTACTCTGCATTAGTAAACAAATTCAGCACCTTAAATAGAGATAAAAAAAATAAAAAATAGAGATAATAAATAAAACAGCTGCAAGTCTTTTGGGGTACAGTATGTCTCAACTATGCTTTGCCCATTCTTCTTTGCAAAATAGTACAAACTCAGTCAGATTGGATGGAGAGCGTCTGTGAACAGCAATTTTCAAGTTTTGTCACAGATCCTTAATTGGACACAGGTCTGGACTGGGCCATTATAAAACATTTTGATCTAAACCATTCCATTGTAGCTCTGGCTGTCTCATCAAACATTTTACATGTAGCAAAAAAAAGGTTTTAGACCACACTGCTGCTGGATTGACCGCTGCACAGGAGAGTGCAAAACAGCTTAAAGCAACTCATCTTGAGCGTACCAATATAGTGCCAGACTCCCCGCTAGGTTCAGCCACATATACTATAATAGTTGCTATACAAATACTCCATGATGATACAATCAATGTGCCAATGAATGCAAGACATGATTTAGTGACATCTACGTAGTGATGTTTTTAGCAGGCTTTAACTACTTTTGATTGCAAATGGTTCAGAACACTGGGCTACAGTCCATGTCATCAGAGAAAAAAAAATGCATTGATGTGATAACCTGGTCATTCAGTACATTTACTGTAGGGTATGAACTAATTTCATTTTATTGGCAAATGAAATTGCTGAGCCTACACCTGAGCAAATGGAGCACCCCCAGATCATAATACTGCTTCCAGATGCTTGTACGGTGGGCATGGATGCATTGATTTATGTGCTTCACTTCTTACCCTGATGCAACAATGGCTTTGGAATAGGGCAAATCTGAACTCATTATACAAGGGACATTCAATAAATAAGGTGAATTTTTCGGTATAAGGACTTCTAATACAGATAGAAGCTTACTTTTTTTTTTACTTCTTTTTCACATGGATTTAATTCTTTTGCAGAGTAAAAAAAACTTTACGCCAAGAGTTTTGGCGATTAACAAAGATGGCCGACCAAGAAGCATGCTCCAGGATTGAACAGCGGTCAGTTATCAAGTTTTTGGTTGCTGAAGGGTGCAAACCTGTTGAAATTCATAGGAGAATGTCAACTGTGTATGGTGCCACATGTTTGATTTACCTGTAGGAAAATCCTGCAGAGTCTCCCACACCATCTGGTTAAATTCATTCAAAAGAGTCAATCTGAAGTCTTCATCCTCAGTATTAAGGATCACCTCAAATGTGGGGTGATAGTAAGAGCCATAGTCACAGTTAAATGTCTCAATCTAAAAAAAACAAAAACAGTTTTATACACTTTTTCAATGTATCAAGAAATCTTATTTCTACACAAATGAAACTGTAGTTTACCTTTGGCTGGGATTCACAAGGCTCACACTGCAGTCTGTATTTTTTACCAGGGCTCAGTTGACATTTGCTGCACATAATGTACGTGTTGTCTGGATGTTGTTTCTGCACCTTTATTGTCAAGTTAAAAGTAATTAATAAAAACAGTTAAAGGAAATTTTTAACTTTAAACTAAAATGTAATTTTAAATGTAAAAATATATAGATTCGTAGAATACCTCTTTAACTGACACATTTCCTGGCAACAAGTGAATGTACAGTTTTTTCTCCATTTGTGTTCCAATAATTTGTTCATACAAGAGAAGTACTTGGGCATTGATGTGTTGTCCCCTTGATGGTTTTTTTATTAGGCCAAACATGGAGGGACCGTGGACATCTAAGGTCACATGTGTGTTTGTTATTTTTAGGCGCTGAAGGACCTGCGGATTACCCCCACTGAACTGTGCCACAGCCAGTCCACTCTGATTATTATCTGAAACAGAGGCAGTGATGCAAGGTACTGAGAATATAGACAGACAGATACAACGTTTATTTATTTATTTATTTATTTATTTATTTTGAATAATAACAGAACCTAGTATAATTAGTTTCAGGCTTCCTAGCCGTAATTTATGATAATTAACCCCCAAATATCATATCATAATAAAGAATTGAGGTTATTAACTATTATAAAACATGGTCAAAATGTTACATTTCTTGGTTCAAGCTAATTGGCAAGCAACCAGTTACACTCCCCCCACCTCATAAGAGATTTGGGTCATCTTATCCATCCTCTGAACAAAGAATTCAGTGCAGGTGCAAGCCTCAGCAAGCACCTCCAAATAAAGAGTAAAAGATCAGCCAATAATTTTAAGCAAAATAATCTCTTAGACATTATACTGGAACAATTAATTGATAACATTATGAATTTGGTGCTTTTACACAAGGTGAAAGACTTAAACTGTGTCATTTAACTGTGCTAGTTGGGATATGTTCAGTTTGTTTTGTTTGTCTTATCCTCTTAAAATTACCATGCACCAGCCAAAACAAACAAATCTGTTCGTTAAGGGGATGTCTCTATGCTTGGCTATCTGTGTGTGCATGAAAGCATATTGTGTGTGTTTCAGGACAGGGCTCACTGGACCACAGCTGATTAGACATTAGAACCACATTCTACCAATCTATCCCAAGCCCACCTGCACAGGAAATTAAAAAGTACCCCTCCCCCATGCATTACATGCATTATCCCAAAGCAACAAATGTATTACACACGCTGAACTTCATTAGAGAAGTCTGATTGTCATGTGATCTGCTTCATTTCTGACTGACTAGACTGAATTAGACTGAAGAGATTTGGTAATGTTTTTCTTTAGCTAATAGAATGTTAGCATATATCCCACCTTGCAAAAACCCAACATCACCAGTACAATCGCCCCAAACCACGAACCCCCACATCTCAAATGAGACACAGTATGAGAAAACAATCATTTATTTGCTGAAACATGCTACTTGCCCATCTTAAACATCTTGAATGATAGGTATTGCTCAAAAATGAAAGTTTTAAAGTACCTCAGCTCTTGTGATCTTCTATGTTAGATTTAACTTTCTGGACTGGACTGATATAGAGATTCAGATAGATTTAATGTATAGATCCACCCACTATGAAGAGTTATAGGTTCACTTAGCACAAGACCAATCAGTATGTGTGTGCACTCTCTCTCTCTCTCTCTCTCTCTCTCTAAACACTTCTGGGATATTGTATATTATTTGCAGGTGCCAGGGAGTTGCTATCATGTGTCTGTATTAGTGATGTTAGAAAAACCAATGAACAAGTCTTTGCTGCTCACATTCATCTCCCTGCATTTTAACAACTCTTACATTCACATTTAGTTGAAAACTGACCCGTTTAGTTTACCGTTCACCAAAAAAATGAGTGTTCGAGTAGAACATTAATTTACAACACTGTATGGATGTTTACAGTATATACATACCAGTATATATCTCACAGTGAGGGAGGAGGAGGTCAAAACTTGACGATTTTAAAGATGTGATTTTGTACAGGGGTCCTGCAGGCTTGAATTGGCCAATAAACTCTAACTGACTGTTTTCCCATGACAGGACTTTATAAGTTACATTCCCACTCGCTTTCATCTCAAAGATAAGGTTGGTCACTTTACACTGAAACTGACCAGCATCAGAGCACTGAAAGCTTTTGAGCAAACAACACAAAGGACAATGAAAACATAAAAATCTACCTTGTTTTTATTTTATTACAAAAACATGTCAGAATAACATCAACAATTGGCATCAGTTTGTAAAGGATAGAATGTGATACCTGTATGCCCCTCTGTCAGGACATTGTTTAACTGTGTCAAAAATGAATACCTCCTGAGTGCCTCCTGAGTGCTGTTGAACAGAAATAAATGTACAAGAAAATTACACTATTGCATCCATTTATAAGAATATTGCACCGGCACACATACTGTAATATGTGGGGACTTAATTTCAGTCGAGGCCAAAAGTTTACATACATTTAGAAGGTAAAGGCATTTAAACAAACGTTTTCACAACTCCACACATTTTACTTACAGTAGCATATATTTCATGTGTTATGTCACTGAGTGTATCTCGGTGTATGCCTTATTTACAAAGGCAGCAAAGTGGACTAGTGGAGTTCAGTTCTAGCCTCCAGTCTATGTGCAAGTTTGCGTGTTCTCCCCATTCTCAGAGCCCACAGTGTTTGTGTTTCTATACTGCAATGGATTGGCACCCGATTCAAGGTGTTCCATGCCTTATGCTATGGATTCTCTGGTATAAGTGGTTAACTACTGGATGGATAAATGTTATTTCCATGGGCCTCAGAGTGGCGCAGTGGTTAAAGCGCTCGCCCTATCATCCGGAGATCGCTAGTTCGAATCCTGGGTGATGCTGTAACCTCTTGCAGCCAGAGGTCTAGAGAAAGCTGATTGGCTCTCTCAGAGGGGAGGGATGAGAGGTACATAGTGCTCCCACATTAATGACGGCTCTACAGCCAATCAGGGGTGTCTGTGAGCTCGCGCAACAGAGAGAGCGGAAAGCGCTGTCCTTCGAGTGTGTTTACGCCGCCCCCAATGGTGCGTGAGCGAGCAGTTCGAAAAGATGTGATCGGCTGGCGTCACGTGGTTCGGAGGAAACACGTGATAGTCTTCGGCACTCCCGGCTGAGTGGTAGTAGTAGCCTTAATGTGGGAACCCCCTAGTGACGGGAAGGAATTGGACACGACTAAATTAGGGAGAAAATCGGGGAAAAATCCAAAAAAAAAAAAAAAATGTTATTTCCATAAAAGATCATTTAAAATTTTAGCAAAGATGTTTATTTCAACATTTATTTACTATATTGGATTTTCAGTCCAAAGTTTACATTGATTGTTAATAATTGGTTGCATTGCTTAAAACTGCTTGAAGCCTTCCATAAACATTTCTAAAACTTGCTTATTTGTTATAAGCAAGGAACTGGCATAACTAGGTCAGGTTTATGGGCCACTATGCTCAGACAATTTTTTAGTTCAGTCCACTAATTGTCTTTGGGATTCAGGTCAGGACTTGGTGACCGCCACTGCCACAGCATTTCATTACATTTGGACCTATGATTGTCACGACACGCCAAGCCACAGTCCCGCCATGATCACCTAAGCACGCCTGTTCCATGTTCCCTGCCGCTCCTTACATCGCACCGCCCCTGTTCTCTGCACACCTGGACACTATCAGTAATCAGCTCATACCTATTTAAACCATGCTCTCACACCGCCACGTCGCCAGATTATTGAGTGCCTCACTAGCCCAATATTCCAGCATTGTTTTATCTTCATTGTCTACCAGATCTCGACCATGCTTTGTTTTCCCAACCACGATTTCGCCTCTCGTTCTGACTCTAGCTTTTTGGATACTTTGTGTTGCCGACCTCTTACCTGTTACCGACTACGAGCCTGGATCACGGACTGCTTCACGTCTATTCGGCTTCGACCCCCGCCTGTTCCACAACTATGATTAATCTCGCTCCTCGCTGAGCTCAAGCTCCTTCTCTCCACGCTGGCATTCATCGCGGAGCTCTCTCTCTCTCCGTGCCGACTCTACGCGCTGCCGCCTCAACACAAGGCTCACGCTGCAAATGCTGGCTTCATCGCGGAGCTCTCTCTCTCCCCACGCCAACTCTACGTGCTACGGCCTCAACACAAGGCTCATGCTGCATACGCCGGCATACGATATATCTCAAGCTGCATCTCACTCGCGCCGGCTCTGCACGCTTCCGCATTCACGCACCGCCTACTTCACACACAACGTCACTCACCTCGGTGCATTCACGCTGGTACTCCGTGCTTCTGCATTCCAACGAGACTTCTTCCATTCACACTGCAGTTGTACCCATGCCTCTTATTTAAAACCGTCACTTTGCCTCCTTTAGTTATCACAAGCACTCACAAGCGCCACTTCAGTTCTCCCTGGGAATTACTCACACTATCTGCAATTGGATCCATCACGCCCTCTAGCAAGCCTGACAATGATAGTCTATATTCTGACCAATCACTTTTGCAGCGAGAGACTCTGACAACATATGTTTATACAAATCATTAAATTACTTCCTGAAATTTTCAAACTTTATGCAGCGAGTCAAACTCAGACTCTGATACAGTGAATTAAAGCTAACATACTCTAGATCTCTAAATGAGTGTTTTAAAATGATTTCTAATGTAAGATAGTTTGCCAGATTAATTAAATTAACAAGAAGTCTCAATTAAGAAGTCTCAACATGAAAGTTAGGGTCTAAAAAAATTACCAAGCAATATTATTTAAAGACTTATTTTTAATTATTTTTAATACTATTGAATTCCCCTATATTCCCATATTGTATATATTCCCAACTATTGATGAATAGGATATGTGTCCTCAGTGTCATCAGTAACAATTCTTACGTATGTGGAGTGAGAGAGCTGTGTAGACATTGGGCAATTGTTTTCTTCTTCTTCTGTTTCACATTGCACAAAATCTATATGAAAAGAAAAACAAAGCCCATAAGCATTTGCATAAACAAGCACAATTAATCCTAAGGTTGTGTTTACTTGGATTCTCTCGTTATATCCAGTCTTCTAAAAAATCATGTATTATTGGCAATGCATTGACTACTCTATGACAGAGTTTTTCAGACAGATTTTAGGGACAAGTTGAAATTTCTGCCATCTGCAACTCTTAAAGGTGGAATGTTTCAGCCCTCGATGATAAGCAATGCTTTTAGAAGCCTGCAATCTTGTCAGTTATTTAACAAAAACAATCAAACAAACAAAAAAATCACTCCTGCTTTACAATAATTAGGTCATTCATGGTAAGGAGAGAAAAAGCAAAATTAGTCATACTTTCTGGGGGGGAGGGGGGGGGTATACAGTGGTATTGTCTCTCCTTGTCAGTCAGAGCAACACTAGTCATGAACATGTGAATATATATACAGCAGAGGGCAGGTAAGGTTCCCCTCCAAGTGTGCTCTACTCATGAGCATGAGCAGCTTGGTAGCTGTCATGTGATAAAAGAGAGCTAGAAGAGGCACAAAATATTTTATAAGACAAAATTTTTGTAATGGCCACACACAAACCATTTGCATGTTGTGCATTTTATCCCCGCAGGAAATTTTTTAGAAGAACCATAATTATATGATTTTGCATTATATTACAAGATGGCTGAACATAGCAGGTAAGCGTGTGGACAAATTTGGAATATTGTTATCAAACCTTTTGTTCTAGCTTTCTTTTTCACTGGGTTCTCTTGATCCAGACACAAGTCTTTTTCATTCCTGGAATAATGATGAAAATAAACCATCATAAAAATAATACTAAAAATGCTATGCTATTGTGAAAGAAATTGAGACAGAGAAACAGACTGCATACCTTTTACAAACCAGAGGAAGGCATGTGTTCTGAGTCTGGGGTGTTATTTGAATGGATGAATTGGTGAATGGTTGAACTGGAACCGTCACCGGCTGTATTAGAGAGTGTAAATAAACACGTGTACCAAGAATTGAGAGGAAAAGTAATATGAATCCTGGCCAGTTGGGGGGGAGGTAGGGTTGGGGTTTGGGGGACCAATTGTTCCTGGGCACAGGAAATCAACCATTCCTAGTGTGAAAACGCCTCCACCTCCACCTCAAGGAAAAAATATTTGGGGCTATGCATAAAATATTCAGGGCTAAATGGCATTGACACTGGTGGCATATTTAATCAGATTGAATGATCGGATTGCGAGCATAATTCTTTAACAAAACTTCTTTAACAAGGAACCTCTCTGATTTCACACAAAACAGACAAATGAAATATGCCTGACAAACTATACAGTACAGTGTAATTTCTAATTGTTATGAATAAACTTTGGTTCTAATTGTGAGTGATTTTACTTTTGTACAAGTCAGAAGTTTGCATTCCTGAACTGACTGTCAAAAATATGGAACAAATAACATCAAATAGCAGGTTCAATATGGAACAGATCTTTTAGTATCGAAATACAGGACAATTATGTAATAGGACAAATTAACTGCAATGGGTAAGAAATAATACATGAATAGAGACTTAGATCCTCATTGCTTTCTTTGATGCAAAGGGGAAAAATAAAACAAATTTTGCTTCAAATGATTTATGACAAAAAAAAAACAAGTTGGGCTATCTACACACTGACTGTCTATACTTCTCAGCGGTGTATTTTTTATTTTTTTATAGACAAAAGATATAGGGAAAAAACCCTGTCCTGTTATCCCCTAAATAAACCTTGTTTAAAAAAAAAAAAAAAAAAGCATGATATTACCTTAATTTTTTCCCCATGCTGCACCTTCTTTTGCTGCTTACTGTTTCTAAACCTAAACACAAGATTATATAATGTCAGGTTCATAAATATTTCTACATTGAGAAAGTTGTTGATTAAGCCTTCAATTACAATATACATGATTTCTTACATGCACATAAACATAAGTTAAAATAAACATAACATAAACATAATTTTTTTTTTTTCAAACTAGTGGCATAAAGATGAAGTTCAATGCAGATTTTCAACATTTACAGCCAAACTGGATGAACAGTAGAGAGATCACAGCATTCTTAGTATAAAAAAAGTAATTGGCCAAACCTAGCAACATTATAACGGTTGTTATTTTTATTCATTGATAGTAAATTCAGTGCAGTAAATGACTGCCTTTTTCATCAAAGTTGGTAGTTCTCTTTTTTTTGTTGTTGTTGCATATAGTTGATGATGCTCTAACAATTGGTAATTGAAGTTGAGTTTTACTTAAATCAGCTAAGTTCACTATTTTATTTGGTTAAATTGTTCTAAAAAAATAAATCTTATTAATCACTAAGTCACCAAGCTCTACCTAATGAAAATTGTATACCTGCATGTTGACTGCTTCTGATAATGTTCACTGATAATGTCAGTATTAGACTGCTAATTAAATTACTTTATTTAAACAGATGTGGGTGTCCGGCGTGAAATTAGAGCTTTCTTACCTAAACAAAACAAATGAAGCATTTGGAAAATAAAGGTTTTGTATTTTTTCTCAAAAGGAAATTTGTATACTACCTCTGCCACTGCAAATGCTCTCAAATTAACGCTGGAAGTCTACAGAGTGAAGTCACATTAATTGCCTAAATACACTTACAGCGCACTGTAGTGACAGCTAAAATACCATTAACTTTGCGAAGGTCTAAACATCATTGAAACAGACTGTATAACATTAAAATATATGTACAGTATGTTAGAAGAATTATTTATTTCAAATGACAGGTTTCATTCCTCACTGTGGTTTTTTTTCTTTCTGGTTTCTGGGTTCTTCAACGGGATCCTCAGGTTCTTCTTCAGCTTGACAACTCCTGAGAGAAAATCAAGTAATTACATGAGTGTATGTGCTCACACACACCCACAACTCCACAAACACACATGCCGGAACACACAGAGACACACACACGCACACAGAAGAAGAGAAACAAACGCACCTGAATTTAGGGTCAGAGTTCATGTTGCAGAGCCATTTGTTAGGGAGCTTTTCAGGATCAATGCCATCTGGAAGTTTTCGCCACTTCAGACAATCATTACACTGAACACGCATTGGTTGCTTCCTGTAAGTCCACACAGTCATTTTTTTTTTTTTTGTATGTGTATATGCACGCCTTTTACACAGGAGTTGTGTCAGCACACATATGCAGAACATGTGACATATGACACTATTTTTCATGTGTGTGGGTGTGTGTTTGTTTGGATGTGTGTGTGTGTGTGTGAGAGAGAGAGTGACAGAGAGAGAAAGAGAGAGAGAGAGAGAGTTTTAAACTTACATAAGCTTCTCAAGAGATTGAGAAGGTATATGCCCATATGCATAAGTAAATCCCTTCCAATAGCCCTCAAGCTTTTTACCTACACTGATCATGGTTCTCCTGCACAAACACAAAAATGGCATCCTTAAGTGCATTAGTAAATTAGTCTAAAATATGAATACTCATATTGTATACTGTATTATATTCAATCCTATGTGGATTATTAACTCCTGCACTTCTGAAAGTCATAGAACATCTGAACATGTTACTCAAACACACCTGTACTCTTCAGAATAAACAAAGTCCTGCTTGTTGTGAGTTGTTTTGAGGTGGTTACACTCTATTACCCCAATAACTCCCATTGCTTTGTTGTCTGTGGCCTGGTAACAGAACATAGTAAACATTGTTATACAGAATGTAAACAGATAATTGAAATAAAATAAAACACAATGCACATTAACGAAAATCTTACCCGGCGCTGACAGGCGACACGCGCGTAGGCTTTGATGAGGCGGTTTTTGTGGTACATCATCAAACCACAGTGCTCTTTGTTCTTTTTGTTGAAGCCAAATGTGACTGTTAATTCTGTTTTCTGAGACAAGGACTTAAGGATTATGACATTTAAAATACTTTTAATCATTTAATAAATAGCCCTTGCTTGTGCACACCAGTCATATATTTATATGTTTATAATTGGCTGAAGGATACAAGGGGAGGATCACACACAGGTTTGTATCTGTCCCAAGACACATTTGCTAGAGTTTCTGAGAAAGGCTGAGTTTTGACCTCCTGCCCTTGAAGTATAATCTGCATTCTTGGATTTAGGTACAGGATACTGCAGTATGCCTGAATAAGGAGAAAAATAAACCTCACTACATTAATCAGTGGTAACTTAATCTTCACTCCTGAGTTAACTGCACCGAACTACAGTAGCTACTGTAAGTGTCTAACAATTGGGGCAACTTACTTGTTAAAATGTTCCTCATCTATCAAATACTGAATGGTTTTCTGGGCATAGTCCTCTTCAAGACATTTCACAGGTTTTTGATAAGATTTAATCCTGGGGTCTGGCTAAAACTTTGCACATGTTCTAAAGAGATTTACTTGAGTTGTTGTTGACTAGAAGATAACTTTTTCATAAGCAGCCTTTGTTTTGCTTTGTTTTTGCAACAGTTTACATCTAATTATCTTAGCCCATAACACAGACAAGTGAAAAATGTAAGAGACGAGTTGTCACACACAGGCAGTGTGACCAGTATTTGCCAGATGTTTTTGTAACTCCTTTAATGTCTGGATTTTGTATGCAAAGAAAGGGGAAATAAAATAATATTCTGTATACAGGTAAACACTAACACATCAAATAAAAAGGGAGAGTAAACTATAAAGTTAACTTGATACTTTGAAAAGATGATGGAAGGGCCCCCACCCATGTTGAGATTTCAAATCTGAATTACAGATTGAGTAAGGAATTTTCTTACTCTATCCCTGAGCCACTTGGTGTGGGTGGGTGAGGTGGCATCCTTCCATTTAAATAAAAGAGAAGGCCTGACCAGAATGGATACAAAAGACAATGATCCATGGAGTTAAACACTTACTCCTCCGCAATGATGTCAAAGAGGGCAACCAGGGGGTTTGGTTCCAGATTGTGATTCAGCATGTGAGAGGGTTTATAAGACATCCCGCCAATTTTTTACCAAATTAAGGAGGTTGAGTTGACAAGCTTGAGAATTGAGTGTCATATACTGTATCATCTGACAATGTCAGACTTAGATCAGTGAAGATCAGTTTTAATTTGACTTGAAGTGGTGTGACTCAGATGCACCACGCGGACCATTATGCAAGGGGGACAGACCGAGGAAAGTAGCCTCAGGGGAATTTGGCATTGAAGAGCTAATGAAGTGTCTTACTTGCAGATATCCAAAAAAAAAAAAAAGAAGAGTTTTGGCTGAATTATATTTTTCAGACAGTAAATTTATCATCAATAAAAAAAAGATTTTTGCAAAGCTTGATAACCTTACTGTACCATTCTTGAAATCATGTAAAGAAGGTTGAAAGAGATGATTTGAGACGATAGATCCGAAGAGAGCGCAAATACGATAGAACTGAAGCGTAGCCTAAAGAACTACTGAAAAGACTATAGATCTGAAGAGTAGCATAAAGAACGACTGTACTTTCTGAACTGAACCTGAACTCTAAAGGTATGCTTTATTATTTGATTTAATTATTGATTGATTTCATTGAGGAGAAGGGAAGTGCGAATCCAAGGCAAGCAGAGATCAAGAGGTTTTTGCCAGAGATTATCTCCTTCGCACCAAGGCTAGCCAGCCAGGTCGGTTATGGGAATATGCCCAACAGCGAAACAGCAAACTCCTAGTCTTTAATTTGATTTCCCATTCAATTAAATGCGTTGAGAAGAGTTCATACTTAGTTTGGATTTCTACTTGTTTATAAATTAGAAGTTTTAAATAGAACATATTGTTGATCTATTTCTGATTTGATTGACCAGTTCTTTTCATTCTTTATGTGCCACCCTTTTTATACAGTGTAGGAGATTATGCTCCCTAATGTAAGCTTTCAGAGCATCCCAGACAGTTAAACTTGTCACTTCAGATGTTTCATTTGTGTTTAGGAAATAAACACTATCTAGTCTTTCATGAAATCATAATCAACAAATAAGGATTAATTAAAGCACCATTTTTTTTGAGCAATCAGAGAAAGTTATAGACATAACTGGAACATGATCTGATAACACGATGCTCTGAGAAAATCATTGGGATGGTTGATTGTAAATAAAAAAAATAATCAATTCTAGAAAACAGTATGAAAAAAGCATATTCTCTCTTCTTGTACATTAAGAGGTCTTGGAGAAACATCCTATTTCTGGTAGGAATTCCTATTCACCACTTGTTGATGGTGTCCTTCAAAGTGTTTTATGATACATGTACAATTTTTTTAAATTACACTATGGCCTAGCCTGAAGGCTACTTTATGCTTCTGCCAGTCCACTGTCACATAACTTCTAACAAAATGTTGTGCACACATACTGTATGCAATTATTTTTTCCCCTCCCTAAAAATGTATATTTGTTTTCATTTAAAATTTTGTTGGTCACATTAAAGGTCTGATACATCACAAAAACCTACCATTTTAACTGGGTTGTATAGACCTTTTTTAATTATTTTTATACTTGAACTCTCTCCTTGTGACATTTTTCTATGTCTAGTGCATATGAACTCTCTCTAATTCTATTTGTCAGAACTACAGACAAGAACTACAACTCCCAACAACAACACTCTGACTCACCTGAGTAGTAGCACACCTGAAACTAATCCCAGGACACAGATAAAAGGAACTCTCACACTTCCGGTCCTTGTGAAGTATACGCTCCCTGTGAACTTGTTCCAGTGTCGTTACCAAGCCTTTTGAATTTGAATTGCTATTTTGGTTTTTTGATCTAGTTTCTGTTCCTACATTTACGAGTTTAGCCATTCCCTATTTATGCCCGTTTGTAAATCGCCTGACCCTTGCCTGTGTTTTGGACTTACGAGTTGGATTCTCCTTATCGGATTTGTTCGTGTTTTTTGCAAACCCCGAGTTCACGAGTTATCTCATCTGCACCTGCGTCCCCCGTGTCAGGTACATAAAACTATTCATTATTCCTCTTCTAACTTTGATATTGACCTGTATTAGTCTGTATTAATTACAAATTCTATTAGAGTTTTGATTTATAATAAACACTGTGCAAGTAGATCCATGTTTTCAACCAAGGCAGAAGCATTTTAAATCTAACTCAGATATATGTATTACAATGTTAGCAAGTCTGACATCTTGCTTCTGAAATGACCACTCTTACCACAGTGAACTCAGCCAACAGCTCAATATTCATGTAATATTTTCTGGTAAAATTCTTACCCGCAGTGAATATTTACTTTCAGGCACTGAGATGCTACCCTTTGCATTTCGCTTGAGTTTCTTCCTGGTGCCATCGCACTTAACATCAACATCATCATCATCATCATCATAATCATCATCATCATCAACAGGGACCCGGATGTCGTAGCGGTTGTTTATCACGTCAAATTCTAATTCTCCTGAATATTTCCTGCAGCAGAATAATTGGCATTGGAAGCATCGTGAGAATTTATGGCATCATTTTTTACAACCACAGTATTGCTCTTTGCCCTTGACCATTAAGCTAAATAAAGTAGCCCATGCTGGCTAAAAACAGGAGACATTTAATTCTAAGATCAATAACCATTACGCTACTGCATAATATTAACAGTATAACCAAATTAGCATCCCCTCATACAACAAAATGTCATAACTTAACAGAGCTCTCATACAAAACTACAGGAGCACATATTAAACTCTATGCATGTATGTTCACCTGCGTAGGTTCCAGATGATGATGCGGGTTCCACATGAGTTGGTGCACAAGCGCTCAATCACACTAAACTCAGCATGCAGTTCTTCCTCATTTATACACAGAGAATTTGCCAAGATAGCATGGAGACTCTCTTTATGCTCTGGTTTAGGTGAACAGTGAGGTTAAGGACCTTCAAACTGTTGGGAAATATATATTTTGGTTTTTATCTTTATCCCCTTAAACTCCCATCACACTGGCCCCAGTGTCACCTTATCTCTTTCAAGTAAAAATACTCCTACAATATAAATTTTACGTTTAATAATTCAATCCAACATTCTTATGAAATCAATCCATTTCCCTCATTTTTTCCAAGTAAAGGATATTAATCTGTCCGGTGTTGGTCATCTCCACAATAGGCACTACAACATACTGTTTCTTCTTGAGGTAAGTCTGTGACAGAAGACCCACACACATGATGTCATCTTTCTTTGAGAACACAAGGGCATCTTTCCCCAAGCGCATAGAACCTGATTTAAAACCATTACCATACTGTCCCACTGGCTCATGACTTTCTGTTTGATTTTCTGGCTGCTTATTTGAAAAGCCAAAACTGAGAAAGAGAGAGAGATGTCAATAACAAAATAAACTTTCATGAAACCGTGGATTGGTTACAAAGTTGGTATTCACTCTTTTTATTTAAAGTGTATTTCTAAATGATCTAACTGCTAATCACTATGCAGGCTTCTTCATAAAAACATCCATACTTCATCATTTTGTGCATCTTGTCATAGTTCATGCCTTTTCCATTATCCATAAAGATGAGGCAGTCCTGGTCTTTGATCTTTGTTTTATCAATCCAGAATTGTTTTGCACTGACGTCTGGGTCATAAGCATTGTCTGTCAGTAGGGAAAAAAAGAAAAGAAAAATTGCATTGCATTGTCAAAAATGTCATACACTTAGACCACCCTCGACTATGGCATGCATTCACTGTGGGATCATTACAATAAGCTTATGCAATGTCACAACATTTATTTAGGTCCACCATTAATTTTTCTTCAAGATCTTGTATTGATAAAGGGAGAGCCGGACCACTGGGAAATTCTTCTGCAGCAAATGCCAAAGATTCTCAATGTGGTTAAGGTCCAGTCTCTCTCTCTCACACACACACACACACACACACACACACACACACACACACACACACACACACACACACGCACGTAGGACCTGTAGTGAGTTGGCAAGACTAGTTTAGGGAGCAAGCTAAAGTAATATCATTGGCTTATGCACTGCATTGGGTAATGCAGTGCATAAGCCAACAATTATAAAAAAAATAACAAACGTATTCACTATGTTTAAAAGTGAAAAAACTGCATTAATTGAGATATACAGAGCATGTCGTTTTAGTATGTCTCTTGCTCTTAAAAGTAATATGAATTGGCTATCTCTCCCCCCCAAACAAAAAGAAAAAAAAGTCATTTTATTCTAGGACAATTAGATGAACTAAATAAGCTAAATTAAATAAACTTTTCTCTCTAGCACAATTCGGTGCAGTCATCTGACCAAACAACACAATGAGGATGCCTAACTTTCTTTCTTGTTGCTGTTTCTAAACTAGACAGTGATGTTTCCCATTAGGATTCTCAGGTGAAGTCTGCAGGTGTAGACGTTTCTTAGCGTCTTGGATGGCAGGACTTTAATGACTAAGGTAGTAAAGATGCTGACAGGCCTTCTTTCCTAATGTACTAATGTAAAAAAAAAATAAATAAAAAAAAATGCAACACTGGAAACTATTCCACTCTTGCTACCGGGTTCCTGTTGATACTAATGGGGTGGTAGGTCCGCCCCTTTTACATGATGAAGTCCACTATCAGCTTTTTTGTGATGTTGATGATCACAAGAGGTTTTTTCTCCTGTCATCAACCCTCTAGGATTTCAATCTCCTTGAAGTAGCCCTTCTAGGTATAATCAGAGATTGGGCCCAGTGCAGTAGTAGAATTGGAAATGGCCACACAGTCATAAGTGAACAATGGGTATGGAAGAATTCTTCTGATTATTTTCACATAATTCTTCCTGGTGTCCCGATCTCTCAGGGCTATGTGTAAGATTACTATATAAAGATTTATTTAGTACTCATAAAGTAATTCATAAAGATTACTATATTACTGCCCTTTGTAACGCTTGCGAGTCCGGGAAGTAGTAACGGATAGCTCACCTAACTCAGCTTAACAGGAGAAAAATAGCAAACGCTCACGCAGGTGGTGTTTCACAGGTTTCAGCACTTTATTTCCTCTGCTCACAGCATCACTGGTTTATAACAATAAAAAGATAAAGGTAACACGTTGAGCATCAAAACAAAGAAAGTAATGCAGGAAGAATCCAATGAGCTCACACACATGCGGGTCTCGTGGCGCAGGTATCAGTGGTCTGAGCACACATCTAACGCTCCGCCCTTAAAGGAGCCGTACCCTATTTCCCTCGTTACAGATTCCGCCCCGCCTCCCAAAAAAAGGCTGCCCTCAGCCGTACACAGCCAAGACGCAGGACAATGTAACAACTCTACATACATGCCTGAGTTGAAAAAGGTAGAAGAATAAATAACACACAAATAACACAAACATACATGTCAGTGCACTGTGGATTAGGTAGAAAACAAATGAAAGAAAACTCAAAAATACAGAGATACAGGGAAATGTAAACCTCACAATTGGACGCCCCAAAATCAACAGTTTTAAGCAACAACCTTATATCAAGAGCAGATTTATCTCAAACTATTAACATTCCTGAGTAACCATGAATCTTCTGTTAACCTGTCTAATGCACATCAAACCTTCGTGTATGGTAAGGGTTCGTCCACCCACGACTTGGCCAATCAGACGTTATTCTAGGAACCTGTCTTGGTCTAAGCACATAACGCCCAGAACCCCGTTCTGAAGCAGCAGGCATGTTCATTAGATACATTAGCCACAAAAAAAACCTATTTGAAACGTTGTCAAGTGAAAGACCAATAGAATGTTTAGAAATATCCTCGACTGACTGATCAACTAAAAGGTCGTCTGAGTAGTCTGGGCTAAACCCCTGGTCAACCTCACCCAATGTTTCACTGTCCAACTGGGAAGGAATGTTCCCCTTTAAAAGCAAAGACGTGTCAACATTGTCAATTGGACTTGCTTTGGACAGGGCTGTGTCCCATGAATGAACTGGCTGTATATTAACTACATGAAAAACCCCAGCATCTGCCCCAGTGTCTATGTCTGAGAGTCTGTAATTCACACTTGACAGCTTTTTTGAAATGACAAATGGCCCAGCATATATCGGCGCCAGCTTGGCTGTAAAGTTTGCGTCAGCATCAGACTTAGGGTGTGTTTTGACTCTAACCAAGTCGCCTACAGCATAGGATGCTGTGTGACGCTTCTTGTCATAATGACTCTTCCTCTTATGGTGACTTGCTTCCAAAGTAGCTCTGGCATGGTCATGAGCAACCTGCGGGGAAGCCCTCAAACTCTCCGGGTGTAATATGTCAGGATCGTCTACTCCCTTAGCACACGGTTGTGTTATTAAATCCAGTGGGGTCTCCAACTCACAGCCATAAAGCATCATTGCTGGGGAGTGACCTGTGCTCTCATGAGGTGCAGTTCGAAGAGCAAAACAGATTTGGGGAAGATATTTGTCCCAAGAAGTATGTTTGTCCCCCACATATGCACGGATGATCGTCTTCAATGTGCAATAACACTTGAATAGTGTTATTGCATGGCGAAGTCTAACTCTTGCACGTTGCCAGGTCCTTTTACAACGTCGTACAAAGGCTTGAGCCGAGGGAACCGCCACCTCCTCCTCTTGGGGTGGAAATAGAGGGGGTTGGTAGCTGAGACAACACTGAAATGGTGAGAGGCCCGTGGATGATGTTGGTAATGAGTTATGTGCATATTCAATCCACGGTAGCATTCGACTCCACGAGTGTGCGTCTTGGGTGGTCATACATTGAATCGCTGTTTCGAGGTCCTGCTTGGCTCTCTCAGTCTGGCCGTTGGTCTGAGGGTGATAACCGGAGGAAAGGCTGGGGGTAGCACCGACGAGCTTACAAAATGCTGTCCAGAATTGGGCGGAGAATTGGGGTCCACGATCAGAGACAATGTCTACAGGAATTCCGTGAAGACGAAATACATGAAGGATAAGTAACTCCGTCGTTTCCTTGGCCGAGGGAAGTTTAGACAGGGGAACAAAGTGAACTGCTTTGGAGAAGCGATCGACAATTGTTAAGATGCATGTGTTGCCATCAGAGGCGGGGAGTCCAGTAACGAAATCTAGTGCGATGTGGGACCATGGTCTGTGGGGAACTGGGAGTGGTCTTAGGAGGCCTGCTGGGGGTTTATTGCTGGTCTTATTACGAGCACAGACATCACAGGCAGATACAAACTGGCGAGTATCTTCTCTAATAGAAGGCCACCAGAAGCGTTGTTGGACCAATGAGAGAGTGCGGGCTCCGCCGGGGTGACAGGCCAATCTTGAACTGTGTCCCCATTCTAGGACTTGTGGGCGGGCCTGTGGTGGAACGAAGAGCCTGCCAGACGGTGTTCCTGGTGGGCCGGGTTCCCGGTCTAATGCTTCCTTGACCAGAGTTTCGACATCCAGTAAGGTTGCTCCTACAAGACATTGTGGTGGCAAAATGGTCGGCGGAGGGGAATCATCTGTGACCGAAATGAATTGGCGAGAGAGGGCATCAGGTTTGATGTTCTTGTTTCCTGGTCAATAAGATAGGGAGAAGTTGAAACGGGAAAAGAACAATGACCATCTGGCTTGGCGAGAGTTCAGACGTTTGGCTGACTTGAGGTATTCAAGATTTTTATGGTCTGTCCATATGAGAAACGGGACTTCTGTACCTTCGAGCCAGTGTCTCCATTCCTCTAATGCCAATTTTACCACGAGTAGCTCCCTGTCACCAATGCCATAATTCCTCTCAGGGGTAGAAAGGCGGTGAGAGAAGAAGCAACAAGGATGTAATTTACCATCGGTTGGAGACCTCTGAGAGAGTATGGCCCCCACACCGGAGTCTGAGGCATCTACCTCCACTATGAACTGGAGAGCAGGATCCGGCTGCGTGAGGATGGGAGCCGAGGTGAACCGGTCCTTCAGTTCTGTAAATGAGTTTTCTGCCTGATCAGACCAATGAAAATCAAACTTAGTGGAAGTGAGAGCAGTTAGTGGGGCTGCTACTGAGCTGTAGTTCCTAATAAATCGACGGTAGAAGTTGGCAAACCCAAGAAAACGTTGTAGGTCCTTTCGGGTCGATGGTCTCGGCCAGTCGGTTACCGCTTTGAGTTTAGCTGGATCCATTTGGATCTTAGATGGGTCAATGATAAAACCAAGGAAAGAGACGGCCTGACAATGAAATTCACATTTCTCTGCCTTTACGTACAATTGGTTCTCAAGGAGCCTCTGAAGAACTTGGCAGACTTGCAGCTTGTGCTCTTCCAGTGAACGGGAGAAGATCAAAATATCATCTAAATAAACAAATACAAAGATGTTCAGAAAGTCCCTGAGAATGTAATTTACCAATGATTGGAAGACAGCTGGTGCATTGGCTAGTCCAAATGGCACTACAAGGTATTCGTAGTGTCCTGATGGGGTGTTAAAAGCTGTCTTCCACTCATCCCCCTCCCTGATCCTGACCAGGTGGTAGGCATTACGCAGGTCAAGTTTTGTGAAAATGTTAGCCCCCTGCAGAAGATCAAAGGCCGTGCACATCAGGGGAAGAGGGTAACGATTTTTAATGGTGATCTCATTAAGACCTCTGTAATCAATGCATGGTCGTAAAGAGTTGTCCTTCTTAGCCACAAAGAAGAATCCTGCCCCAGCGGGGGATGAAGAAGGGTGGATGATGCCAGCAGCAAGGGATTCAGAGATATACTTCTCCATAGCATCCCTCTCATGTGAGGATAATGAGTATAACCGTCCCCTAGGAGGGGTCGTGCCTGGGAGGAGGTTGATAGCACAATCGTAGGGTCTGTGGGGGGGCAATGAGAGGGCACGTGACTTACTGAAAACCTGCTTGAGGTCTGAATAATCAGGCGGAACAGCTGAGAGATCTGAGAACTCCTCATTGACGGAAGATGTTGTTGGCGGACAATGAGCAGCCTTCAGGCAGGATGCTAGGCACAAGGGGCTCCATTCTTGCATGGTGTTTCTAGCCCACTCAATTCGTGGGTTATGACGAACCAGCCATGGGCGACCGAGAACCAAGGATGCGTGTGCGTTGTGTATGACAAGAAAAGAGAGCTCCTCAGAATGGTTACCAGACACTTGAAGGGTTACTGGTATTGTACGACGAGTAATGGAGGGAAGAGCAGTACCGTCGAGGGCCCGAACGGCTAACGGAGGGTCAACAGCTTGCGTTGGGAGGTTGAGATCCTTAACCTTGGAGGCGGAGATCAGATTTTGGTCTGAGCCGGAGTCAATTAGTGCAGAGACCACATGAGGTCTACCTTCTGTGACAATGATGGTAGGCAGAAGCGGGCGTGAACTGGGGGATTGATTCAAGGTTGGGCCCTTCAGAGACCCTAGATTAACTGGAGAAGTCTTTGCTTTCAAAGGGCACTGGAGACGATAGTGACCAATCTGGCCACAATAAAAACAAGAACCGGATTGAAGCCTTCGCTGACGTTCCTCCGGAGATCCGGGTTTGGTTTACTTTCATGGGTCTTGGGTATGAACTAGGTTCAGGCTCGGATACTGGGTGCAGGCTGGGAGGTGACCATAGTGGTGCTGAAGGTCTGGGGGGGAGCTTGGATTGAACATGGCGTCTATGAGTTAGCCGAGCATCTACACGACCTGCTAAATCCATGAGACCATTGAAATCACAAGGAAGCTCCTGACTAATTAATTGGTCCTTGACATCTTCAGAGAGACCGTGGAGGAAGGCATCGTAGAGTGCTTGGGTGCCCCAATTTACGATGCAGCCAGAGTGCGGAACTCTATGGCATAATCATATGCAGAACGGGAGCCTTGATGGAGCTCCAGCAGTTGTCTAGCGGCGTCCCTGCCAGAGTGGGCGCGATCGAACACCCTCTTCATCTCGTCAGTGAAAGTTCTGAGGGTTGCACAGCAAGGGTCATTAGCGTCCCAAACTGCAGTTCCCCATTCACGTGCCCGGCCAGTGAGGAGGGTGATTATATAGGCCACTCTTGAATGCTCCATGGGAAAAGAAGAGGCTTGAAGCTCCATCAACAAATAACATTGTGACAAAAAGGAGCGGCACGTTCTGGGTTCGCCACCATATGGTTGTGGGCTAGGGAGCTGGGGTTCATGACATACAGATTGAACTGTGGTAGAAGGATGATTAGTTAAGAGTTGCTGTAGTTGTAAGGTGATAGAGGAGAGTGTCTGGGTTACCTGCTGAATACTTTGTTGATGAGAGTCTAACAGGGCTCCTTGCTGTGAGAGTGCCTGTTTCAATAGATCCAAGTCTGCTGGGTTTGCCATGGCCGAAGTATACTGTCAGGGGTGGGGCTGAACGGGAGTGAACCCAATTGCAGACAGAAAGCCTTTCTGAAAGCTTTAGTTCGAAGGCACAAATAAGTCTCAATGTGCAGGCTCAGCAGGAGCACAAATACGGCAGGGAATGAAATGCTTGTGACAGCGAAACACTCCTGTCTGATATCCACATACGCAAAAGTGATCACAAGTCTGCACGCACACACACAGATTGCGGGGAATAGCACTAAACGAGGTCGGAGGAACAGGCAGGGTCGGTAACAGTTGTCCAGCGGTGAGAAAAAACAAATCCGGAAGCATGTACCGAAATCAAAGTCCGTAATGCAGGCGAGGTCATACACAGAAGCAAATCCAAGCAGTGATAATAATCCAGAGGGCAAGGCACGAGACAAAATCCAGGAAGACAGGCAGGGTCATACACAGAAGCAAATCCAAGCAGTGATAATTCAGAGGGCAAGGCACGAGACAAAAATCCAGGAAGACAGGCAGGGTCATACACAGAGGTAGAAATAACTGGAAAAATCACGAGTGACAGATCAAGAGGCACGCAAGCAGGATACTTCGGCACTGAATGGAGTTCTAAGCTTCTTTTTAAAAGGCGTGGTAGATTGTTAATAGGTTGCAGGTGCATGGGGTTAATTAGCTGAAATCATGACCTGGATGTGCTTGGCTGATTGTTCTGGCTCGTGACAGGCAACTTTCGTCCCAGTCGAATAGGGTTTCCTTCCTAGTGAGTTTAAAGAGGGGCTCGGCCCTCTGAGCATAATTCCGAATAAACCGGAAAAGCCTGTGAGGCCGAGATATTCTCTCACTTGTCTCACATCTGTTGGCGTTTTGAATTCGGTGACTGCCTCCACCTTTCTTGGGTCAGGAGAAGCACCCTCCGGTGTGACTCTGTATCCAAGGAAGGTAAGTTCGCTCAAGCAAAATTGACACTTATTTAGCTTGATCGTAAGACCAGCAGACTCAAGTCTGGAAAGAACTTCTTCCAGGTTTAGTAAGTGCTGCTCAAAGGTCGGAGAGGCAATGACGATATCGTCCAAGTACACTGCGCAGCACTTATAAATCAAGCCAGCAAGGACATTGTTCATCACCCTCTGAAATGTGGCCGGGGCAATACAAAGCCCAAAAGGGAGAACTCTGAACTGTAACAGCCCACAGTGTGATATGAAAGCTGTCTTTGGTCTCGACTGCTCCTCCACTGATACTTGCCAATATCCCCGAGCCAAATCGAGGTTGGTAAGGAACTTTCTGCGAGCTAAGAAATCCAATGATTCATCAACTCTAGGAAGTGGGTAAGAGTCTTTTATCGTAAGGTGATTTAGGCCCCTGTAATCCACACAAAACCTGTGATCTCCACATGGCTTTTTCACAATCACAACAGGTACAGCCCATGGACTAGAGGAAGGCTCAATTATGTTTTCATCCAGCATCATCTGAATCTGGTCCTCAATGATTTGTTTTTTTGCCGGTGATGACCGATATGGTGGGAGATGGACAGGTTTAGCATCCCCAATATTAACCACATGCTCTGCCAATGTGGTATGATCTAGATGTCCATCAAACAAACTAAAGAAGGTCTTAAAAAGATCTACTAACTTCTCTTTTTGTTCTTTTTCTAAACAAGACATCGCAACTTTTTCCACTAAAGCAGACTGGCTGACATCCAATAACATTAAGCTCTCCATTCCTGGTTCTTCCAACCAGTCTTTGCATAGCTCCTGGGGAGTAGATTCACCCAAAGTCACTGTTCTCAACAGGATGTGGATGCTAACCGATGTGCGTAGCATAAAATCCATTCCCAAGATGAGTGGAGAAGAAAGATCAGGGATAATTACAAAACAATGATAGAACCTTTGTCCCTGAAGACCAACGTTCAACAAAATTATGCCAGTAGGACAACAAGACGCACTGTTGGCCAGGTGAATTGGAGGTAAAGTCCAAGGCTGCACTTTCCGAGAATGTTCCAAGATATTAGAAATCATGTCTGTACGAACAGCAGAAAGCGAGGCGCCCATGTCCAGTGTTGCATCCACTGCTTTGTTACAGAGGTTTACCTTAACCACAAAGGGCGTGTTCCAGAACAAATTAGAAGAGCGGTCCTTCACATGACCAGGTACCAATGGCTCATGTGGGGATAAAAGTTGTGATTGAGGCGCATTTAACTTCTGGGGGGAGGGTTGCCTCCGCGAAACGTCCTCCCCCCTTTGAGGTTTCCCTTCTGCCGCACTGAGATCTGGTTTTCCTCCCTTAAATATGTTGCATCTTTCATATCCTCATTTGTATCCGGTGACCTGCTTGAAGCCTGAACACCTTGGGTTTTATTGGCCAGAAACGATTCAGCACGTACACCACTACATTTCGGACAGTTTCTAGACGTAAAGCCTGGCGCAGATCATTTGTAACAGTAAGTCTCACGCACCTGTTTGCTTTTCTGCGCTTGCGGGTCATCTTGACCGTCAGGGCCAAGAGCAGAGTGCAAGTCATGGGCACACATTAGAAGATCTATTACCGAGGCAATTCGTTGACCATATAGTGCAACTCTGTAGCGCTCTAGTGCATGTTTGCAAATAAGATCAACTTGTTCCTGCTCTGGCGGTGGAGACTTAAGTTTCTTAAATTCAGACAGCAAATGTGTCACAAACGTTGGAAACGGTTCTCCTGGGGCCTGTACGGTCAAGGATACCTCTCCAGACATGCTCTTGGTTGTCTGCTGGAAGAAACACAGTCTTGAACAGTGCACAGAACTGTGCCCACGATGCGACATGTAAATCTAGTACAGTAAACCACTTCTTGGGCTCTTTAGCTAAGAAACGTGGCAGTTCAAATAAGATCTGAGCATCGCTAAGCCCAAAAGAAGTTCTATAGGTATCAACCAGCACACAATCAGCAATCAGCAATCACGGTCACGCAATCAGCACGTTTCCTCATTTTTACCAAAATCAAATATTGTAAATCTATGACCAAGAAATATGCCACCCAAATTAATCACTTTTATGTTGAAATATTAAATTTACAAGAAACGTAAACATTTAAATATTCCATTCAAAAAAAAAGAAAAAAAAGGAAAAAAAAATTCACCATATAAGCCAGAGATATTAAAATGTAAACATTCAAAAATGTCTTTGAGGTGAAAACAGTTCAACATAAATTCAAACACAGAGCCTGTAATGTCTGCACAGTTCGTCAGGGTCTTCCCTTGAAAGTTTGTATTAATGAACACTCGGTCTTTATAACCGGAAACGGTTAAGAGTCCAGATTACAATGTAGTGACCCAAAACATTTGAAGTCCATGTAAATCCAGTTCAACAATCCTAATCGATCTTGTTGAATCACCGTGAATGTAGAAATGTACAGAACTACGCTGAAGCACGTGCATACTCACAGTTCACAACCAGGAAATAATCCAATTGTCATAAAGATACCACAGTCCGCACTGCACAGTAAATTCAGAAAGTTATCGTGTCAGCAGGAATCCGTAGGAATTAGAAAAAGAAATCACTCGCCTTTACCACACAAAATGTCCGTTGCATGGTTGTATTGCACACACGTGTTGCGCTGGCAGTCGCACGAGCTCACACACATCGGCTGGAGATTTGCGGTAGTTTCGGCGTTTTCTTTCCTAAACCACTACATCCATGCAGATCACAACAACCATCCGAAGCCAGAGATAAGATGTTCGGGCGCCACTTGTAACGCTTGCGAGTCCGGGAGGTTGTAACGGATAGCTCGCCTGACTCAGCTTAACAGGAGAAAAATAGCAAACGCTCACGCAGGTGGTGTTTCACAGGTTTCAGCGCTTTATTTCCTCTGTTCACAGCGTCACTGGTTTATAACACATCTGAGCACACATCTAATGCTCCGCCCTTAAAGGAACCATACCCTATTTCCCTCGTTACACCTTGTCAAGCAACAAAACATTTATAATATGAAAGATTTCAACTGTTTATGAAATGTGGTCCAGAATTATGTTGGATGCAACAGACAAAAAATTAATGAAGAAGCAGATTTGACTCACCAATCAGTTCTGCTATAGCACTGAATACAGAGGTGTGGCTAGTGGAGTTTGATTCCAGGAAACGTGGACTGATCTTTAGGAACAAAAAATATGAAATCATGTTACTTGAATAAATATTTTTTCAAAATTTACTTAATGCTCTGGATTTGGACTGCCAAGAAAGAGTGATAAATAACACAAACTGTGGGAATCATAACCTTCAGGAGGAGTAATGTTTATACAAAGTTCCTTTATGTAGATAGATCAGTATGTCTTTTGGATTGTCTTAGAATGCTGTCAGAAGAACATAAGTAAAAAAAGAAAATGATAATTTTAATCTCTCATACTCTCTCCATACTAATCTCATCCAATTACTTTTGAAAGAAAACTGCTTGTAGGTGGGAAGAAAACGGATTGCAAATGCCATCAAGGATACTGAAAATTAGTTATTGGATCCTGAATCTTTTTACTTAAGGCACTATCTGCCCTCAGATATTCACGATGAGCTAGTGTCACTGTGAGGATTTCTTTCAGAGTACGGATTTGGACCAAGAGGACAAACACTTATTTAATGACCACTTGCGAGTCATCCTTAAATAGATTTTAACCCATAACCTTTAAATAATAAATAAATAAATAAAAGCAAACCACTAAAGCTGTTAAAAGCAACTTAACCCTAAAATCAAATACCTTTTTCCCTTACAGAACAATATGCCATATAAGCCAGGTATCTGTTTCACATCTACAACTTGTCAAATAGAGAATTCTGTATTTCAGCTATGTTCAGAAGAGGAATCATATACTTAAGTTCCATTAAGTATACTTCCATTCATAATGTCCAGTTAATTCTAGGATTGAGGTAATGGTTGTGTTTGTTGGCTTTTAAAGACTTAAATAGATTCTGGATTTGCTATATTGCAAATATCATTTCTATACATACTGCTCTATACAACTACTGCTGGTTGTTCCAGACTGAACAATACTGACACTACCTAAGGACAGTATTAATGAAATGAAAGTGAAAGTTATTCAACAGGAAGGTAAAAAATTCTGGGAAATGAAACTGTAACCTGACAGGTCCACACAGGTCAGGTAAACAGCTCAAACAGCATAACTTCATAAAATTAACTTAATTATTGCTAATTAACTCAATTATGTATCTTGCCATAAATACTTCACAAAAGTTGCAAATGAGAATATTATTTTATGAATATTTTTTACATTTATTGTTCCAGTATACAAAAAGATAATTGTATATTGATAATATAATAATTACAAATATGTATCATTATAATTACATAAACTGATTAGTAGTAGTAGTAGTAGTAGTAGTAGTAGTATTCTACTCATAACTATAACTATAGTTGTAGTTCAATTTAAGTAAATCCCTTAAGTACTTACCAAACCTAAAGGTATTCCTTCATTTCTAATTGGTTCCATCCTTACTAGTTCTAAAGTGAGCTTCTTCTAAACAAGTAGGGCTACTCCACTGGTTTGAAATTCTGGAACAAGGCATTGACTTTTATACTGACTTCGGAAAAAAAAAACTCCACCCATTGGCTTCACAAAGTCTGTGTACCTTGTAAGTTCCTCTGAAGTAGCTGTATAGCGATGTATTTTCTGATAGACACTGTCAGTTGTCATTGTGGAGTTTATATGTCATCCTATTTTAATACACTTGACTATATTAACATTTTGAACATCTGCATTTGGTATAATAAAAAATAGAAATAAAAAATAGAAACGGTAGACCCATTTGCAAAATCTGAAGAAAAAGAAGAAAACCACATTTATTTATATGTATTGGTCAATATAGCAGAAGCTATACTACAGCAAAAATAAAAAACAGAAGGAAAACCTGCAATAGAAAGTGGGCATATACCAATTTACATTAAGAAGTAGTAAATTTAGAAACATGTTACATGTTATTATTACTGTACAGATTAAATGAGGAAGTAATACACTCATTGATGATTTATCAGTGGAAGTGACACCTGCGTAAAAATAGACCAAACAAGCCAGCAGATCATTTCAAACAAATGAACATGGTCATACCTGCTTCTTTTTGTCAATCATTCAATGCATTTCATATATAATATGCTGCTTTCTTTTCTGGAAAGGTAATATTTTCTGAATAGTAACACAGCAAAATCCTTAGTCTTGAATGAACACCCAGAGTGTTGATTTAACATTTTCAGAGTACATTCGTGACCATTAGGTCATATATAAACACTTACTGTAGGGTGTTAAATCAACACTGGGAATTTTGCAGTGAATATTTTATGAATCAGAAATGTTAATTTTTTTTTGTATGGACTTAATAATGGATTCATAAAATAAACATGTATAACGTGTATAAGTTTGTACAAAAAAATAAATGAATAAAAAATGAATAGAAAACGAAATGAAAAGACTTTTGCAAAGTGCAGTAGTATGCATATTTTTGTTATTGTGTCTTTTCAGTCCTTTTACATGCTGCCTAGATCCTTAGCTTGCATATTAGTGTACTTTATTTGGGTATATTTCTCTTTGGTCTTATAAATCAGGGTCTTTATTTGTTATAATATCATATATAATGCAAGCAAACTTACTGTAACATACTCTTCATCTTGGTTCTCTTAACCTGAGGCTGAAAAGAAGAGAAACTTTATATGAATTATTGTGTTACAGTGTAGGTCGGGACTAGGCTTCTGTCACAATTGATATATAATCTACAGTATCTTGTTTCAGGAACTACACAAACTGTATCATCACATAAAAATTTTATTTAAACGATTTTACTTGATTTTATTGGTATTGTACACTATTTTTGTACTCAGTCTATTTTTAGAACCTTAATATCTGTATTGCTTCCATTTTCACTCTCTAGTCTAGCTGATTAGTTAAATCTGGTGTGCTGGAAGCAGACAAAATACTAAAATGTGCAGGGCAAGGTTTCCTCCTGAATGAGGACCACCGCTCTAGTCGCTCCTGTGTCTGAGTACCAAAGTGTAAGTCTCTTATTCCTCCTGGGTTGGACGGAAGAAGAAACAGGAAAATCTTTCTTAAACTTCTACACATATTTTTAACATTTCACTTCAGAAGAGGAATCATATACTTAAGTTTTAGCTCCCATTCATTAAGTCCAGTTAATTCTAGGAGTTAATGGTTGTGTTTGTTGGCTTTTAAAGACTTAAATAGATTCTGGTTTTTCTATATTGCAGATATGGTTTCTATACATACTGCTCTATGCAACTACTGCTGGTTGTTCTTGACTGAACAATATTGACACTACCTGAGGACAATATTAATGAAATGAAAGTGAAAGTTATTCAACAGGAAGGTAATAAAATTCTGAGAAATGAAACTGTAACCTGACAGGTCCACACAGGTCAGGTAAACAGCTCAAACAGTATAACTTCGTAAAATTAACTTAATTATTGCTAATTAACTCAATTATGTATCTTGCCATAAATAATTCACTGTGTGCTTTAGTTTCTCTAAATATTTTTTTCTGTTCTGAGAGCAGGTCAATAAATTGCACTTCTCATCTGTCCACCTGTTTGTGAGGATTTGGTACAAGAACAGCTAGCGACTTCACAGCACAGTTACTGCAATTCATTATGACTTATTTGGTCTATTCAAGTTGCAGTCTTCCTCTCACCTTTCACCCTCTCATAATAAAAAAGTTTAGTAAAAGGTTCCACAGTTTTTTTTTCTAGTAGAGAAATTACTGACAAAATGCTTTCTAGTTGACAGTGTGTACCCAGTTTAAAAAAAGTTTACTCAACTTTTATATTTATAACAAATATTTCAGTCAGCTCAAGTAGTATTGGTTTTGGGTTTTCGATTTCAAATCAGTATGTTGGCTCTTTCCATTGCAGTTGCTGGTTCAATTAATTATTTATCTCTAGGGTCAAGTTAGTCAAACATCTGTTAGTCAAAACAACTAGTTAACTTAGCCCATTGATGTTGTTGGTTTACGGGATAGTTTTTTCCTTGATAAATAACTTTCAACTTTCTTGAAACACTGCTGATTAACTGTTACCCCAAAATAAATACATGGTATTTTTTTCTAAATCCAGGCAACAGCTCTAATGGCATTTTCAAAAGGCACAACACTCTTTTAATAAAAAAATACCTCAGTCCGAAGCACAAAATTGTATTTTAACCAGTTTCTCGGGTGGAGCAGCCTTTGTAAAAACAATGTTAATAGAATTTGTGAAGCTTTAGCGTAAACAGATTATTAAGTTATCTAAAGTCATAGCTGCCCGCTGTTGGTGCTGTCATTGATTTTCAAAAAAGACAAGCTAACTGGCAAAATCATTAAAACATTGTTTTTGTGTCGTAGACAGATTATGATTTTGTGCTACCAGACTGGCCAGTCTTTGCTCCCCAAAGGCACAAATGATCCTTGAGTTCCCATGATCCTGTCAAATGTTACTGTATTGGTATATCATGGATAATCATATTCGTCCAATAAAGCGCTAGATGCTGTGATGTAATCTAGTACAAAACTGCTCGTAATGACCCTTCTATTAAACAATTTGATTTAATTTATGGTGCAGGTTTAACTTCAGGCAAATATAGAAGGACTGAGGGCAAAGTTTTATTAAATTCTGTCCAGCCAGTTTCGTGTGGTGCTGTGACAAAATCTGGCTAAACAGTCAGTTTCAGCTCTTCTTTTATTTTTGTTTTTTTCGGCTCTTCATTTGTCATTTGTTTTGTTCTGGAAACTCTGTCACTAAAAAAATTCCTTGTACTGTATGTGCAAGCATACTTGGCAATAAAACTCTTCTGATTCTGATTCAATGTATACAGTATGATTCAGCATAAACATATAACTGAACGAGTGAGCTCTGACCAATGTACAGACAAAACCTGTTATATTATGTACAATGTAAAATGTTTTATATTATGTATAATGTTCTCTAACAAACCTCTGAAGGCTTCACAGAACAGCTGTATTAATTTACACACAGGTTTTTTTTTTTTTTTTTTAACTAATTCGGTGACTTCTGAAGTCAATTGGCTCCACTGGATTTTGTTAGGTATCAGAGTAAAGGGGGCTGAAAACAAATGCACACCACATTTTTCCAATTTTTATTTGTTAAATTTTTAAAAATATTTATCATTTTTCTTTCACTTTACATTTGTGTGACAATATGTGTTGGACTATCACATAAAATTCCAATTAAATACATTTACGTTTGTGGATGTAACATGACAAAAATGTGGAAAATTTTCAAGGGGTATGAATACTTTTACAAGGCACTGTTCCTATACTTCATATATCAACATGTTCACAAACTACAGTTGCATTTATTCTTGCACTTATGTTCATCAGTACCAGACAGGTTGCATGGATCTATTGTCTGTGCTAGAAAGAAACCAGCCCAAATCACTTTTTCATACCTTTCTGTGTAATATTCTTATTACACATGACTGTTAATGGTGCTCTTGCACTGGGCCTCACAAAAGTCCAGAATAATTCATCTTTATATATACAAATATAATAATAATAAATCATTAAAGGTAAATATCAAAATGTTAATCTTTTTTGTCAGTTAAAGATAAGCTTGGCTTAGCCCTGTTAGCCCAATATATTAATTCTATTTATATTTTATTTTGTATTTGCTTTTATATGTCTGGCAAGTTTCACTTTCAATTTACTCTGAAAAACTCATCATGGCTTCATGCAAAAACCTTATTTACATGTTTCCCTTACACACACATGACCTTATTCACTTATTTTCATGTTTAGTACAGGTACATTTTGTCATGGGTCTAGCTGGTGGTAGTGCTAGACCGGCTGATGGTGTTGCCGTGGGCATGAAGGTAGGCATGTATGCAGAGGGGTGTAACAGAAAGTCTTTATTTAAACAAACAACTCAAAAACAGAACAAAGGAACTAAAACAAACTCAAACTAAAACTAGGGCTCAGGAAAAACACAGGAACAGGAAGGGATCTGGACACAGGGAACCAGGAGCTGACACAGGGAACCAGGAGCTGACACAGGGACTAGGGATGAGGAAACATGGAGCTGGAGCTAACTAAGACACAGAGGGGAACTAAAGACAGGACTGGAGACTGGAGACAGAGACTGGAGAGACAGGACTGGAGGCACAGAGACTGGAGAGGAGACAGGGCTAGACAGGAGACAGGGCTAGACAGGAGACAGGGCTAGGGGCACAGAGACTGACAGGAACTAGACTAGCTGGGTTAGTGAGGTTAGTACGCTACATGTTGTACTGGGGACACTGGAGGCTGACCTAACCGGGTTAGTGGCTAATGGGGTTAGTATTGACCTAGGGGAGCGGAAGACAAAAGGCAGGGCTCACATGGGGCTATACCAAACTAGCAGCCAACCTACTAGTGACCAGAACCACTAGCAGTCACTCCCACTAGAGATTAGCCTACTGGAGGCTAACCCTACTAGGGGCTAACCCTACTAGCCGTCAAGGCCTACTAGCGGCTAACCCTGCTAATGGCTAAACACCATCAGACACTCAGACAATCACAAACACAAACAATGCTCGACCCAGTTTCCCAGAACAAACTGCTATTTATAGAAAGTTTTAATGAGCCACCTCAGTTCAGGTGAGCCTCATCACCTGACTGAGGTGCCTTCTGGGAAACTGAGTCAACCAACAGGAACTACACAAAGACAGACAGACATGAACAGTGACCTCTAGTGGAGGTTCCTAACACATTTTGTATACACTGATTTATTTTAACCTTGGGACAAGTCAGCATAAACACTTTTGTTCTGGTATTTTCAATAAGTAGAAGTTATTGTGCAAAAAAACTTTTGAGTAAATTTAAGTGGATCTAGGAGGTTGTGCTTCTCTCTGGAAGCCATCTCTTTTCTTGGCCAAATTACAGTGTTGCTAATGCACATTAAAGTTCTCCAACTATAAAGGGTGGCACCGCTTTTCTGTCTTTCTTCAAAATGGAGTGTAGCATACTGTTCATTACAATTTTCCCAGCAATGTTAGCGTCAGCTCTTCTTCATAGGCTTTCTTTTTGGAGTAGAGCTTCTGGGGGACGCAGAGTCTGCAGGAACAGGAAATGTGTGTGAAACATTCAGCTCACTGAATTGAACTTCTGCAGTCCGTTTACATGCCACAGATGACAGCGGGATGGTAACTGATAATCTGTGACCAGGCCTGGTGAGGTAGGGTGCCTCATCCATTGCTTGCATACAGCGAAGCTGCTCTTGGCGCTTATTACATGTTGTCTGTGCTGCTTTTGGATTGAGCATGGAGCTGTTTATCAATACCAGAGAGGCTGCATGAATCTATTGTCTGTGCTAAAAAGCAACAGGCCTTAGTCTCACTTTTTCATACCTTTCTGTGTAATATTCTTATAACTATTAATGATGTTGTTGCACTGGGCCTCACAAAATTCCTGAATAATTCATCTTTATACAGGGTGGGCCATTTATATGGATGCACCTTAATAAAATGGGAATGGTTGGTGATATTAACGTCCTGTTTGTGGCACATTAGTATATGTGAGGGGGCAAACTTTTCAAGATGGGTGGTGACCATGGTGGCCATTTGGAAGTCGGCCATCTTGGATCCAACTTTTGTTTTTTTCAATAGGAAGAGGGTCATGTGACATATCAAACTTTTTGGGAATTTCACAAGAAAAACAATGGTGTGCTTGGCCATGGAAAAGAAGTGAGCTTTCAGTCTGGATTTAAAAGTTTCTAACGTAGGTGCTGCTCTAATATTAATTTAGGTGCAGCGACAGCAAATGCTCAGTCACCTCTGAGCTTTAATCTAAACCTTGGGTCAGAGAGGAATAACTGGTCTGAGGATCTGAGATTTCTTGATATTGTATGCGGTTGTAAAAGCTCAGAGATGTACAGAGGTGCAAAACCATTCAGTGAGTTAAAAACAAGTAATACATTTTTTTGGCGAACCGGGAACCAGTGAAGTGACTTTAATTCCGGAGTGATGTGATCACTTTTGCGTGTACCGGTCAAAAGTCGGGCAGCAGAATTTTGGACAAAGAGAGAGAGATGACTGACTGAACTTTGTAGATGAGAGAGATGACTGACTAATTCCTGTATATAACACATCAATAATAATCAAGTAATCAGGTCGAGATGAAATAAAGTCGTGCATTACTTTCTCAAAAATTTTGAACGATAAAAAAAGGCTTAATCTTAGCTAAAATTCTCAGTTGGAAGAAACTAGATTTAACCACTGAGTTTATTTGTTTATCAAATTTAAAACCATTGTCAAATATTACGCCTAAATTCCTTACAAATGGTTTACAATAATTCGCTAATGGAGCAAAGTTACTGCCATTAGCACACAAACAATCTCAGTTTTATTTTCATTTAATTTGAGAAAAGTTAAAGACATCCATGCTTTAATGTCATCTAAACAAGCTATAAGGGACTTGATGGCATTTTTTGTGTGTTTTGTTCTTTAAAGGCAAATAGATCAGAGTGTCGTTGACATAACAGTGAAAAGAGATACCATGTTTGTTTATGATGGAACCCAAAGGCAGCATATATAAAGAAAAGAGGATGGGACCCATGATGGAACTCTGCAGTACCCCACAAGTTAGTGGAGCCTCTGAAGAAGAAAAGCCACCTAGGCTCACTGAAAAAAAACGCATCTCAGTTTATTAATCCATGCGCATGGTTTATTTATCCACGCACTTGATTTATTAATCACTCTGTTAGTAAAGCACATGTGTACTACCAAAATGGATTTCAAAGCCATTCTGTTGTGGACTTGCTTTGCGTTTTGGGTTATTGTCATGTTGCATCACCCAACTTCTACATAGTTTCAGCTACAGGCATTCTTACACTAGGAAACTCATCTTTCCCTCTATGACTGCAAGCTGGCCAGGCCCTGATGCAGCAAAGCAAGTCAACATGCAACACATCCACATCCTGCATGCACACACATAAAATTATGTTCTTTATTTACGATATAAAAGTGGCATAAGTGGGGATGGCTGCATAAACCTTTTTTCTGGTTAAACTTACACCCTGAAAACAATGAAGGAAAAAAAAAAAACAAGATACAGTATGTATCAAGTTATGTTAGGCACATTAATACCTTTTTTCTACATTTTTACATTAACCAACCAATTCTTTAATGTGTTTAAAAAGATTGTTATCTTTTGATCATCACTGTATCTATGTTGGTTATGTTGGTATGTAGGCTGCCTCTTTCTCTTACTCTTTCTGAGTAAGAATCTCATCGATGACTTCACAATCGTAATTAACCTGCTGCAGGTCCAGTGCAGGAATGAAGGTGACCAGGAGAGTTTTCTTAATCTGAGGCTAAAAAGAAGAGGAATTTTGCTTGAGTTATTGTGTTACATCTCGGCACTATGGCATATATGTAAAACTTGAATAATCTACGGTTATATATTTTTTAAAAACAAAAACTCAAATAAATAATACAGATTTTACTCTAATACTACTGTCTTGTATATTTATAGAAAGAAGATCTTACCTGCATAATTGTTTGTTATTGTTTTCTTGTCCATTCTCTGTAGAAGCGTGAGCAGTGCCCTGAGTGTCAGCTGAAGTGTTATCAAGAGATCTTGAACCTAAAGGGTTAAAACACAGGTTACAACAATACTGTAAACAATAAATGCAGAGAGATTCATAGAGTACATAGATAAAATATGTCTTTACCAGTTTCTGTGTCAGAAGAGGAAATGAGGTCAGAGTTGGATGGTGTTTGGCAAGATGACTTGGGACTAGAAGGGCTCTACTGATAGAGAAAAAAACATATACAGTATGTCACAAAAGTGAGTACACCCCTCACATCTCTGCAAATATTTAGTTATATCTTTTCATAGGACAACACTGCATAAATGACTCTTTGACGCAATGAAAAGTAGTCAGTGTAACGTTTTTATAGCAGTGTAAATGTATTGTCCCCTCAAAATAACTAGGGGCGTTTTCACACTGGTAACGATCTGTTCCGTTCTGTACCCGAGCACGATTTCTCCCCCTCCCCAATCCTCCCGCAGGTCCGCGTTCACACTGTAATAGCGATTGTGATCCCGGGGACACTTGCGTATTTACACAACCGGAAACAGTAGGTGGCGGTAGAGGGGTAGTTGGTTTGTTTTTCTTGGGAAAAAAAACTAAGAAAGAAGAAGAAACACCACTCGGGTAATGAACTGTGAGACACCTGTTAATGCTCCGTGTGGGTGTTTTTATTTTTATGACAAAAACAACGGCACTGTAAACAACATGCCTACTGACACATCTGTCGCGCGACTCAGAGGGTGAAATGAGCGCGCGCTGCACGGACACTGCACGAGGCACTGAGGAATGACTTTACATCTCTACTCTGTAAGGTGAGGAATCAGGTGTGTCCACATTCTCTACTGATTCCCAGTCAAATAGAAATAAAGTGCTCATTAAACATTACTTTCTTTAGTCATAGCACATTTAAATTTTTTACTTTTTTATCATAAAAATAGTGTTTATGTATGCTGTAAATTAATCACAGATGTAAACAATGAATAAATGCAATAAATGCTACAAATAAATATAATGCCTGCTAGAATAAAGTTCAACAAATAGCATAGATACACATAATAAATGATAAATATCTAATCATGCATTTTTCTGTTCTCATCTGGGTTTAGAGAGGGGTGGTGTGTGATGGCAGGATGTCCTTGTAACCAGGAGAGACCAGAAATGGCTACTAAATACTCCTATTAAGATGACAACAGTCCTACAAGAGAGATGCTTGTGCTCTTTTTTCCGTTACCTTGCTATGTGTAGATTTTCAAACTTAGCTGAGGTGCTGAAACTTAATTTAAAACCTCACCATGCATCAATGTTTAGTGTTTATCATGTTTTGTGTGCCGTGTGTTTATATTGTATTTTTGTAAATGTAAAAATAAATGTATACTGTAAAATCCAAGATGAGTGTCGGGGATTTGGAATAGAGACAAAGTACTGGATAGAGTGCAAAATGTTTTATTAAACATTATTAAATAAAAATATAATCAAAGTTAATTTTGTAACAAAAGTAGCTGTCAAATAGGACAAAAAATGTAAACATTAAAATGTAGCATATTTTATATTTACTTGTACTTGCATAGCAAGAGGGTGTGTGTTAATGAAATTAAGACAACAGTTGGTCCATCATCTGCATCAACATCCTATTCAATCTCTTGCTGTTCCTTCCTCTGTATCTGTAGTCGGCGCTTCTCCATCTAAATTTGAGATTTCATACAGACATTATGAGTCTCCTGCTCTTGCACGTCAGATTTTGTCTCTTTCTTCTGTTGTTAGCTGGTCTTGTGCTACTGTCAGAGGTCTCAGTCTGTGTTTCCTCCAGTGCCTGTCTGCAAGAAATTAGCTGAAAGTTGCAACCATAACAGCTTGTACAAATAATTTTTATTCCAACATTTACATTTTGTCACAGCAATCACAGATGATCTGAAATTGTGTGTGGAGCTTATGTGGCTCATCAGCGTCTCAGTTTTTATAAGTGTCTCTGAGATGTTTTGAAGAGTATACATGAAGGTTATACATAAAATATGAGTTAAAGAGTAAAGTAGCTGTAACTCTAATAGCTACATAAGCACAACATTTGAGTTCATCACATTCTGCTCTTCTGAACAGTGAAATGATCTGACGCCTTAAAGTGAGCAGACATGAGGAGCATTCCAAGTTAAATTTGTTGTGAGTTAATGTGAAAGGATCATCCTGTAGATCTTATTATATGCATTTAAATGTCACCACGAGATCCACAGACAATTACCTGGAGATGTGGTGATAATATGAGACTCTCTTTAACAGTGTTAATAACAGGAGTTAATAGTATTTAATATTAACTTACCGCTCACTCGCAGGCATTGCTCAGTGCTGCTGTACGCGCGCGCGTCTAAATACTTACGGATACTTCCATAAATATTTTTATGTGTAGGATATTTTCGTCTGTCTAAATTTCTAGCAAATGCTATACTTCGGCATTACTTCACAGAGATTCTTCAGTAGCCTCGTTTGTTTGTGTATGGAGTCGAACTGGAATTACGTCACGTCCTCTTTTGAGCACGAGCGTGTACTTATGGCCCGCCTTCCGTGCTCGGGAAGGTGTGAATCATTCCCGAGACCACCTCTGCAATCGGCCCAGGGATTCGGACCCGAGCGCGGAACGATTACATTCTCACAGACAAAAATCAACTGGTCCCGGGGCCAAGTGTACTCGGAAACGGATCCGGGACCCCAGTGTGAAAACGCCCTAAAAATACAGCCAATAATAGCTAATGTACAAATTGAGCACAATTACTGAAAATGTGAAATGTCAATATTTTGTTTGGCCACCATCATTTTCCAGCACGGCTTGAATTTTCTTAGCCACGGAGTTCACCAGAACTTCACACTCCTCCATAACATCACAGAGGTGGTGGACATTTGACACCTTGTGCTCCTCCACCTTCCTTTTCAGGATGCCCCAGAGGTGTTCTATGGGGTTTAGGTCTGGAGACATGCTTGGCCAGTCCATCACCTTTACCCTCAGCCTCTTTAGCAAGCCAGTGGTCATCTTGGAGGTGTGTTTGGGGTCATTATCATGCTGGAACACTGCTCTGCGGTCCAGTTTCCGTAGGGAGGGGATCATGCTCTGCTTCAGTATGTCACAGTACATGTTATAATTCATGTTTCCCTCAATGAACTGTAGCTCCCCAATGTCAGCAGCACTCATGCAGCCCCAGATTATGACACTCCCACCACCATGTTTGACGGTAGGCAAGACACACTTGTCTTTGTCCTCCTCACCTGGCCGCCGCCACACACGCTTGACACCATCTGAAACAAATAGGTTTATCTTGGTCTCATCAGACCACAGGACATGGTTCTAGTAATCCTGGTCCTTAGTTTGCATGTCTGCAGCAAATTGTTTGCGAGCTTTCTTGTGCATCATCTTTAGAAGAGGCTTCCTTCTAGGACAACAACCATGCAGAGCAATTTGATGCAGTGTGCGGCATATAGTTTGACCTCATATAGTTTGAGCAATGCTGGACGCACTCATCCGTCTGTCAATCTTTGAATCTGACACTGAGAATGTGCACTCAACTTCTTTGGCTGACCATGGCGAGGCCTGTTTTCTTAAAGCGCTGGATGGTCTTGGCCACTGTGCTGCAGCACAGTTGCAGAGTGTTGGCTATCTTCTTATAGCCTAGGCCATCTTTATGTAAAGCAACAATTAATTTTTTCAGGTCTTCTGAGAGTTGTTTGCCATGAGGTGCCATGTTGAACTTTCAGTTTTATTCCAAATTTAACTCACCTGCTATCCGGTGACACCTGAGACAGTGTAACACTAATGAGTCACATGACAAAAGGCAAGGAAAATGACTAATTGTGCTCAATTTGTATATTTTCACTTAGGGGTGTACTCACTTTTGTTGCCAGGGGTTCAGCTATTATTGGCTGTATTTTTAGTTATTTTGAGGGGACAATTAATTTACACTGCTATACAAACTTTACACTGACTACTTTTCATTGTGTCAAAGAGTCATTTATGCAGTGTTGTCCTATAAAAAGATATAACTATGTGAGAGATGTGAGGGATGTACTCACTTTTGTGACATACTGCATGTTGTCTCCTGACATCGTTGGTCCACCCTCTGCTCACTTTACACCAGACCCAGGGTCATCAGGCACCCCTGAACAGCACCTTAGCCACCTGCTTGAGATGGGTATTATGTATCACCAACAGCAGAACTTGTTAAAGCAGCTTACACAGGGGCTTCAGGCCACTACAGTCTAAATCACAAGCATACAACAGTGTGGGGGATGAGATGGGCCATTGCCTGACATGTAGGGATGTCCAGCAACTTCTCAAAAGACTCATTGTGCACTATGATGTAGAAGTTTATTTACAGACTTTCAAGAGAAAGGTGGAACAGGAGGGTTGGCCGAGATGGGGCTGGAGCCACATTCTTATCCCCACATTCTTATCCCTCTTCTCACGGGAGAAGCCCAATAAGTAGTTGAAGGAAGAAATCATGGCCCCAGGCGGTCCATGAGTTTCACCACTGGGTTTATGATCCCCAAACCCTGCTGCGAGCACAGCTTGACCGGATCATGATATTAGCCTCATGCTGACTGCAACCCCAAAGAAGCTGGCTGCAACCTTACCACACAAGAAATCACCAAAAATTTGTCACAGTCTGGGCACTTTCACTTGCACAAGAATAGAGAAAAGCCATATGCGAGCTTTTACATCCCTACGAGGCATGATCCACGCCAACAAGTGTGCCCTGGCAACACTCTCCTTCGGCCAGGAAAAGAAACATGTACCGGAAAAAAGCCCACACCACTGTATTTCAGGCAGAGTCACCATGGGCTGAGCCTATGCCAAGAGCGACAGAGCCACCAAAATCGTTCTCCCCACAAGGGTTTTGGGTGAGTCGACACGTCACAGATGAAACTGTCCCAGCACCTATAAAGTGGGTATACATGGGAAGAGCACTGCTGTAAGCCCTAATTGATACCGGGAGCGGTGTGCTAATGTCAGGTTACCACTGCTGGTAACATGACACCAGCACAACTCCAAGAGCTGTACAGTATGAGCTAGTGGATCAATTCCAAGACGTTCTCTCCACTGGACAAGGGCTTACCCACTTAGTATCGTATGACATAAAAACACTGCCCGATGTAATAGTTTGCCAATAACCATACTGAGCCCAGGAAGCCCGCTGCCATGCCATTGACACTGAGGTAACCAATGTGCTAAAACACATGCCATCATAGAGAAGTCCCCAAGCCCCAGTTTGTGATGGGTTCAGATGGGTGAACCAAGTTTCTGAGTTTGATGCCTACTAATAGTACTACACCGCCCCCATTCCTACACCGCCGCATACATAGATGATGTGTTGATCCATTTATGTAGATAGGAAGATCACATTTACCATCTCGCATCGCTCTTTGAGGAACTCAAAAAAGCTGGGTTATACATCACACTCATATATCTCACACACACATTACAAATGTTAACACTCGTGCACACAAACACACACACCTCTCTCACAATGCAGACACACGCACAAACACACTTAAATTACAATGTTAACACTCTCACACACATGCACATAAACACAAACACACTCATACTCATGTATATCACACATCACAAATTTTAACACTCATCTCTGTCTCACCCGCCCGCACGCAGAAGCATACACACCCTCACACACTAACAAGTCGCATGTCTCTCACACACATTTGTAACTACTCCGCCAAACCCCTAGTTAGTGTTACTATTACACTGGATGAGTTTGTTTGACCTGGTATTATTCATCTCGAGTTGTTGTTGTTGTTTTTTTACATCACAAAAATGTTTTTTAAGGCAATGTTTCCCTGCCTATTATTAGGGTCCAAGCACTATAAGGTGCGCAGGACCCTCTTGTATTCCTAAAGATTTTTTTTTCCTACCCTTTTGGACTTTTCGGGGTTTCGGAGTTTTTAACATGCTCAAAAACTCATGAAACTTGGCAGACAGTTTGGAATCTGCTGCCATCAGGATGCCTGAGAGTCTCATGGCTTGGGGCCCCCACATGAGATTTACACACACACATTAGCCCTGTATAGTGTGTGATGTGTGCAGGTTGTGCAGTGCAACCAAGTGGCGATGGCTTTTTCGAGGTCTTAACACACTCGAATAACACAGGCTGTGCAGTGCGCCCGGGATGGCGATGCCCCAGGGTGCTTGGGCCCATCATCGTTGCTTGCAACTATATTCTCTAATTCTATTCTTTATTTCTCCTTTTACTTTGATATTGACCTATATTAATCTGTATTAATGACAAATTCTCTTGTAATTTATATTGCGAATGAATTAAGTTCACTTAGATTCTTGTTTCCAATCAGGACAGAAGTATTTATATCCTAACATATGTATTACAATGTTACCAAGTCTGACATGTTGCTTCTGAATTGACTCCTCAGCCAACAAACAACAACTCAACTCAACTCTACTAACAACTCAAAATTTATATGATATTTGCTGGTTAAATTCTCACCCGCAGTGAATATTCACTTTCAGGTACTGGGATGTCACCCTTTGCCTGTGTCTTGAGCATTTCCCTGGTGCTATTGTACACATCATCATAAGAGATCCGGATGTCATAGCGGTCCTTCATAACGTCAAATTCTAATTCTCCTGAAAAGGTTCTGCAGCAGGCGGCACGGTGGTGTAGTGGTTAGAACTTGCACCGCCAGGGTCCGAGTTCGATCCCCGTCCTGGCTCGATTCCCGTCTCTGTGTGCAGTTCGCATGTTCGCCCCGTGCTTGGTGGGTTTCCTCTGGGTACTCCGGTTTCCTCCCATAGTCCAAAGACATGTAGGTTAGGCTAATTGGCATTCCCATATTGCCCATAGTGTGTGAATGAGTGAGTGTGTGTGTCTGTGCCCTGCGATGGATTGGCACCCTGTCCAGGGTGTACCCTGCCATGTGCCCTAAGTCTCCTGGGATAGGCTCCAGGCCCCCTGTGACCCTGAATACAGGATTAAGCGGTATAGATGATGAGTGAGTGAGTGAGGTTCTGCAGCAGAATAAATACAGTAGCAGTGGTTTATGGTATAATTTCTTACAGGCCACAATATTACTCCTGGTCTAGCTTAATAATTAGGTAATCTACCATGTTTAAAAAAACATTAGTAAAATAACATGTAATAACATAAAATAACATGTAGTAACATGTAATGTTCATATCAATAACTATTATGCTGCTGCATAATATTAACAAAATAACCAAATGAGACTTTCCTACTACAAAAGAATGTCATAATTAAACAGAGATAATATTTATTAATTCCAAATAATATAAGGACTAATCAAATTCTCTGCATGTTCACTTGCGTAGGGTCCAGATGATGATGCGGGTTCCACTCGAGTTAGTGCAAAACCTGTCAATAACACTGAACTCTGACAGCAGTTTTTCCTTAGTGTTAAATAGAGAATGTTTCAGGATAGCATGAAGACTATCTGCATGCTCTGGTTTAGGATGGAGTGAAAAGTGATGTTAAGGACCAAACTGCAAAGAGGTACCTTTAAATACTTGGAAAATATCTATTTAGGAGCCCAGGAAACGATATTAATATGTCCTGTTTTGGACAACTCGACAATAGGCACTACAACATACTGTTTCTTCTCAAGGTAAGTCTGTGACAGAAGACCAACACACATGATGTCATCTTTCTTTGAGAACACAATGACATCCTGCCCCAAGCGCATTGAACCTGACTTAAAGTCATTACCATACTGGCCCACTGGCACATGGCTTTGTGTTTGGCCTTCTGTCTGCTTAATAGAGAAACCAAAACTGAGAGAGAGAGAGAGAGAGAGAGAGAGAGAGAGAGAGATAACAGTAACAAGAAAAACTGTGAACTGTTTGCACAGTTAGTATTCACTTTTTTCAGTTAAATGTATTTCTGGATGACCTAATCGCTAATCAATATGCAGCCTTCAGGAACACATTCATACCTCAACATTTTGTACAACTTTTTATAGTCCATGCCTTTTCCATTATCCATGAAGATGAGGCAGTCCTGGTCGTCAATCTTTGTATTATCAATCTACAATTGTTCTGCACTGAGGTCTGGGTCATAAGCATTATCTATCAGTAGGGAAATAATAGGGAAAATAAAACACATTATATGGCCAAAAAGTCACACACTCTAATATTTTGACTGCCTTTTGCTCCATTAATGGAAAAAACAAGGTTTCTTATCATCTTGAATTTCCCAGTAAAAAAAATAATACACTTTAGTGTATTACAAATATATAAAAAACTTCGATGGTACATTGCAAATATACTAACAAAAAGTTGTACTGACAGTTAATATATAAAAAGTATACTAAAAGCATGCTTTTATCAATTTTAGGAATTAGTACTTCACTCATTAGGACTTCAAATGAATTGTATTATAATACACTTTCCAAAAATCCCTTATAGGAAATATACTTTATAAATATATAAAAAGTATACTAACATCATGCAAATTTTTGGAAATAAACTTTAAACATACCGAGGAACCTTGGATTGCGAGTAACGTGGTTTGCAAGTGTTCTGCAATACGAGCAAGGATTTTTAATAAATTTTGACTTGGAAAGCGAGCAAAAGTCTTAAAGTCTTGGTTTACAACTACCGAGTATCATGTATCATGCATGCACCTCTTATTTTGACACAGAGCGTCACATGATCACAACTGAGCCAATGGTTTTTCTCTCTCTTGTGGGTAATTGTCTCCCCTGCTGGGTCTTAGTGCTCGTCTCTCACCGGTATAATCAACATCTCCCTGTCTGTTTCAGTGTCATTAGTCCTATGTGTGTGTGCGCGTAATTTTGACACCGACACACACACACACACACATACACACTCTGTCTCTTTCACTCTCTCTCGCCTTTACATCCACCCCAACCCCCCAACCTCCCCCCCCCATGTATGTGTCCCCACATGCAGACACAGACTATCTGCGCTACACAGCAACTCTGCTCTGTTGCGATTCTTTTCAAAGGTAAAGTGCTTGTCCATTTCTTATTTTTTTACTTTACAGCAGTGATTCCGTTAGTATGAGCTCACGCGAGTGTCATTAGTGAAGTCCCTGGCTAATTTTTCCGATAAAACAGGTTGCATAAATGGAAACACTTATCTGACGGGATTTATTTTTAATTTTTTTTAAAGGTAATCTGCAGGTTAATTTGTTTTATTTTTACTTTTTATATTGTATTAATAATTTTTATGTATTTATTTTTTTGGGCTGTGGAACGAATAACTAGAGTTTTCATTATTGCTTATGGGTAAATGAGTTGGTTTCGATTTGGTTTATGAGTGTTTTGGAATACGAGCCCCCTTCCTGAACGAATTATGCTCGTAATCCAAGGTTCCACTTGGAATTAATTGCATTATAGTACACTTAAAATAATTGTATTATAGTAAACTTTTCAAACATATATTATAGGAAAATATGTACTTTACTGTAAGTGAAAGGTTGGTCTAATTTCCAAAGCACACTTATTTAAACTGTGTTTTTCAATTTATTTTTAGTATATTTCTAAAAATATATGCACGAAATAATCATTGTACAAATGTACAAAAAGTATACGTTAGAATACAAATTTTAATATACGGTAGTCTCAGTATACTGTATTTTCAGTTAAATTTAAATGTTCTTATTTATGCTTATATTTAGTGCACAACTCTTCAACTCGTTTCTATGCGCTACTTCTGCGCATTTGAGATAATTTATGTTTTTGAACTTTTTCTCTTCTGCGCGCTCACTATTATAAGCTACACTTGCATGAACTGCAGCAGCGTTAGAACTCTTTTGAATAGTTACTCTTGTAAAAACTAGAATCGGTACAACACCTGCCAATCAGAAACTGGATGGGGGCAGATTCGGACTGTTTTCTGATTGGTTCCCCAGTTCCTCCACTCCTAGTTTGTATTTACAGCTGGAAGCTGCATCATTGCGTACGTTAGTTTGTATCGTTATTATTTTACTTTCATCTGTGTCAGGTAAATTTCATGGTTTTTATTAGGTAGTTTGTAATTAAGTGCATAGTTTATCCTATAGAATGTATTGTCTAATGTGTTATTGATAAATCCTATGTACTTGGTATAATGCTCCGTAGCTCTGTGTAACAGCTAGAATCAACACACAAGTTTGAACTAATACTGTACCTGTATATTCTAATACTAATGTCTGTCTTGGTTTAGACAACAGTTGAAATTTTTGTTTGTGTGTTTGAGACAATCTGATGTTCTGTTAAAAACAAACAAACTATAGTACTGTTTTTTTTTGTGTGTAGAAAATGCATTCAGCATTTGTAAATTATCTTAAGCACCTTTAGTGTGCTGGTAACACATTTGCAATACAGTATTATAGAAGACTGTGTGCACTGTATGGTATAATAAAGTATATTTGTATTAACACCAACATTTACCTTTTTAGTATTTGTAATTGTCCAGAAGTATAACAGAAATCTACTGCTGCAATACTATTAATCATGTATTTGTAACACAGAAAAAATTGCTGTAATCTACTTATAATACATTAAATATATAATTACATTTAATTAATTACAGGTAGGTAGGTACATTAGTTCACACAAGGCCATATACTTTAAGTGTACTAAGTATACCTAACGTTGTTCCACTTTAGCATACAGAAGTATACGTAATATACCTAAAATTGTGCTTTTGTACAATTTAATTACAACTTAAATACACTCAGTACAAAATTAGTTGTTCCAAAATAGCAAACATCAAGTATACTAGTCATTAGTCTGGAGCAAGTACACCAAAGTATGATTTGGCATGCTAGGATCTTTTACTTGGGGAGAGAGAGAGAGTAGTGCACTAAATGTAAGCATACAGTAAATAAGTACATACAAATATAAATGAAAATATACTGAGACTACAATATATAAAAAATTTGTATGCTAATGTATGCTTTCTGTACATTGTTACAATGATTATTTTGAGCATATATTTTTTTAAATATGCAAAAAAAAAATGTAAAAACAAAGATGAATAATTTGTGTGCTTTGGAAATTACACCAACCTTTTACTTAAAGTATATTTCCTATAATGTATTTTTGGAAAGTGTATTATAATACAATTAATTTGAAGTCCTAATAAGTGAAGTACTAATTCCAAAAATTGATAAAAGTATGCGTTTATTATACTTTTTATATATTAACTGATGGTACACCCTTTTGTTAGAATATTTGCAATGTACTATCGAAGATTTTAATATATATGTAATATACTACAGTGTATTTTTTCACTAGGGTTACCACAGCAGGGTCGACAGCTACTTGACAATGGTGGTAGAATTGAAAATGGCCACATATTGTAGTCATAAGTGAACAATGAGTACAGAAAAATGTCCTGGGGCTCTACTAAGGGTGGAAGAGATATGGTCTGAACTACAGTCAACAATCAGTATTTTCACATAATAATATGATTCTTACTGGTGTTCTTTATAATTCTTTTTGTTGTCCAGATTTCTTAGGGCTATGTGTAGGTGATATATCATTCATAAAAGTCCATCTATTAATGGCCTTGTCAAGCAACAAAAAGTTAGAAACGATTTTAACAGTTTATAAAATGTGGTCCAAAGATAAGTTGGATGAAACAGACAAAAAAAATTAAAAAGCACATTTGACTCACCAATCAGTTCTGCTATAGCATTCAATACAGAGGTGTGGCTAGTGGAGTTTAAGTGCAGGAACCATGGACTGATCTTTAGGAACAAAGCAATATAAAATAAAATTTCTTGAATTTATATATTTTTTAAATTGCTTAATATAGTAGGAATATACCGTATAAGCTAAATAAAAAAAAAAACATTTATTTTCTTTTTTCACACTAATTTCATTTACTATGGTATTTGTAAGAGAGATGTTTGTACGTGGAAAGAAAACATGTTGTAAGTGTCATCTAGGATATTGAAAATAAAGCTACAGCAGTTATGTTATGGATCCTGAATCTTTTTACAGTACGTAAGGCGATATTTACCTTCAGATAATCATGATGAGCTAGTGTCACTGTGAGGATTTCTAGTAAGGATTTGGACCAAGAGGACAAACAATTATTTGATGTGCCACTTGGGAGTCATCCCTAAATAAAATTTGAACCCATCACTTTGAAATAATAATAGTAATAGATAATAATAAAAGCAAATTAGTAAAGCTGTTGAGAGCAGCTTAACCTCAGAACAATCCCCAAAATCAAATAATGTTTTTACTTTTATGAGTTAGAACAATGTGCCAATTTCAGCCAAGCATCTGTTTCACATCTACAACTCATCAAATACAGAATTCTGTAGCTCAGGTATGTCCAGATACAGTACAAAGAAGAGGAATCATATACCCAAGTTTTAGCTTCCATTCATTAGCTCCAGTTAATTGTAGCATTGAGTTGATGATTAGTTTTGTTTGTTGGCTTTTAAAGCCTTAAATAGATTCTGGATTTGCTATATTGCAGATATGATTTCTATACATACTGCTCCTAGACTCAGCTACTGCCCGTTGTTTCTGACTGAACAACAATGACACAGCCTAATGACAGTCCTGATGAAATGAAAGTGAAAGGTAATAAGATTCTGGGAAATGAAACTGTAACCTGACAGGTCCACACAGGTCAGGTAAACAGCTCAAAACAGTAAGGTAACTTCATAAAATTAACTTAATTATTGCAAATTAATTAAATTATGTATCTTGCCATAAATAATCCATAAAAGATACACAAGTATTTTTTTATTAATTATTTTAACATTTATTGATAAAGTACACAAACCTATAATTATATAATTATAAAAAATATATATATTATAATTATTTAAAACTGTTATTAATATTATTAGTCATAGTAGTAGTAGAAGTAGTAGTATTATTCTAGTCATAACAATAACCATAGTTGTCAGCTGTCATTGTGGAGTTAATATGTAATCCTATTTAAACACTTTTCAATATTAGTCATACGCATTTCAAATATTTAAAAATGCTAAAAACTTTATTTTTATCGTGTTAAACATCTGTATTTGGTATATAAAATACTTTTGATAAAAATACTGTAGAAATAAAAATAAATAATAAACTTGCACTCGCAGATTTGCAAGGTCTAAAGCTGAAAAGGTTATAGAGCTACAGTATGCTACAGTAAAATAAAGAACAGAAGGAAAACCTGTTCTATGATGCAACATTTTACCTATACACTGTACATGCATTAGAAAGTGGGCATATACCAATTTACATTAAGAAGTATAGCACATTTTAACAAAATGTAAACAAAGTTTAGTTACATGTTATCATTACTGTACAGATTAAGTGAGGGAGTAACATGTTCATCCATGAATTATCAGTGGAAGTGGCACCTAAAATAGACCAAACAAGCAAGCAGATAATTTTAGACAAAAACGTTTTTTGGTTTACAGTGTAAAAGTCTATATAGTGTAAAAGGCACATGAAAAAAACTACTGTAGAGCAAAAAAAGTTATGCGGTAAAACGTTATTAATGAAACAAAATCAATAATTGATGTGATGACCCTTTGATTAAAATATAGGCTCAATATTGCCTTATAAATCTGCATTTTCCTGCATAGTTTTAATGAACATCTTGCAGACCCAGTTGCAGTCCTTCCAATGACTTTTGTCACACCTGCTTCTTTTTTCATGCATTTAATGCATTTCATATATTATATGCTGCTTTCTTTTTTGGAAGGGTACATTTTTTTTGCTGAATCCTAATATTTGGAAATCAGAAATGTTTTTTTGTACTGAAGTCATAAAAGAAACATGCATAACAAAGTTACAAAAAATAATAAACATCTCACAGGGTGCCTAAGACTTTTGCACAGTGCGATAATATGCACATTCTTGTTATTCTGTCTTTTCATTCCTTTAAATGCCACCTAGATCTTCAGCTTGCATATTAGTGTAGTTTATTTGCGTATAGTTTTCTTGATTTTAATAAATCAGGATCTTTATTTGTACAATATCATATATAATGCAAGCAAACTTAGTTGTATAATTTCTATTTTCTTTTCTCAGTTGTAGCCTATAATTAAATACTGTCAGCATTCATTAAACATAAAGCTTAAAAACAGTAGTTGGTTCAAAAGGGAAAAAAATTAAAAATTGCTCATCTTGAAGTTTATTTACTGTATACATATGAGTCGAATTGGCTAGCACTGTCGAATTATCGAATTATCCGTGCTTATATAGTGACATGATTTTAAATACAAGAAATAAGAGGGAAATTAAGCAAGTGTAAATGCTTTAAACGTGTATTAGGAGAGAATTTTTTTTCCATTGGGCCAAAAAAGTTTGGATAAGAGTCAGGCATATTAAATTTCTGCATACCGTATGTAGTTGTATTCTCATAAGTCAACCAACAACTGGTTTCATTTGAAGGTTTCCTCTGTCAGGAAGTAAGAATCTCATCAATGAATTCCCAATCCTATTAATCTGCTAAAGGTTCAAAGTCAGGACAATGTGTACCAGAAGTCATCCAACTCTTTATCTCAGTTCTCTTAACCTGAGGTACACTCTCTACATGACTTATTGTGTAACAATATAGTTCAGTCCTATGGCTTCTGTCGAAAATGATATATATTCTACAGCAGGGGTGGCCAAGTTCGGTCCTAGAGAGCCGCAATCCTGCAAAGTTCAGCTCCAACCCTAATCAAACACAGCTGAACAAGCTAATCAAGGTCTTGAGGACTACTAAGGCTACTGGCAGGAGAGTTTTTTTTTTCAGGGCTGGAGCTGAACTCTGCAGGATTGCGGCTCTCTAGGACCGAACATTGCCACCCCTGTTCTACAGTATCTACACTACACAACTGTATCATCACATTAAATTTGACTGATTTTACTTGGGATGGCACAGTGGTGTAGTGGTTAGCACTGTCATCTTGCACCTCCAGGGTCTGGGTTCGATTTCCAGCCAGATACCCATCTCTATCTGCATGGAGTTTGCATGTTCTCCCCGTACTTGGTGGGTTTCTTCCGGGTACTCCGGTTTCCTCCCACAATCCTGCAAATTAGGTTGGCGTTCCCAAATTGCCCAGTGTATGTGTGTTCCCAGATTGCCCGGTGTGTGTATGTGTGTGCACAGTGAGTGAGTGATTTTACTGTTTAATAGATTTTACTGATATTGTGCTCATCAGTCTATTTCCAGAACCATAATATCTGTATGCTATTGCTTTTTTGTTCACACTGCAGTATAGCTTATTAGTTAAATCAGATGTGTTTGGAACAAAGAAATTGCTCAAATGTGCAGGACCATTTCTTTAGTCGCTCCTGTGTCTCATACTGCTGAGTACCAAAGTGTAAGTCTCTTTTACCTCCTGGGTTGGAGACTTTTTCTAAAGTTACCGCAGGAGAAATTTCTTTCTAGATCCCTCAAACTTCTACCCATATTTTCAACATTTCACTTCCGTGCTTTATTTTCTCTAAATATGTTTCTCCAGCTCTGAGAGCAGGTCAATAAATTGCACTTCTCATCTGTCCACCTGTTTGTGAGGATTTTGTACAAAAACAGCTAGAGACTTCACAGCATTGTTACTGCACATTTTGACTTACTTGGTCTATTCAGGTTGCAGTCTTCCTCTCATCTTACACTCTCTCAACATGAAAAGTTTAGTAAAAGTTGCACAGATTTTTTTTACTTTTAGAGAAATTGATGACAAGATATTTCACATTGCTTTTCAGTTGACAGTGTGTCCCCAGTTAAAAAAAAAACTTGACTCTTTTTTGCCCTGCTATTGCTTGGCAAATGTCAAGGCAACAGTGGGGGAAAAAGATATGAAAGTTTAGCTAGCTTCTGTTCTCACAAAAGTCCATAATAATTCATCTTTATATATAAAATAATAATAATAATAATAATAATAATAATAATAATAATAATAAAATAATAATAAAGGTTAATATGAAAATTTTTATCTTTTTGTCAGTTAAAGATAAGCTTGGCTTAGCCCTGTTAGCCCATCTATTTATTCTATTTATATTTTATTTTGTATTTGCTTTTATATGTGTGGCAAGTTTCACTTTCAATTTACTCTGAAAAACTCATCATGGCTTCATGCAAAAATCTTATTTACATATTTCCTTTTCACTTACGGTGCACATGACGTTATTCACTTTTTTTCATGTTTAGTACAGGTGCGTTTTGTATACACTGATTTATTTTAACCTTGTGACAAGTCAGCATAAAACACTGTTGTTTTAGTATTTCCAATGAGAAGAAACTATTGTGCAAAAATAATTTTAGTAAATTTAAGTGGATCCCACAGAGACACAGAGCAATCAGTACCAATCTGGTGCCATTTGTATTTATGACAATACTAAAGTAAAAAATATTGATTCTCAACTTTCGGCACACATACATTTAATCCACAATTTATCATGCATTTTAAAAACGGGCATTCTAACGTAAAAAAAAAAATAATTAAAAAAAATATATATATATCCTGTACATAGGTATGTACACATATAAACCTGCAAAAATGCACATTAAGTTATTTACATACAGTTAAAATTAAACTGTCTGTATGTAGTATCAAAATATAATTTTTAAGGTTTTTATATATATATTTTTTTATTACAAGACAAAGCTATAAGATAATCATTTATTGCAAAGTGTATTTAGAAAATATAGCAAGATGAATGCAGTCTGCAATATTGTCACAAAGATTTTAAAAGTGAGGAAAACTGCAAGGATATCTAAAGATCAACAATAAAAAATAAACACTCCAGTATCTGTGACCCATTACACTCCCATTACACACACACACACACACACACACACACACACACACACACATAATAATATATATATATATATATATATATATATATATATATATATATATATATATATATATATATCTGGGACACTCAGGTTGAGGCGAGCATTGAATGGCTTCCTGGTACGGGACATAGCAGGTCATGCCTTTTTCTGGAAGCCATCTTTTTTCTTGGCCAAGTAACAGTGGTGCTAATGCACATTAAAGTGCTCCGACTATAGAGGGTGTCTTCCTTCAGAATTGACTGTAACACATTGTCCATAGCAATTTTCCCAGCAATGTTAGCATCAACTTTTCTTCATAGGCTTTCTTATTGGAGGAGAGGTTCTGGGGTACCCAGAGTCTGCAGGAACAGGTAGGCGACCTACTCACTGAAGTGGACTCCCGCAGCCCTTTTATCGGTCAGCAGGATGGTATAATACAGTAGCTGATAATCTGTGACTGGGCCTGGTGAGGTAGGGTGCCGCATCCCATGCTTGCACACAGCGGAGCTGCTCATGGCAGTTAATACATGTTGTGTGTGTTGCTTTTAGATCGAGCATGGAGCTGTTTATCAATACAAGACAGGCTGCATGAACCTATTGTCTATGCTAGAAATAAACCAGTCCAAATCTCATTTTTTCATACCTTGAAAATATAATTTCTTTTATGACTGTTAATGGTGGTGTTGCACTGGGCCTCACAAAAGACCAGAATAAATCATCTTTATGTATACAAACATGTTCAGGTTTTGTAGCCCGTATATTTACTGTATGTTTATATATATTATTTTTTTGCTTCACTTTTCAAAGCAAGTTTCACTTTCAATTTTACTCTTACATTCATACTATGGCCGTATGCAAAAATTACTTTAAAATATATGTATTTTATTATATATGCTGTATACAAATTTGTATATAAATTTGGATGATGTACAACTCATGCTCAATTCTCTTGATTTAGTTTAATGATATATTTTGTCTTTTGTTTAGGTTTCGATTACACATATCAAGATTTTACAATAGTTTACTCTTCTGGGATTCTCTTATAAACTCTCCCTGGCTTCTAAGGACACAGAGTACATGCAAAATACTTCTTTACATGTTTTTTCACCTTACTTTGCTTGTGATGCCATCCATCATCATCACCAAAAAAAAAAATTAAATGTAGAGCCCGAAATTTTATCTTTTTTATTGATTTTTAGCCTCTGAACGTCAGGCTATACTTAGCCCTCATAGCCCATATATTTACTCTATTCTTATATTTTATATTTGCTTTTTTACGCGTGGCAGGTTTCACTTTCAATTTACTCTGAAACTCAAACTCATCATGGCTTCATGCAAAAGCCTTATTTTACATATTTCCTTTGTTAGTAACCTCCACTAGAGGTCACTGTCTGTTTTTCTGTGTTTTGTAGTTTTTGTTGGTCGACTCAGTTTGGTCAGGTGATGAGGGCTCACCTGAACCGAGGTAGCTCAATAGACATCTTGTAAATATCATTTTGTTCTGGGAAACTGGGTCGAGCATTATCCTATATCCTTATATCAGTCAAGTGGGCATTCTGTTTTGTTTGGTTTTTATTTGTTTTGTTTTGTAACCTTTGTTTTCAAGAGGGCTCTTATTAGTTTTTCTTATATCCTGTGTGTAGATGGATTCATGGAGCTGCCTTGTTCAGTGTTTAGTTAGGCTGTGTCTCCTCCTGTGTAAATACTGTACTGTGTATCCCCAGTGTCGGCCTTCCTCTGTAGTTCTTTGTCTGTGGTGTCCCTTGTCTGTTTAGATTTGTGTAGCCACATGAGGGCTTAGCTGCTAGCAGGGTTAGCCGCTAGTAGGCCTTGACTGCTAGTAGGGTTAGCCTCTAGTGGGATTGACTGCTAGTGGTTCTGGTCGCTAGTAGGTTAGCCGCTAGTTTGTAATAGCCTCAGGTGTGCCCTGCCTCTTGTGTTCCGGTCCCCTCGTAGGTCAGCCACAGACTTCCTTAGATAATAACCTGGTTAGGTCATCATTCCCTACATCCATATTCCATATAGCTACTAACCCAACTAACCACTAACCCAGCCAGTCTAGTCCTGTCTCTATTCCTGTCTCGTCTCTGTGTCCCTGGTCCCGTCTCTAGCCCTGTCTCCAGTCTGTGTTCTGCCCCGTGTCTCGTCTCCAGTCTCGTCTCCTGCCCCATGTCGTCCTGTCTCGTCTCTGCACGTCTTTAGTTAGCTCCAGCTCCATGTTTCCCTGTGTTTCAGTTCCTAGTCCCTGTGTCAGCGCTCGGCTCCCTGTATTGGCTCCTTTCCTGTGTTTGCCCTGAGCCCTAAGTCCTAGATTTAGTTTGAGTTTGATGTTTTGGTTCCTTTGTTGGTTTAGTTTCTTTGTTTATGTTCTTTATTATTGAGTTTTGGAAATAAAGACATTTTCTGTTTAAAACCCCTCTGCCTTCATGCTTGCCCGACACGCCCACTGCACCTACATCAGCTGGTCTGGCCTGTAGTCACAGCCAGGCCTTGACATCCTTACACTTACTTTGCATGTGACCTCATCCAGTTATTTTCATGTTTACAAAGTACAGGTTGTATTTTGTATACATTGATTTATTTCTACCAATATAATACAATGCATGGTACCATAAGGAAGTTCTCCATCTCATCTAGTTCAGGGATTTAAAAAAACAGTAACAATGTCAATTTTAAAATCTGTAAAAGCTCAGTGGTCCTCACGCAGAGCCTTTCTCTGAATATGTCATTTTCACAAAGGTGTGGCCTAAGAGAAATGCATCTCAGTTTATTAATCCATGCGTTAATTTTATTAATCCGCGTGCACGGTTTAGTAAACTGCGCGCTCAGTTAGTGTCATGGTCTAGCTGGTGGTTGTACTCGCTAGACCGGCTGATGTAGTGGCCATGGGCCTATAGGGTAGGCATGCACGCAGAGGGGTTCAACAGAAAGTGTCTTTATTTACAACTCAAAAACAGACAAACGAACAAAGGAACCAAAACAACAAACTCAAACTAAAACTAGGGCTCAGGAAAAACATAGGAACCAGGAGCTGACACAGGGAACCGACTGAAGGAAACATGGAGCTGGAGCTAACTAAAGACACTAACTAGAGACAAGACTGGACAAGACGTGGCTGGAACTAGAGATGGGGCGAGGACTGGAGAGACAGGACTAGACAGGACTGGAGAGACAGGGCTAGACAGGAGACAGGGCCAGACAGGAGACAGGACCAGGGGCAACAGAGACTAGACAGGAGACAGGACCAGGGGCAACAGAGACTAGACAGGTTAGTGGTTAGTGAGGTTAGTAGCTACATGGAATACTGGGGACACTGGATGCTGACCAAACCGGGTTAGTGGCTAACCAGGTTAGTACTGACCTAGGGGACCGGAACACAAGAGGCAGGACACCCATGAGGCTATTCCAAACTAGCAGCCAACCTACTAGCGACCAGAACCACTAGCAGTCAATGCCACTAGAGGCTAGCCTACTGGAGGCTAACCCTACTAGGAGCTAACCCTACTAGCAGCCCACCCTGCTAGCGGCTAAGCACTCATGGGGTTACAAACATCTAAACAGATAGGGAAGCTACACACAAAGGATTAAACCAGAAGACTGACACTGGGAAGACAGAACAGTACTTACACTGTACACAGGAGGAGACACAGCCTAACTACACACTGAACAGAGCAGCTCCATGAATCCACAGACACAAGGAACATCAAGAAAACAAACAATAGAGCCCTCTAGAAAAACAAAGGTAAAACAATATAACTAAAATATAAACTCAAAGAAACAAACAAAAAGAAATGCCCACATGACGGTATGTACAAAACCAAACATACCAAACAAACAAACAGACCAAACAATGCTCGAACCAGTTTCCCAGAACAAACTGCTATTTATAAACACTTTAATGAGCCACCTCAGTTCAGGTGAGCACTCATCACCTGACTGAGGTGCCTTCTGGGAAACTGAGTCGACCAACAAAAACTACAGACAGACATGAACAGTGACCTCTAGTGGAGGTTCCTAACAGTTAGTAATCCATGGGCTTCGTTTAGTATTTACTACATGACCCTTGGGGAGCTCCATAGAAAAGAACTAGTATTAGACAAGGAAAGAAGCATGAGAAGGAGGGATACTGTGTATAACAACTTTCGCACATACACCCACCCACACACACACACACACACACACACACACACACACACACACACACACACGGAATCATCCCAAATAAAATAAAAAAAAGTATGGTAAGTATATTAATTCCTAACATGCCAAATCATATTTTAGTGTTCTTGCTACAGACTAATAACTAGTATACTTGAAGTTCACAGTCTTCTATAATAGTGTATTGCAAATGTGTTACCGGTGTTTAGAATAATTTACAAATGCTGAATGCATTTTCTACACTATTGAAATTTGGAACACGCTACATCAGTTATTATGGGGCAGATTTTATTCGTGAGTTCAACAGATTTAATTTGCGCAAGGTTACAAAAAACAGTACTGTAGTGTATTTGTGCTCAACAGAATGCCAGATTGCCTCAAACACACAAACTAAAATTTAAACTGTTGTTTAAACAAAGACAGACATTATTATTAGAAAATACAGGTACAGTATTAGTTCAAACCTGTGTGTTGATTCTAGCTGTTACACAAAGACTGAAAACAGACTGAAAGCTACGGAGCATTACACCAGAAACAAAGTACATACTGTAATATTTAGCAATAGCACATTAGACAATACATTCTATAGTTTAAACTATGTACTTAATTACAAACTACCTAATAAAAACATGAAATTTACCTTATGATGATGAAAATAAAATAATAATGATACGGACTAACGCACACAATGATGCAGCTTCCAGCTGAGAATTCAAACTAGGAGCAGAAGAACTGGGAAGACAATCAGAAAACAGAGAGTCCGAATTTGCCTCCAGTTTCTGATTGGCTGGTGTTGCGCCGATTCTAGTCTAGATTCTAGTCTCTGGTTGGCTGGAATAGTTACAGAGTTCTAATGCTGCTGCAATTTGTGTAGCTTTATGATAGTTAGCGCGCAGAAGACACATTATTTTCGAGTCTAAAGCAAAAACGAGTCTAAAAGCACACAAAATGAGCGCACTAAATATAAGCATAAACAAGTACATATGAATGAGTACATTTAAATTTAACTGAAAATATACTGAAACTACCGTATATTAAAATTTGTATTCTAATGTATACTTTTTGCACATTTGTACAGTGGCGGCCGGTCAATACAGTATATAAAAATATAACAAAAATAAATTGAAAAACATCGTTTAAATAAGTGTGCTTTGGAAAGTAGATTAACCTTTCACCTGAAGTATATTTTCCTATAATATATTTTTGGAAAGTGTACTATAATACAAATACTATTTTGAAGTATGTTTAAAGTTTAATTCCAAAACTTCGTAAAAGCATGAGGTATGGTACAACTGATGGTACAACTTTTTGTTAGTATATTTGCAATGTACTAACGAAGATTTCAATATGTTTGTAATACACTAAAGTGTTTTTTTTTTTTTTTTCCACTGGAGATTCCTGTTAACAAATTCATCGCCCGCACTGTACAACCTTTTAAAAATGTTTTCCTTTTGGTGGCTGTTGTTTCAGTACAGTAACTAAAGAACAGTTACCACATTTAAACACAGAAAGAAAGAAAAAAGCTCAGTTGTAATGACATGATGCTCAGCAGACAAAGCGCATGTTACGTTATGCGGTATGGAGCGCAGCATCACGAGATGTTTTTAATGATAAGAACCCTTACGGAGGGCTTTAGAGGGGGTCAACGAAATAGGAGTATATGAGAGTGCTTGTGATACGCATGGGAAAACCTTCCCGTTTGGAGATGGTGTGGGGTGATTGGAACTTAATAGGAAACAAAAAGAAACTGAAAACACAAAATAAACAGAGCTCCGCCGTCTACGTGAGAAGCAAAACTTGTATCCTCTCTGGGCTTATGCCCTTTACCGAGGATTTATTTGAGGGGGGGGGGGGGTGTTTTTGTGTTTTTGCACTATTAAACTGACGCTGGACTCTTCTCTTATGCTCTCTCTCTCTCGCCGGCGTTTTAGATAGAGAGAGGCTTGGGCTTTGCCTCCGTCTTTTAACAGCGCACTTTGTCTGTCTGTCTGTCTGTCTGTCTCCTGTCTGTCTGTCTATCTATCTATCTATCTATCTATCTATCTATCTATCTATCTATCTATCTATCTATGTATGATTGGTCTTTAGCCCTGATACCTTACCAGTGCTACTTAAATGATCGCACGAAGTGCCGAGGTATCAGGACCCTTAAATAAACATGCCGCCAGTTGAGCCACGTTCACACTGATTGCGGCGTTGCCTGGAAACTGCGTGTCTATAAATGGCCCGCGCCTTTGCCTGTTCAAAACTCCGCGTGGTACACACAGTACAAAGCATTTTCACGAGGTTCTGCCCCTCGTGAGACCCGTGTCGTTACAGCACATGTGTACTACCAAAATGGTTTCGAAGCCATTCTGTTGCTGGACTTGCTTTTGGGTTATTGTCCTGTTGCATCGCCCAACTTCTACAGAGTTTCAGTTACAAACATTTTTACATTATCCTGTAGTATTTTTGATACACTAGGGAATTCGTCTTTACCTCTATGATTGCAAGCTGGCCAAACAAAGCAGCAAAGCAGGTCCAAATCATGATGTTTCCTACAGCATACAGTTGAGATTATGTTTTCATCAATATAGACAGTGCCCTTTTTACGGGAGACGTATTCCTTCTTGTTCTTTCCAAATAGGACAATCTTGGTTTCATCAGTGCAAAAAAACATTTTTTCCAATATCACTGTGGAGTGACAGTGTGCTCTCATAAACGTCATGCATGCAGCAATGTTCTTTTTAGTAAGGAGTGGATTCTTTTGTAGTGTCCTGTCGTAGATCCCCTACTTGTTTAATGTTTTATGCACTGTAGACTAATGAACACAGATGTTAGCCAGTTCCACTGATGCCTTTAAATCTTTTAATGGTTATTTTCAATAAAGTCATGTGTTATTATTTAAGCATGTTATATTTGTTAATACTCCTAATTGAAGATCATAATTGAAGATTAAGTTCAGATAACATTTTATGACAAATTAATGCAGAAAACACATTGTATGCAGGTTCACGAAATTTTGGCAATATTGTGACACAAATTTTAAAAAGAGAGAAAAACAGAGTGATCAGAAAAAATGGGGGAAAAAAATGTCAAATGATCAACAGTAAAAACGACAGTGCTAACTACAAAGCCACAGAGTCAGGAGTCAGTGTTGTCAGTGTAATTGTGAACACACAAAGCTTCAGTTTTCATGTTGCTTCTTGTCTATAATTTTGTATGCAATACCATATATAGTTTTGTACAGTTTATATTAATGACATACAACACATCCACATCCTGCATGCACAAACATAAAATTATTTTTATTCATCTTTATTTACATGGGAATGGCTGCATATAGCTTTAATATTTTTCTAGTTAACCTTACACCCTGAAAACAATCAAATATATATATATATATATATATATATATATATATATATATATATATAATGTCAGGCATATTAATACCTTTTTTCTAAATTTTTTCATTAACCAACCAATTCTTTAATGTGCTTAAAAAGATTGTCCGCTTTTGATCATCACTGTTTCTATGTAGAGGCTGCCTCTTTCTCTTCTATAACCTGAGTGAGAATCTCATCGATGACATCACAATCATAATTCACCTGCTGCAGGTCCAGTGCAGGAATGAAGGTGACCAGGAGACGGGCCACATTTTGTCTGAGTTTTCTTAATCTGAGACTAAAAAGAAGATGATTTTTTTTTTTGTTATTGTGTTACATCTCGGCACTATGGCGTTTATCTAAAACAGCAAATAATCTAAGGTTTTATCTTTTTTTAAAACAAAAACTATCATTGTACAAATAAATAATACAGATTTTACTCTAATACAACTGTCTTGTATATTTCTAGGAAGAAGGTCTTACCTGCATAATTGTGTGTTACTGTTTTCTTGTCAATTCTCTGGTCTGTCCTGTGTCTCATGCTCCTGCGCATGTGAATGTCTTCCTCTTCCTGAATTCGAGGCTGTACTTTCCTCATGGGAGGAGGGACAATCTGTCTGGACCTCTTGATCTGACATAATTACCTTCACCTTTTCAATTTCTTTTTTTATCCCCTCTAAATCGTTTTGCAGGCTCTCATAGCTGGTCAACAAAGTGTGTTTCTCATTTTCTAGCCTGTCCACCTGTGTGTGTGCGTGTGTGCGTGTGTGCGTGCGTGCGTGCGTGTGTGTGTGTGTGTGTGTGTGTGTGTGTGTGTGTGTGTGTGTGGGAAACATAAAAATTGCATAAAGATCATCAAGATAAGTGATAAACGTATATCACATCACTGGTAATGTTTTTTATTTTAATGCTAACTTAATTAGATTACTTATATTACATTTTAATGTGTATAACAATAACCTTACCATTTTGTTCTTTTTCTTGATCTTTTACCTTATTTTGAAGGTGCTTTATCTCCTCCATGGCCTGCAGATTTTGAACTTCATAGTTTTGCTGGTCCTCAGTGCTGATGTTTGTGAATTCATTGCTCTGTTCCTTCTTCACTGTCCTCTTGTCAAAACCATAATCTTCATCCTCCATCTGTGCTGTTTCAATTTCCTTAAATTGTGCTTCCATATCATTATAATTCAGAAAACTATCTGGTGTGGTATCAAAACCTTTTCCTCTAGCTTTCTTTTTAGGAGGACTGTCTTGATTTGGGACCAGGGCTGTCTTCTTCCTGAAATACCAGAGAAATTTAATTATTCCAGGTATCCTAATGCCATGTTATACTAAAGGTAAATAAGACAGAGTAAGTACCTAGGGGGGGTAGAAGAGTGAGCAGTGCCCTCAGTGTCAGCTGAAGTGTTATCAAGAGATCTCGAACCTAAAGGGTTAAAACACAGGTTACAACAATACTATAAACAATAAACGTAGATAGATGCATAGAGTACATAGATAAAATATATCTTTACCAGTTTCTGTGTCAGAAGAGGAAATGAGGTCAGAGTTGGATGGTGTTTGGCAGGATGACTTGGGACTAGAAGGGCTCTGCTGATAGAGAAAAAATATATAAATGAAGCATACAGAACCGTTGAAAACTCACTCACTCACTCACTCACTCACTCACTCACTCACTCACTCACTCACTCACTCACTCAATCATCATCTATACCGCTTAATCCTGTATTCAGGGTCATGGGGGGCCTGGAGCCTATCCCAGGAGACCTGGACAAGGTGCCAATCCATCGCAGGGCACAGACACACACACACATACATACACTCACTCATTCACACACTACGGGCAATTTGAGAATGCCAATTAGCCTAAATTACATGTCTTTGCAGTAGATAATTTTTACTGATGCTGTATCAGAGCGGGTGCCTGCACTTTCCTCAATAGAAGAGGATAAACTACAGTAAATAACAAAAGCTGACTAATCAAAAGAAAACCCAGAGGGCTACCTTCCTAAAGCAATGCAGAACAACCCATCACATACATTTAAGTAGCTGTACTAAGGACAATCACTTAACATAAAAATGACCTATGCTAAGACTAATACATACAAAAAAAAAACGTAATCCTAATGTAATACTAGAGACAACTGATGCACCATTACAATAAACCATCGTAAATGACATTACCTGCTCACTGCTCTTCTCCTCTTGTATCTTCTGATTTTTCTCCCTGTTTAAAAACACATACATCAAATTAGTACCAGTCAAATGTGTAGACACCCCTACCCATTCATGTGTTTTGTTTTGTTTTTGTTTTGTTCCTTGCAGTTCCACCATTATGGATGTGACATCTAGAGAACAAATTGGTGAACAAAAGCCCCTCAAAACGTTTAGTATCAAGGAATGAATGTGCATAGCTTTTAATGTATCCTCTTTAGCAAAAATCAAACAAATCTTCAGAATTAATATAATCATTTACATCTTGAAAATATTTAATTTTATTATTGTTATTGCTATTGTGGCAGCCAACAAGTACATATAGCCTATGGTAATGCCTCCGAGATAAAAGTAAATAAATAAATAAATAAATAAATAGATAGATAGATAAATAAACATTCCACTTAACATAAAAATGTAAAATAAAATAATACAAAATAAATAAATAAATAATAATAATAATAATAATAATCATAATCATAATCATAATCATAATCATAACCTTATAAAGCTTGTAGGAAAAATGCCAAATGTTTGTAAAGCTTTAAGTCATTAAAACAAAAGGTGGTACCTTTGATAGATCTAAAATATAAAACACTGTTTTTTGATTATTATTATTATTATTATTATTACTGTGTAATTCCATGTGTTATATGGAGTGGTAGCTCAGTGAGTTAAGGCTGTTTATGTCGGTTGTTTATGTCTCAGCTCCAACCAGGTTGCTGATGTTGGGCCCCTGAGATAGGCCCTTAAGACCCAGGGGTGCATAATTGCTGACCCTGTGCTCTGACCCCAGTCTCTTAACAAAAAGTTGGGATATGCAAAAAACTGTCAAGAGTTGCTCCATCGTGAGTTTATATTAAGTGGGCTTGGGTATTTATCATTTTGAAGTTTGTTTCACTGTCTTGTGTTTCTCTGTCTGATGAATGTGTGTATTTAAGCTCATGATTTTTGCCAGTCTCATTCTTGCATTGTTCGTGGCTTTTCAATTTTTTTGTCTGTTTTTGTCTATGTGTCTCTAATTTATGAATTTATGAATCCAGTTCTGCTCTGTTCAGTTCATTCCCCTTCAAAACTAAACTCTTACTGTAACTTCTGCAAATACGATGTGGCCTTAGTCCAAGAGCATGACAGAATACTAGCCTGGCATTGCGGTGTAGTGGAAAGGTATCCATTAAATTATTTTTAGGTGGGCTGTGAGAACAAGGGTGTGGCAATCTAACTTTGAGGGCAGTGGCCCTGCAACCCGCTGACAAGCTGGTGGCACACTGAGAAGTGCACAGGAAAGAAGGTGAGACGAGATCCTGCGTGGCACTTTGGTCTGGTGATATGTCAACCCTTTAAGGCACAACCAAGAGGTGAGTAAAGAGAGGATAATCCCCAGACTTTGAGGAGGAAAACAACTAAATTTGTTTGGTAGCTCTCAAAGATAAATAAAAAGAATCTAAGATTAAGACCAATAGGATAATAACTAAAACTATGAATATAGCAATATATACCTCTGCTGAGCTTTCTTTACCAAGTAGGAATGGTTAATGGTCCATGTTAAATCCTTTGTGATGTCCCAGAATGCTGGGGTTGTTGACCCTTTCAACCTCCTCAAAATTTATGTAGGCCTATTTATAAGCATACTTTTTTCTGGCTCACCTGTAGACCACAAACAAATCTCCTTTGTTTTAGCAGTGTTTAGAACTAAGCCACTATTCGAATACCACTCATCCAGATGTTGAACGTCCTCTCTGTTGTGTGTCTTGTCATTTACTGATATCAGTTCCATTATATTTACTATCATGTCATCAGCAAACTTCACTATAGTGTTAAAGGAGTAGAAGGGTGTGCAGTCATGTGTGAATAGTGTGAAAAGGGCTGGACTGAGGACACAACCTTGTGGTGCTCTTGTATTTAGAGTGAGAGTAGATGATGTATCTTTTACCCATCCTGACATTACAGTATGTAGTCTGTCAGTGAGACTACAAATTCCAAAATCCATGGCCAAAATGTGGTGATTAATCCTAGTTTTCTGAGCTTGTTTACAAGTTTATGGGGGCCTAATGTATTGAGTACAGAACTAAAGTCAACAAATAACATCCTAATGTATGTGTTGGGATGCCCCAGATGCGAAAAGCTTGCGTGAATACAGGATTAAGCGGTATATATGATGAGTGGGTGAATAAGTCAGTGTGACCAAACTTTTGACTGCTGTATATATTTTATCTAATCAGCCAGTTATATGGTAATAGTGTAATGAAATGTAATATTACTTGGATAAACAATTAAAGATAAAAAAAAAACACTGTGAAACTGTGGCAGTGATGGCATCAGACTTTTGCTGTTGTAGGAGATCCACCATAGGATGGTGTGCACTTTGAGGTGCTTTTCTGCTCACCACAGTTGTAAAGAGGGCTTATTTGATTCACTATAGACATCTGATAATTCTCCTCTGATGTCTTTCATCAACATGGTGTTTTAACCTGCCCTCGGCTCACCAGATGTGTTTTGTGTTTCAAACCATTCTGTGTAATTTCTAGAAATTGTTGCTTAGATGACTGTATAAACTAAAAGAAAGCAAATAATATGATCCATTACTCACTCTTGTTTGTAGGTTTTCTGGTATCCCCGTTGTTCATCGTCTGAATCCTCAGATTCTCCTTCAGCTTCACAACTCCTGAAAATAGTAGATACTCCTGTTATTTAACACACACACACACACACACACACACACACACACACACACACACACACACACACACACACACACACAGATAGAGAGAGAGTGGCGCACCTGTATTGGGGGTCGGAGTTCATTTTGCAGAACCACTTTTTGGGGAGCCGTTTAATATCAACACAGTCTGGAAGTTTTCGCCACTTCAAGCACTGTTCACACTGAACCCAGTTTTGGTCTGGCTGCTTCCTGTCCACATAAGGTTAAGATACAAACCTCTTTAACTAGTCAACAGTTGAACAAGACATGTGACTACACTGTAAACCCAAATAAGTTGGCAAAATTAAAAAATTTTGAGGTAATCAGTTACATCAAATTTTTTAAGTAGTGATTTTTCCAATTGTAAGTAAACAAAACTATCAGTTTTTGAATTAGTTGAATTTGTTGCAAATCAAATAAATTGTTGTTGCTATCTGGGCATGGGACAGACACTTCATCCAGTTGTTGGGAATCGAACCCAGGCCTTTCGCATGGTAGACGAAGCAGTGCCCTGTTGTCCTGATGACTTCAGACACAAAATCACTAGTCTGAAAACTTGAAAAGTAGAACTTGGTATTTATGAGTTCTACAAACTCATAAATACCAAGTTCTAAATACTCATTAAGGTCTATTAGTATTAGTTTGACCTAACTGTAATTATTTAAGTTAACAGTACTCAATATGTTTAATTACTTTGAGCATTAGGGTTTACAGTGTAGGTTTTTAGATAAAAAAAAAAGGCTAGTTAAATATAGCATGGGACGTGAAAAAGACACAACTCTATTAACTTATAATAACTTAGAATAACTTGAATTACTATAAATTGCACACAAAGCAAGTTATTCAGCATGTTTCCTAGGTGTGTGCATGTTTCCGAACTGACTGTATTTGTTTATTCAATTCACAACCTTAGTCCTTTAGTTTTTTCTGGTTGTGATCATTCCTTGATTAGATTTTTTTATTCTCTTATATACATAATGTTTGATTGGATCCTGCATTAAACATTTGTAGACCTTTATCAACACAGATTTTGATAAAGGTCTAAATGCAAACTCCATTTTAAAAAATCAAAAGAGATTTTTTTTCCCAACATCACTATCTTCAGTATAACAAATCACCCAGGTGGAAGTCACATGATTTGCCAAAGACAGTCATGTGATGTTGGCAAAACATTCATGTTGTAAGGTCTAATTTTAAGCATAACTTAGTTATGTTTTATAAAACACCAATAAGCAATTTAAACAACAGAAACACAGATGTTAAACTTACACAATATCCTGCAGAACATCAGGGCAGTCCTTAAATCTGTGGTGTACTTCTTTCCAATAATCCTCAAGCTTGCTACCTACGCTTAGCAAGGTTCTCCTACACAGACACAAAATAGCATATTTAAGCTCACATACTTACATATGTACTGTAAATGAATGGCGCTTATTAGAACCATACTCATAATACTCATTCTGTACACCTATCAGCCAGGTGCAAAGTCAACACCATGAACATTTATTATATTTCCAAACCTTATCTGTATAGTGAATGAATAGGGTTACCATTAAGGGGTGTACTTAGTCTGATTATTTGATTCCTTCGTGACACACATTTTGACAAGGCCATGTCTTGATGCAGAAAGCCAGCTGAGCTCACAGTAACCAACTACTGTCAAGAACCACCTCCTATGTCTGATGTCTGATGTATAGCCTTAGTTTTCTAAGTTTCTTAGTTGGGAGCCTATCCCAGGGGACTTAGGTCATAAGGCAGGGTTCACTGCGGACAGGGTGCCAATCCATCGCAATGCACACTCATACTGTACATACACTCACTCACACACTATGGGCAATTTGGGAATGCCAATTAGCCTAATCTGTATGTCTTTGGACTGTGGGAGGAAAGCGGAGTATCTGCAAGAAACCCACCCAGCACAGTGAGTAAATGCAGACTCCATGCACACGGAGGCAGGGATCCAACGGTATTCGAACCCGCCGGTATTCGAACCCGGACCCTGGAAATGCAAGGCGACAGTGCTAACCACTTAGCCATAATAATAATAAGAAAAACTAGCTTATTGAACGTGCCTTTCAATGTGTTTATTGATTATGTTTGATCACCCTGCCTGTTTTCACTCTACGTTTCTCAGAAGACCTTGAAGAATATGGATCTGTATTTTGTGTTCTCTTGTTACAGTCATATATTTGAAACTGAAAAAATAATAATAAATATTAAAAAATCTATGTGAAACTGAAATAAATAATTGCACATTTTCCATGCAAGCCAGGCGTTATCTTAAACACACCTATACTCATCTGTACTGTCAAAGTCCTGCTTGTTGTGAGTTGGTGTAAGGTAGTTACACTCGATCACTCCGATAACTCCCACTCCTGTGCTGTTGGCCTGTTGATAGAATATTATGAACACTTTAAATGTAAGTTTAATAATCTTTTCATATTCTTGCTTGTTTTTCCCATCCTGTTCTGTGCCTGTAATCAGAGTATTATAGGCAAAGATAAAACTTATATAAGAATTGTACAGTCCTTACCCTGCGCTGACAGGCAACACGCTCATAGGCTTTGATGAGGCGATTTTTGTGGTACATCATCAATCCATAGTGATCTTTGTTCTTTGTGTTGAAGCCAAATGAGATTGTTATTCCCTTTTTCTGAGACAAAGACTTAAGGAACATGGCATTTAAAATGGTTTGTAAAATAATTGAATGCTTATTTTCTCACACATTTTCTGCTTTAATACTTGGAATAAGGATACCAGGGTAGGATTACACACCGGTTTGTATGAGTCTTTTAAGACATTTGCTAGAGTTTTAGTGACATACTGAGCCTCAACCTTCTGCCCTTGAAGGATGATCTGCATTCTTGGCTTCAGGTACAAGATACTAGAGTATGCCTGAATCAAATAAAAACAAACTTGATTGCATAAGAGGTTATAAAATACAGTGGTGTTCATAAATATTGGAACACTGCTAAGCATTTTGGCACTTGGTATCTTTACACCATTACAAGGTTAATTCTTATATCTTGTTCCTGGAAGACCGCTGTTATCTCAGCAAACTAAACTAGTGACCTCTAACAATAAATAATTTCCAAATTCCATAATTAAAATCTCACCCGCAATGAATATCCACTCTCTGGCACTGATATGATAGTCCCTGCCTGCTGCTTTTTTGTCTCCTTGCTGCTCTCGTACATGTCAGCAGGAATCTGCAAGTCATAGCGGTCCTTTTCAAAGTCAAATTCCAGCTTTCCTGTAGATGTTCTGCAACAGAATATTTTTAAGTGGAACCATTAGATAGATATTATGATATAATTGTAGAAGCCGATCCACAATATTGCTCTTGTCTTACAGTAAATTATGAAAGTATAAAAGCCCATTTTCTCAGATATACTTTTGCAATATTTTTAAATGGGTTTCTATTTATAGACAAATAAGTTGATACATAAATAGTATCTGTTTGCAGCATAGCACAAGTGGTGCATGTCGCCTAAATAATAGTTCTTCCTTGTTTTGAAAAACACACATACATACTGTATATACGCCGCGACATTCAATGGGACGGCTATAAAGCCTGTTCTTTTGTTGCACGTACAGAACTTCATACTTTGCTGCTCAAATTATGCTTTCATTAAAGAACTGTTGTTGATACATTGATACCTGCTTCCCATGTGTTCTGTCCATATGCCATACCTGTTACACTGGTAGAGAATGCACGCACATGGAACCGAACGGGGAAGGAATTGGTCAAATCTGCACAAGTACTTCCTAGTCAAGGCAAATTATGCCACGTATTATCCTGAGGCAGTCCCGCTGAGGAAAGCCACCCCAAAGAATATCGCGAGAGAGCTGGTGCTCTTCAGCAGAGCCAGTCTCCCAGAGGAAATACTCACCGACCAAGGTACGCCATTCATGTCAAAACTCATGTGTGATGTGTGCACAGTGTTGCAGATCAGAGATTTGCACATCAGTGTACCACTCACAGACCAACAGCTTGGTCGAAATATTTAACCAAAAGCTAAAACAGATTCTCTTGGGTGTGTGGATGAAATTGGCTGAAATTGAGACCAGATGCTGCTTCACGTTCTGTCCTGGTCTGCTTGATGTAGCCAAAGAAGCCTGGGAGAAGCAGCCCTTTCCATTCTGGTCAGTTATTTAATATGGGTTAGGATTAGAGGTCTCTAGCAAGACCTACAATCGAACATTAATTAAGTTTCCTCTCTAGTACAACAGCACATGGCAAAGGAGCAAGGGGAGCAGAAGCGTGCCTATGACCGGCCAGCTCAGCTACACAAATTCAGGGTGAGCGACTGCGTATTGCTGCTCTTCCCCAGTGAAACATGTAAATTTCTAGCCCGGTGGCAAGGATCCTTCTGCTATGACATGGCATCATAGGGAAGTCAAGGTTACGATGCCCAATCCTGATGGGGTGACCTTTGAAATGACTTACAGGAGCTCGATGATGTATCCACCTTCAGTGCAAACCGATTGTGAAAGGCCCGCTTTATCTCAACCGTGGATCTAACAAGGGGGTATTGGCAAGTAGCCCTTACTCCGGAGGCCAAAGCCAAGACCGCCTCCAATCACGGCCATTGGCAGTACCGAGCCCTCCCTTTTGGTCTCTATGGAGCCCCAGCTACATTACAGTGGCTTATGGATATTGTCTTAAGGTCCCAGCGCCCTTACTCTGCTGCATATCTGGATGGTGTCTTGGTCCATTCATGTGGCTGGGAGGATCATCTACACCACCTCCGAAAGATCTTGGGTGAGATGAGTAAAATGGGTCTCACTGCTAACCCCCAGAAGTGCCATCTGGGGCTAACCGAGGCACATTACTTGGAATATCACATTGGACACGACATGCTAAACCCACAATGGAAGAAACTGGAGGCCATCCAATCTCGATCTCGCCCAACAATGAAAAGATGGGCCTTTTTGGGGCTGGTAAATTATTATCAATGTTTTGTGCATTTTTTTTTCTCCTCTGTGGTAGCACCCCTATCATATCCTCTGAAAAAAGGACCAGGGCTCGATTTGAGAGTAAGGGACCACCCCTAGAGGACACTGTGTGCATTTTTATGTTTTTCTGTAGTTTTGACTTAGTTTCGACTCGGTTTCCCAGAAGCCACCTCAGTCAGGTGATGATGGAGGTCACCTGAACCGAGGTAGCTCATTAAAAGTGTTATAAATAGCTGGCTTTTCTGGGAAACTGGGTCGAGCATTAATCCTGTCAAGTGGGCATTTATTTTATTTTGGTTTTGTTTTGTTGTATTTTACTTTATTCTGGTTTGTTTATATGGGCTCTGAATAAGTTTTGTTATCTGTGTAATGTGTCTGTTTAAATGTATCTTTTAGTTCCTGTGATTTATGTGAGTACTGTACCATGTGTTTCTTGTGTTTCCTTTCATCTGGTATCTTTAGTGCTTCTCCCCTGTTCCTAGTGTTCCCCTCTGGCCGCTAGTATGTTCCTTTAACCTCTAGTGTCTCCCCTCAGCCTCTAGTGTCCCCCTCTCGCCTCTAGTGTCCCCCTCTCACCTCTAGTGTCCACCTCTCGCCACTAGTGTCCCCCTCTCGCCTCGAGTCTCTCCCTGTCTCGAGCTCCGTCCCTGTCGCTTGTGTCTCCCCATCTCTTAGCCTCCATGGCAGCTCTTAGCCTCCATGTTTGCTAAGGGTCTGTGTATGCTTAAAGAGTCTGTGTATGCTTAAAGAGTCTGTGAGGACTACAAGACCTATGTGTTCCCGAAAAGAGCCCTATGTATAGTTGGTTTGTTTTTTGTTCGCCATTAAAGACTTTTTATGTTGAAACAACCCCTCTGCGCCTATGCCTGCCCTCTATGCCCACGGCGACTACATCCACCCGAACAGCTAGTAATACCAGTTTGTGACATTGAGGGGGGATGGCCCTGTTGAAAAATCATCCCCTCTAAAAATCCCCATTACCATCCCCTTTAGATTAATAATGCTGTGTATAAGTAAAATTTGTCATGAAAATGAAATATTAAAACTCTCTACATATGTTCATTTATGAACTAAAAACGGCGATTAGCCAATCAAAATCCAATATTGTAACATGCTGCTCACAAGCTCAAGCCCAAGAGAAGAAAAAAAAAGATATGATGCATACGTACAAATCCCCTCAGCAGAGACGTAGGATGAAAATGAAGGAGTCAGTTTAACACAGACAGCTTTACCCAATTTGTGTACTTTAATTCTCAGTTTGAAGAAGAGGTTTAGTTTTTTCATTAGGTTTTGTGGCTACTGCACCTATATGCTTGGGTCCTAAAGGGTCCAAAATAGATTTTTAAATGCCATAATAGTAATTTGATGATTTGTGAGTGTGTGTGTGTGTGTGTGTGTGTGTGTGTGTGTGTGTGTGTGTGTGTGTGTGTGTGTGTGTGTGTGTGTGTGTGAGAGAGAGAGAGAGAGAGAGAGAGAGAGCCTGGTGCACATTTACATTACATTTAATTCATTAATTTCTAATGTTTAATGTTTATGTAGATTTTTATCATACTCTTATATTATAATCCTCCCCAGATGAAAGTCATGGAAAGGATCAAATGATAGTTTTGACAATGTTTAAGTGTATGTGTTTTGATGGCTCCAACTTACATTTTATTAATAAAACTGTTATTAACAATTTTACATATTTCACAGTCATTTTGTATAATTAGTTGTAAAAAAAAAAAATAAATAAATAATAATACTCTTTTTTTTTTTTTTTTACAATTCGACCACTGGAAAGGACTGCTGGGGAAGGTCTGCTGGACAGCCAAGGAAGAGCAGGCATTCAATATGCTGAAGACCCACCTCACCAGCTTCTCCATCCTTTGGAACCCCAACTTCAACCACCCCTTTGGTGTGTACTGTATGTGTGTGTTTTTACAGAAGTCACCTGCGTAGGTTCCAGATGATGATGCGGGTTCCACTTTTTGATTTGTTGCACAACCCATCAATGACACTGAACTCAGACAGCAGGTCTTCTTTGGTGTTAAACAGAGAATGTGTCAGGATATCATGAAGGCATTCCTCATACCCTGGTGCAACACCGAGTGAACAGTGAGGTTAAGGATTAAACAGCACATAAGATCTTTTAATCTCTCAAAAAGCATTTATTTAACCTTTTGTGTCAGTAACAGACCCCAATTTCTTTCACCCTCATAACTACATACAGTGTCTTTCCTTTTAGTTTTACTTTAGGTAATAAATAGTATTTGGCTACACCTAGATGAACTTTTATTTTATTTTCTCCTGCAAATATAAACTATATAAAAATATTTTTAAAAATCCTGCTCAGTGCTGCTGTTCACCATTCCCATTGAATCTAGCCATCTCTCTGTTTCCTGGTAAAGGATATCATCTGTGTGTCCAGTGCTGGTGAACTCAACAATAGGTATTATGACATTCTCTGCTTTTATCTTCTCAAGATAAGTCTGTGACAATAGACCCACACACATGGTGCCAGCATTCGTTGAGAAGACGATGGCATCCTTCCCCAAGCGCATGGAGCCTGACTTAAAACCATTACCATACTGGCCCACTGGGACATGGCCTTTTACTGTCTTCTTATCACTGAAACCAAAACTGAGAGAGAGAGAGAGAGAGAGAGAGAGAGAGAGAGATTGTATATTGTTTACACATTAACAAATCTGTAGTTGCCAGATGATTTATTTGCCCTTTGAAGGATAATGCCAGCATGATCACAGTCCTACCTGAGCATTTTGTGCATCTTATCATAATCCATGCCTTTTCCATTATCCATGAATATGAGGCAGTCCTGGTCTTTGATCAAGGTTTTATCTATCCAAAATTGTTTTGCATTGACGTCTGGGTCATAAGCATTGTCTGACAGTAGGAAAAAACAAGTAAAAAATAAATAAATGAATACATACATAAATAAAATACTATCTAGTGTTGCTAAGACAAATTTACAGGTGAGAAAATATATAGATATTTAAAGCATGCACTAGAGTGTAGAATAACAGAACACAGATATGAGAGTAAAGCTACTTTTATTCCTTTATATAATCCCCAGCTACTACAGTATGCACTTATCCCTGCATTTCCATTAGTGCTTGACTACCGTCAATGTACTGTAACTGTTTTCTCTGTATGCCAGAGACATGATCGAACTGTATGTTTCAAATTATTGTAACTTCTGAAACAACAGTGGGATTGTAATTTTTCGGTTTTATGGGCTTCTTTAAAACATTTGCATCATTCAAACGTTTTACTCTGGAAAAGTGTCTTATTACCATCCTGTGCTTGAAGTCTTCTGTAAATGTTAATCAGTTTTACAACTTCTTTCATGAGCAATTTCAACACAACACTGTTGCACTGTTGCTGTTGCATGATGCTTGCACTAACATGGCTGCACTTCATTTTGCTTAACATGCGGGTGGCCTGAAATTTTAAAGACACCATGCGGTAATAAAAGACACATGTCATCAACACAACTAAGAGGATGTGCTTGAACTTCTCCTTCTGCTCAACAGACAACAAGTAGTATTATAAAAATAAAATTTTGATGTATTAAATGTAAACATACAGAGTTTGCCCTAAACCAGAATTAACTTTTTATTACATTAGACCTTGATGTGTCATGCACACTCGTAACACGACTGGCACTAGGACCCGGAAGTAGTACGGTCAGGTTCCAGGAAGCATAAAAGGAGACAAAATGGCGCTTTACATTGCTCAGTCATTGAGTTCGCCCATGCCTTTACTGACGTTACGCCGACTATTCTGTGAGTACTCCTTGCGTCTCTCCAAAAGGACCTCCAAGACGTCGCGGCCTTGCACGGTGAGGTGGCAGAGTTACAGCGGAGTGGCACTCCGCTGGGTGGCTGCTCAGTCGGCTGTTGCCACGCCCGTCGCAGCGGCTGCAGCGCCGCCCCCCTCCTCTTCTGATGTTTTCATAGCTCTACCGGATAAGTGGGATGGCACAGATGGGAAATGCAGTGTTTTTCTAACCGCGTTGTATCTTGTGTTTGAGTTCAATTACACCAGATACTCCACAGACCGACTGCGTGTTGCACTTCTCGTCTCGTTGCTATCTGGGCAGGCAGCTGAGTGATTCTCCGATCAGATTCAGATACTGCTTATTCATATGGAGAATTCACCCGTCAACTAACGCTAACATTTCAACATCCTGCTGCTGAGGTGGACACCGATATGAAATTGTACCATCTGCGGCAGGAAGGGTCGTCCGTGAGTCGATACACCACAGATTTCCGTACTCTTGCCGTGCAGACCACCTGGGGAGACGCCGCCCTCTGGACGGCCTACTACGAGGGACTGGCTTCACGCATAAAAGATGAACTTGCTGGACGTGAGCTTCCGACCACACTGTAGGGACTGATTCAGCTCGCTCTCTGGATTGACAAGCGCCTTCTCTCCCTTCCGAGACCAGCCCCTTGGACCCTGCCGCCCATCACGCCATCTTTTTCACACGCCACATCCCGACCACCAGCCTTCACCACCACCGCTATGGCACCCACCGGATCTCCACCTCCTGCCGTGGTTGACACCAAAGCCGGGGAACCCAAGCAATTAGGACGCGCCTCCTTGAACGCTGCTGAGCGAGAACGACGCTTCAGGGAGGGACTTTGTGCCTATTGTGCGTCAGGGGTGCACCATAGAGTCATCTGCCCTCTTCGCCCAGGAAGCGCCCAGGCCCGGTGAACCATGGAAGCAGTTCACCGGACTCCCTCCATCTCTCTGCCACCACGCCCAGCGTCTCTCATCTTACGGTTCAGGTACACCTCCAATTTGGCCACAAACGAGTCAAAAGTTCTGCGTTCATCGACTCCGGTGCCGCGGGAAACTTTATTGACTCTTCATATGCCAAAAGATTGGGGTTGGAGACTGAAGCGTTATCCCAGCCAGTTCGTATTACATCTGTCGACGGTCGGCCGCTCTCCTCCAGCCCCATCATCACCCAGACTCGACCCATAACCCTCATCATCGACCAACACCAGGAAACAGTCCGATTTCACCTCATCTCCATCTCCTCTCCACCCATCATCCTCGGACACCCCTGGCTTCTGCAGCACCCATCTTCCTCCTTATTGCCCCTACGACCTGGCCATTGAACTTCAGCCAGGTTCTGTTCCCCCCCGCGGACATCTGTACTCTCTCTCCACCACTGAGATGCGGGCGATGGAGGAGTATCTATCCTCAGCTCTCCGCCAAGGCACCAAACGACCCTCCTTCTTGCCCACCGCCGCGGGTTTTTTCTTTGTAAAGAAGAAATGCGGCGAACTACATCCTTGTGTCGACTATCGGGGGCTCAACAACATCACCATAAAAAACCAACACCCATTGCCTCTTACCAACTCTGCCCTGGACGCCCTCTCTGGTGCCACCATTTTTACAAAGTTGGACCTCCGGAGCGCCTACAACTTGGTGCGTATCAGAGAGGGCGATGAGTGGAAGACGGCATTCATCACCCCCACTGGACATTACAAGAGTTTAGTCATTCCATTTGGTCTCTGTAATGCACCAGCAGCTTTTCAATGTTTCATCAACAATGTTCTCCGGGACATGTTGGGCCGATGGGTATTCGTCTACCTGGATGATATCCTTATCTACTCTCGCTCCGTTGAAGAACATGTTCAACACGTCAGAGCGGTTCTTAAGAGACTGCTCGCTCACCAGCTGTACTGTAAGTTGGAGAAGTGCGCTTTTCATGAGCGCTCCACCACGTTCCTGGGTTTTGTCATCTCGTCCCAGGGTGTGGCCATGGAACCGCAGAAGCTAGAAGTTGTACGTCATTTGTCCCTACCCAAGACTCTCAGACAACTTCAACGGTTTCTCGGGTTTGCAAACTTCTATCGTCGCTTTATCCGGGACTACAGTAAGGTTGCAGCACCATTAACCGCTCTGACTCGGCCATCGTCTCATCACTTCCAACTCAACTCTACCGCCATCTCCGCCTTCCACAAGCTCTGCCATCGATTCACCACCACCTCGATTCTTCTCCATCTAGATGCAAACAAACCGTTCGTTGTGGAGGTGGACGCTTCGGATGTGGGCGTCGGGGCTGTTCTCTCCCAACGAGGTCCAGACCAGAAGTTACACTCTTGTAGTTTCTTTTCCAAAAAAATTTGACCCCACTCAGCAGCGATACGGGGTAGGGGACCGCGAGGGTTCGCCAAGCACAAGCCGCAGAGAATGAACCGGCAGGTGTGCCGCCTGGACGACTCTATGTCCCCAAGAACACCCGGACTGAAGTCATCCAATGGGGACATTCCACCCCTCTATCGGGGCACCCAGGCACGCAGCGCACCCTACAATACGTGCAGCATGCCTTCTGGTGGCCATCTATGGCCAAGGACATTGACGAGTTCATTCAGACGTGCCCAGTGTGTGCCAGGGCCAAGGACACCAATCAACCAACACCGGGGGAATTCCAACCGCTTCCTGTTATCCGCCGGCCCTGGCTGACACGTGACTTCATCACGGGCCTGCCGGTCTCCGAGGGAACAAATGCCATCTTGACCATTATGAATCGGTTCTCTAAGGCTGTGCACTTGGTGGCCCTCACCAGACTCCCGTCAGCTAAAAGGACAGCCGAGCTGATTTTAGAGCACGTAGTCCGCCTGCATGGGTTCCCCAAGGACATCGTCTCGGACAGGGGGCCCCAGTTCACTGCACGGTTCTGGAAGGCCTTCTGCCATCTGATCAATTCCACCTGCAGTCTCTCATCAGGTTACCATCCTCAGACTAATGGTCAGACGGAACGGACCAACCAACCGTCAGCGCTCCTGGGCTCGCTACCTCATCTGGGCTGAACTTTCCCATAACCAGTTGGTCCGCAGGTGTCGACGGTCGTGGGATCTAGCCAAGGAAGCAATCCAACGTGCTAACACTTGTTACACCACGCAACATCGCCATCGACACCCTCCGGGACGATTGTACCACGTAGGTGACAAAGTGTGGCTGTCCACAAAGAACCTGCACCTCCATACAGAATCAAAGAAATTATCACCAAGGTTCATCGGCCCCTACCGCGTCACACTCTGCATCAACCCTGTCACCTACCGGCTCCAGCTGCCTGCGGCGCTCCGGATCCATCCGGTATTCCATACCTCACAACTCAAACCCTTCTCCTCCTCCCCGTATCATTGAGGGTGGTCCCGCCTACACCGTTCGCCGGATCCTTGTTTCACGTCCTCAGGTCAGAGGGCTCCAGTACCTGGTCGATTGGGAAGGTTACGGTTCCGAGGAGCGATCTTGGATTCTGGCTTGGTCCTTCCTAGACCCCGAACTCATCCGGGACTACCGTCGTCGGGTATCCTCCATCCCAGGACCATCGAGAGTCGGCCCTGGACAGGGGGTACTGTCATGCACACTCGTAACACGACCGGCACTAGGACCTGGAAGTTGTACGGTCGGGTTCTAGGAAGCATAAAAGGAGACAAAATGGTGCTTCACATTGCTCAGTCATTGAGTTCGACCATGCCTTTGCTGATGCTATGCCGACTATTCTGTGAGTATTCACTAATTCGGGTTGCTTCTTTGATTGAGTGTGTGTTGCTAAAACGCAGGTTTATTTGTGTAGATCCTTGCTCTTCGCGTAAGAGAGTTCTTAGACTAATTGCGTGGTTATCCTGCCTATTCGTGCTGCTTCCGCATTTGTGTTTACCATCCACGCTACACGGGCTAACTGCTAAGGCTTTTCTGTTTATCCTTCAGTTGCTCGTGACATGATGGATGTCGTTTACTCCTTTAACAAATTTTAACATTTGACAATACAAAGATATATAGACAAAGAGAGAGAAAGAGGGGGAAAAAAGCAACTAATCTTTAACCCACTATAACAACTAACATAAAAGGTTTGCATATACACACTCACATACATACAAGCATAAATACTGCATGTATTTCCTTGTTGTCTACAAATTGTACATTCTGTTTAAGGGTTAATCTTAGACTTGCCCTTTTTAAGCAACCAGAATATTATATATAGTTCAGAATGTTGAAGATTTATATTCTCTTTAAAAATGCTCCAATCGGTTGCATGCAGTAGAAGAAAAAAAGAAAGAAGTGAAAGTACTGACTGACCAATGAGTTCTGCTATAGCACTGAAGGGCCAGGTGTGGCTCGTGGAGTTTGAGTGCAGATATCGTGGATTAATCTTAAAGAGGAAAAACACATACAAACATCAAGTTTCAACGCTTAAGGCTGTTAAGAGCTACATATACAGTCAGGTCCATCCGTACCTAAGAAACAAAAGATTTGCAAGATTTGTCTGAATATGATCAGAAAATATAACTTTCCTTTTCCATATTTTTCTCTTCCCATAATTGGTGAAACTTAGTCTTGTGTCAGGACTGGACAGGCTTAATATTTATTTATTTTATTTTATTTTATTTTTTTGAAGTTTTCTAGCAAAGTCAAATATGGGTCAGTATTTACTAAGCATCTGAGAATAGGAAATTGCTCCTAAGTATCCAAACATTCTCAAAGTGATGCACTTTTGGTCCTACTTTTAGGAGTAGAAGTAAGAGCAATTTATCAACATGAAATCACTCAAACGTTATGAGAACTCCAGACGTTATAGTTAGATAGATAGTTGGATAGTTGGATAGTTGGATAGTTAGATAGATAGATAGATAGATAGATAGATAGATAGATAGATAGATAGAATGATTGATTGATTTCCCTAGAATGCAGTGTGAAATTCATGCGCATCCCTGGTTTCCCTGGAGTTGTGTGTATCATCCATGGCACACACATTAAAATAATCATCTCAAGCACTGATGTCTGCACTGACATCTCAAGCACTGATGGCTTATAAACATTAGCACAGCATCAACGCAATCAATTCACTGGGTTTATTTATATCTGTTTATTACTAAATCAAGTCAAGTCAAGTAGGCTTTTATTGTCATTTCAACCACATACAGTTCAGTACACAGTGAAACGAAACAACGTTCCTCCAGGACCAAGGTGCTACATACATGCAATGACATAAATTAGCAACACAACATGAATTTACAACGCAAGATTTTTACATTTACATACGCTGGTACCTTTATACACAAATCTATATTCGACGTATATTGCACTGGTTCTTGATATTTTTTATGCAGACTTTCTGTGTTGCATTGACCATGTCATCACTTGAGAGCGAAAAGAAACAGTATTTTGCCCCACTGCACATGGTGGCATGGACAAATAAAAAACCTTGACTCTTAAGTGGATATGCATACAACATGATCATTGATCATATGCTGTTTTATATATATATATATATATTACACACACACACACATAAGCTGAAGCAACCCTTTCTTATGATCACACAACTGTTTATACCCAATCATGTTAGTTCTCATCATACTGAGTATGTAGGAGCATGCTCTTACTTTCAGTTAACAAACATGGATGTGTTTTTTTACTGTTTTTACCATGCAACTTCAAGTCTTTATATGATCTTTAATTAGAAGTGCTGAAGTCAGATCTGCAAGTAGTTCCTGAGAGGTTCCTGGAAAGTAGACTGCATAGGGTGCACTTTATACTTTAAAATACACAGCGGAACAGAAAACAGCTATCAGTAATCCACTGCTCTTCCTGTGATATCCCAGATGTAAAGACCTGATTTTTTTCTACCTAAATTTTAATACCTGAATTTTTTCAACATGAACTTGTGAGGTGGAAAAATAATAAAGGTAGTATTTTTTTATTTAGTGAGGTTAATATTTTTCATTAACCTCACTAAATAAAAATTTAAATGCTTGAATTACATTTTCATTTGAAATATACAATCACAATAAATCGCAGTGCCAAAAATGTCTAACAGTGTAAATTCTGTAACGATTTTTTCCATTCAGATCAAATTGCAACACAAAATTAAAAAAAATTTATTTCAAAAGTAATTAAAAGTTTTTGTTCAGTTCATGTAATTCAACATGCTATTTTGCTTTAGGGAATTCTGGCACTGTTATTGACAATATACATCATATTCTAATCAATGCCTGGAACACTGGATCAGTATTAAGGGTGCTGTATTCCATAAAATCTTTGTCTCACAGCTTCTTCTATCAACATAGACAATTGATTTTCTCCAAGCACCATGTCATTTCTAGGACTCTCTTTAAGCTGAAGCTTCGGCTCAACCATAGGGCAATATTAAAAATGGTGAAAAGTAGCATCTGCCCCCTTGTGCAAAACATTGTGACTGACAGGGAGAGGCTTCCAATTACAGATGACTAGCAATATTTTTTTCAACACATTTCGGTTGTGCCACTTGAAGGTCAGCCTTATGGTACAGAAAAAATCCTAACAGCGACCTGTCATCTGTTGCACAATTGCAACTACTGTAGTTAAAAATCCTGTAGGTTAACCTCCGAGTGGCGCAGTGGGTAAAGCGCTCGCCCTATCATCCGGAGATCGCTAGTTCGAATCCCGGGTGGTGCTGTAACCTCTCGCAGCCGGAGGTCTAGAGAGAGCTGATTGGCCGAGCTCTCTCAGAGGGGAGGGATGAGAGGTACTTAGTGCTCCGACATTAATCACGGCTCTACAGCCAGTCAGGGGCGTCTGTGAGCTCGCGCAGCGGAGGGAGCGGATAGCGCTGTCCTCCGAGTGTGTTACGCCGTCCCCAACGGTGCGCGAGCGAGCAGTTCGAAAAGATGCGGTCGGCTGGCGTCACGTGGTTCGGAGGAAACACGTGATAGTCTTCGGCCCTCCCGGCTGAGTGGTAGTAGTAGCCTTAATGTGGGAGCCCCCTAGTGACGGGGAGGAATTGGACACGACTAAATTAGGGAGAAAATCGGGGAAAAAATCCACAAAAAAAAAAAAAATAAATAAAAAAAAAAAAAATCCTGTAGGTTAGCTGCATGTGTCCCAAGTCTAGCTGGCTAGACCGGCTGATGTAGTAGCCATAGGCATATATGGCAGGCATGCACGCAGAGGGGTGTGCAAATAGAGTCTTTATTAACAAAACTCAAACAGACAAAAAAAAAAAGGAACCAAAACCACAAACTCAAACTATAACTAGGGCTCTTTACAGACATAGGGACTACGGACTGACACAGGGAAACCAGGAGCTGAACATAGGGAAACTGGCATAAGGGAACTGAATAGGGAAACATGGAGCTGGAGCTAGCTAAAGACACATAGGGGAACTAGAGACAAGGCTGGACAGGACTGGAGGCACAGAGACTGGAGGGGTTAGTGAGATTAGTAGCTACATGGAGTATTGGTATGCTGGATGCTGACTTAACCAGGTTAGTATCTAATGGAGTTAGTGGCTAACCGGGTTAGTACTGACCTAAAAAGGAAACAGAACACAACAGGGCACACGTGAGTCTATACCAAACTAGCGGCTAACCTACTAGCAAGCAGAACCACTAGCAGTCAATCCCACTAGAGGCCAGCCTACTGGAGGCTAACCCTACTAGCAGTCAAGGCCTACTAGCGGCTAACTCTGCTAGCGACTAAGCCCACATGTGGCTACACAAATCTAAACAGAAAGGGAAGCTACACACAAAGGATTAAATCCGGAGGACAGACACTACGGACGCACAGAACAGTACTTACACAGGAGGAGACACAGCCTAACTAAAACACTGAACAAGGCAGCTCCATGAATCCACTAACACAGAATATAAGGAAAACTAATAAGAGCCCTCTTGAAAACAAAGGTTACAAAACATAAACCAAATATAAACTTAAAGAAACAAAAACCAAACAAAAAGGAATGCCCACATGCCGGTATAAGGATATATATAAACAAACAAACAATACTCGACCTGGTTTCCCAGAACAAACTGCTATTTATAGAAACTTTAATGAGCCACCTCAGTTCAGGTGAGCACTCATTACCTGACTGAGGTGCCTTCTGGGAAACTGAGTCGACCAACAAAAACTACAGATAGACAGAAACAGTGACCTCTAGTGGAGGTTCCTAACAGCATGTAGGTACAAAGGAATAAAATCATATTACACCCGTTTTAGCTCTAGTTGAGCTAATGAGCTCTAGTTATTTCTACTATTACTGTAAGTAGACAATATTGGTGACTTTTAAAGTCTAAATAGAATAGACTACAGACATACTTTGCACACATACTGCTTCTAGACATTAAAATCCTATTACACAGATTTTGCTGGTTGTTGCTGACTGAAGAACAGCCACTGCCTGAGTAAAGTTCTGATGAAATGAAAGTGAAAGTTATTCTAACAACAAAAAGGGAATAATGCTACCAGAAATGAAACTGTACCCTGGCAGGTGTACTTTAGTTTATCAGGTCAAACTGTTTTTTTTTTCCGGCACAACACACATTTATTTAGTCCACCTGTGACATCTATTTGTAATTTTATAAGAACAATTCTCAATGTTTATTGCTACAGTGGTTATGGTTTAGTCTAGGTAAAGTCCATAAGTACTTACAGAACTTAAAGGTATTCCTCTATTTGTTCGAGCTGTCATCTTAAGTTAAAACTTCTGTCTACAGTTCCAAAGTGAGCTTCTTATTAAGTAAGGTGTTTTCTACTGTTTTGAAATAGAGTGCATTGACTTTTATACAGACGTTGGAGAAACTCCACCCCATGTAAATCAGCAGAGAGTGTGGACATTAATTTTACATTCAGTGACTCATTAGTTGTATGTATTTATGTGTGTGTGTGTGTGTGTGTGTGTGTGTGTGTGTGTGTGTGTGTGTGTGTGTGTGTGTGTGTGGTTCAATAAAACTACAGTATGGGTATGGGAGTTCAGAGAGTTTAAAGTTTGGCCCTCCCTCTTTTTAGGCAGTGTGTGTGTGTGTGTGTGTGTGTGTGTGTGTGTGTGTGTGTGTGTGTGTGTGTGTGTGTGTGTGTGTGAGAGAGAGAGAGAAAGAGAGAGAGAGAGAGAGAGAGAGAGAGACTGTGTTAACACTTTTTCAATTAAGAAATCACCAAAATTTGTTATTTATCAGGGGTGCCTAAACTTTTCCATAAGACTGTGTGTGTGTGTGTGTGTGTATGTGTGTGTGTGTGTGTGTGTGTGTGTGCATATGTGTGTTTTGATGGGTCCGGTATCAGTTTTTGTCAGATTCTGCCAGACTATATTTCATTTTTGGAAATGGTTACTGTCCTTGTATAAAGGTATTTAACACAACTAATTATATTACATATTAAACTATTACTAATACAATTTTGAAGTTAAAGAGAAGCAAACAATATTCATTCATATGTATCTTATCCCGTGTGGCATGATCTCTACCACATTGAAATACAAGAAAAATTAATTCTGTGATGCAATACCTTTCATAGGCCAGTGTACCTCAGCACTTTATAAGCTGCAGTGTATGTACAATAGAGCAGGCATACTCCAGTTTACTAAGTAACTAAGTTTAGAAAATGGGCATCACATATCCAATATTAAGTTAATTTTGGTATTAATGCATTGATTACTTGCAAAAGCGAACACAGCTAGATTAACTCTTCACACCTTCGTAAAAATGGTGTTTTCGTAAAAACACATCTGGCTTTTGCTTTCTCTGTGTACAGATGTCAATTTGAGGTCATACTTTTGTCATAGTGTCATGTAAACATAAAAGGATCCAAACTTCAAGTATTGGTGTTTCTTCACACTCATCAAAACCAAGACAAAGTCAGAACACAAAATAGTAATTTCACCAAAAAAAGGAAGAAAAAAAAAGACAATCAGCCTACATCATGTCGTTTTTCTGGGTTCGGCCACAAAATTTCATCCACATCGCATGGGATATCCTCCAATCCAAGGCACCGGGGAAAATATCTCCTTGAATGCCGTATCCAGGCCTGACATGATGCCTGGTCAATATCTCCACATGCCTCCTCCATTGCCTGTAAAAGGGCTACCTGTTGATGAGAATGACGGTCGTACACTTTCCAGCACCAGGCAGAGCACCTCGATGTGATTTAAGAATGGAGAGTATGGAGGGAGGTTGAGTGCCATTAAGGATGGGTGGTCTGTAAACCAGTTGCAAACCAAAGCAGCCCTATGGAAACTAACATTGTCCCATATGATGACATATCGGGTATGCTCTGATCTCTGAACAGTGAGCATGTCATGTAAGGTGTCCAGGAATGCAATAATGTGTGCAGTGTTGTATGGGCCTATGGTTGCATGATGGTGAACAACACCATTTTGGCTTATAGCTGCACACATGGTTATGTTACCACCACGTTGTCCTGGGACATTGATGATGGCACGGTGTCCAATAATGTTTCTGCCACGTCTCCTGGTTTTACTGAGGTTAAATTATCTAAAACAGTTTTCACATGTGAAAGTGTGCCAGACAGTTGGCAAAGTAGTGTTAGTGATAGCCATACATGTGTATAATTTTGCTAGGAGTGTGTTGGAAATTTGGTAATTGAGTGTAAGCAGTGAGTTGTGTTTAAAGTTCTGCAAAAAGAGTGTTGTGCAGTGAATTGTGCCTACAGTTTTGCAAAGTGTGTGTTACAAAATTGTAAACAGAGTGCAAAGCAGTGTTTGTGCTTTTAGTTTTGCTAACTTACTGAGTGGTTTTGCTATAAGTATTAATAGTTTTAGAAATTGTGCTATAAGAATCACAGATAGGGTTTAAGCCATCAGAAAAAACTGTAAATGTGAGAGTAACCCATTATTTCTTATGTTATTAGCAGTTGGACATATTAAATCCAGATTTGATTTGAGCACCATTATCACAAACGCATATTTGTTAACAAAATGAACCCGACTGCTGTAATTATGGAAGTGAAACATGTGTAGAAAGAGATCCAAAATGCCTATGTTACCATCTGAAATCTGTTTAAATTCCAGACTGTACACTGTCTTCTTTTTGTGCCAAACAATTATAACTGTGTGGGGGGGGGAAAAAATAATAATAAAAACATGCTGATGATAAATGATGAGAAGAGACCAGCCAATCATATGCTTGTAACTCAGCTGCTTTCACATAAAAAAGGAGAGGAATCATTTACCTATTACTTCTATTCAGTTTTACATTGTTGATATACTTTGTATACTGCTTCTAGATGTCTACACAGACCACTGCTGATAACTTCTTGCTCTCAACTGACACAGAAAGGTGATCCTGCTTTTGTGGATACTACTTTGGTAGACATTAACCATGTTCATTTTTCTAAATGTCAACATACACTCAAAAAAATGTTTCGTTGGATTTACATAAAGTAGTGTCAAATGGTTCCACGCAAGTAGGTTGAGTAGTTCAACAATTAACAATTTAGTTGTATGAACAACAGAAATTCGGGTAAAGTTGACAAAACCTTTTAAAGTAAATCCAAACAATTTAGATTTGTCACTATTACACATTATTTATATGTACATTTTACTTAATAATTTTGTTACATTTACAAACTTTCAATATGTAAGGTGAACACACGTTTTAAATCAAATAAATAGTTGTTGCTGTCACCACAGCAGACAATCCAGCCCGCACACAAGCTTGGTTTACAGGTTTTACAGCAGATGCCCTTCCTGACACAACCCTTCCATTTTATCTGGGCTTGGGAAGACACTTCATCCAGTTGTCGGGAATCGAACCCGGGCCTTTCGTGGAGCACCAGTGCTCTGTAGACTTTAAGTTGGTGGAACTTTAAGGTTACAGTTACTGTTACTTAAGTATTTACGATTACTTAAAATATAAAATTTGTTCAGCTAACTTGAAAAGTGTCATTTCTACAAACTCATAAATACCAGTTCTAAATACTCAAAAAGGTCTATTAATTTGACCTAATTGCAATTATTTAAGTTAACAGTACTTAATGTGTTTAATTACTTTGAGCATTAGGGTTTACAGTGTAGAGCTAATAGTTAAATAATCACAGGCATATTTCTAGAAACAAAACAAATTTAGTTTATTTTTGCAAGGTCTTGCAATAGAAGACCAGGTCCTTAGACAACATAATCATTTCAATAGTAAACAAACACTTGTTAAGTAAAACCAACAGTACTCCATGTTTTGTATAAATAACTTAGTTAACGTACATTAATGTAATTACTTGCATTATTTATGTACTGTGAACAAGGATGGGTTCAGGAAAACTAACTATCGCGATAGTTCATCTTTTACCAGGTTCTGTAAGCTTTTCAGTTTTAATCAATTAAATTTTCAATTAAATTTTATTTCTATAGCGCTTTTAACAATGGTCATTGTCTCAAAGCAGCTTCACAGAAACGAAAAGAAAATGAAAAGAAAATTTATGGAAGTGTATATGTGTAAGAAAAATGTGTCTAGATAATGAGATTGTCCCTGATGAGCAAGTCAAGGGTGACGGCGACAGTGGCAAGGAAAAACTCCCTGAGATGGCAATAGGAAGAAACCTTGAGAAGAACCAGACACAACAGGGAACCCATCCTCATCTGGGTGATAACAGATAACAGAAATTGTATAACATCATGTGTGTTATCCAGCTGAAAGTTCTTTAAATTAACATGAAGTCCAGATCAGCACAGAAATAAGTCAGCAGGTGCAGGGGGCAGATGACTGGGAGCTCAGGAGCAGCATGTGTAGATTCAAACCAACATGAAGAAGAATCCAGCTGGAACAGGTCCTTCACTGGATGCCTCAGGATCCTCGCAGGGTCGGCCTCTTTCTACTGAAGCTGGCAAAATCTCCAGATGCCTCGGGATGGGTGGAAAAATAAAGAGCAGCTGAAAAGAATTAGCATGGTTGCTATTCAGGATAGATGTACTGGAGTATGAGGTAAAGAAATTAATTATGTGTATGCCAGATTAAAGAGATGTGTCTTGAGTCTACTTTTAAATTGGGAAACTGTGTCTGAGCCCCGAACACTGTCAGGAAGGCTATTCCAAAGTTTTGGAGCTAAATATGAAAATGCCCTACCTCCTTTTGTACATTTTAATATTCTGGGAACTGCCAGGTAGACCCAGACTGGGTATCCAGGAGACCCAGAGGCCTACTTAAGGCCTTCAGACCACAGTGCTGCAGACCGTGTTTTGCTTACTGTTTATTCCATAATTGATTATAAAAGGTTATTCTGTGTATGACCCCTTGCTACGTTTCGATGATTGCTTGGTTTTGTTGGCCTATTCCATGTATGCCCTTTTGCTTGTTTTGATTACGTTTTTGTTTGCCCTTTAATTTTTGTTGGTTTGGATTGTGAATACTTTTTGTACGCAGTATATTTGTATTTAATTGGTGGCTTAGGAAGGAGTCGACACCATTTTGTTTATACCTGGTTTTCTTCTGGTTTATGGTGAGTAAGGGAAGTACATTGTATTTGAGTTCTTTTTCTTTGGTGTAGGTTAGATATTTCCACTTCGGTATTGGTTAGAGGGATTTTTTGTTTATTATTTTGGCCTTGTTGGCTTCTGAAGCTCACTGCCACTTTTGGGGATTTGCTTGTTCACCTTTTGTAAAGTAAACACTAAGCAAAGGCACTTGTTGTCTCGCCACCTTTTTCTTTTCTTTTTTTTCATTCCTGTTATGGCCCGACCTAGCCCGGGACGTAACAGGCCTGGTTAGTACTTAAATAAATATTTGTAAAAAAAAAAAAAACATTTAAAATAAGCCTCTTTAAACCAGCTTCCACCTACAGCCATACCAGTCTGAGGGTCCCCTACTGTACCTTGTCTGATCTTGGATGCTAAGCAGTGTTGGGCCTGGTTAGTACTTGGATGGGAGACCGCATAGGACAACCAGGTGTTGTAAGCTTTTCAGTTTTTTTTCTCATAGCTTTTAAAAAGAAAAAAATATTTGTAAAAAAAAAAAACATTTCAAATAAGCCTCTTTAAACCAGCTTCCACCTACAGCCATACCAGTCTGAGGGTCCCCTACTGTACCTTGTCTGATCTTGGATGCTAAGCAGTGTTGGGCCTGGTTAGTGCTTGGATGGGAGACTGCAGGAATAAAGCTTTTCAGTTTTATTCGTCATATAGGTTTTTTATTTTTTATTTTATTTATTTATTTTTTTTAATTAATATTTGTAAAAAATCATTTCAATTGTTCAAATAGGCCTCTCTTCAAACCAGCTTCCACCAACAGCTGTACCAATCTGAGGGTCCCCCATGTCGGCTGATCTTGGATGCTAAGCAGGGACGGGTCTGGTTAGTACTTGGATGGGAGACCGCGTAGGACAACCAGGTGCTGTAAGCATTTCAGGTTTATTCCTCATGAAATTATTTTTTACAAATATTTTATTATTTAAAAAATTATCTACAATTGTTCAAATAGGCCTCTTTTCAAACCAGCTTCCACCTACAGCCGTACCAGTCTGAGGGTCCCCCACTTCGTCTGATCTTGGATGCTAAGCAGGTTCTGCATTGGTTAGTACTTGGGTAGACCCTTGGGAGACCGCATAGGACATCTAGGTGCTGTAAGCTTTTCAGTTTCATTCTTCATAGTTTTATTTTCAAATAAATATTTGTAAAAAAAAAATAATTTCAATTGTTCTTATAGGCCTCTCTTCAAATTAGCGTTCACCTACAGCCATACCAGTCTAAGGGTTCCAAATCCTGTCTGATCTTGAATGCTAAGCAGGGTCGGCCATGTTACGATATAGAGTTCATTTGTTTTTGTTTTGTTTTGGACTTGCTATGTCTCTGCTGGTGGAGGGATGAGGAGGTATATCTTTCCTTGTTGTTGCAGGTCCCACCCTCTTCAGTGTGACTGCAAACTATTGGTTGCCGCCCTGCCTGTCCTTTGTTGGTCCCGCCTCCTTCCGCATGATTAGGTATCCGGGAGACCCAGAGGCCTACTTAAGGCCTTCAGACCACAGTGCTGCAGAACGTGTTTTTGCTTACTGTTTATTCCATAATCGATTATAAAAAGTTATTCTGTGTATGACCTCTTGCTATGTTCCTGACTGCGCTTAGACTTTCCGTTTTTGATGTTTGCTTGGTTTTTGTTGCCCTATTTCGTGTATGACCTTTTGCACGTTTTGATTACGTTTTTCCTTTTTCTTAGGCCGAAGGTCATTGATTTTGTGATTGTATCTGAGGCCATATGTCTTGGACTCTCGGGTAAAGAGAGGGGCAGAGCTGTCAACTGATCACCATCTGGTGGTGAGTTGGGTCAGGTGGCAGGGGAGGCCACTGGACAGACCTGGTAAGCCCAAACGTGTAGTGCAGGTGAATTGGGAACGTCTAGGGGAGGCCCTTGTCCAAAAGGCCTTCAACTCCCACCTCCAGCAGAGCTTTTCCAGCATCCCTGTAGGAGCTGGGGATATTGAATCGGAGTGGTCAATGTTCAAAGCTTCTGTTGCTGAAGCTGCAGCTGTAAGTTGTGGTCTTAAGGTTCTGCGTGCCTCAAGGGGCGGTAACCCTCGAACAGCGTGGTGGACACCTGTGGTTAGGGAAGCTGTCCGACTGGAAAAGGATTCCTTCAGGGATACGTTATCCCAGGGGACTCTAGAGACAGTTGCAAGGTACCGGCGGGCTCGAAGGACAGCAGCTGCAGCGGTAGCAGAGGCAAAACAGCGGGTGTGGGAGGAGCTCGGAGAATCCATGGAGAGGGACTTTCGGGTGGCACCAAGGGGCTTCAGGAAGACCATCCGGCACCTCAGGAAGAGGAAATGGGGAACCACCCAAGCTGTGTACAGCAAGGATGAGACGCTGCTGACCTCAACTGAGGAGGTAATCGTGCGTTGGGAAGAGCACTTTGAGTCCGACTAATCCACTCTCTGTTGCAGAGACAGAGCTGGAGGATGCCCGGAGGTCAGCGTTGACTTTCCTGGGTGAGGTCACCGAGTTAGTCAAATAACTCCACAGTGGCAAAGCCCTGGGAATTGACGAGATCCGTCCAGAAATGCTGAAGGCTCTGGGTGTTGAGGGGCTGTCTTGATTGACACGCCTTTTCAACATTGCATGGAAGTTGGAGACAGTGCCTAAGGAGTGGCAGACTGGGGTGGTGGTTCCCCTTTTTTAAAAGGGGGACCAGAGGGTGTGTGCCAACTACAGGGGCATTACAGTACTCAGCCTCCCTGGGAAAGTGTACTCAAAGGTGCTGGAAAGAAGTGTTAGGCCGATTGTCGAACCACAGATTGAAGAGGAACAATGTGGTTTTCATCCTGGTCATGGAACAGTAAACCAGCTTTTTTACTCTTGCAGGAATCCTGGAGGGGGCGTGGGAATATGCCCATCCAGTCTACATGTGTTTTGTGGATTTGGATAATGCATTTGATCGCGTCCCTCGGAATTTTCTGTGAGGGTATGGAGTGAGAGGGTCACTTCTCAGGGTCATCCAATCCCTTTACACCCAAAGTGAAAGCTGTGTTCAGATTCTTGGCAGTAAGTCAGAAGTTTCCAGTGCGTGTTGGCCTCCGCCGGGGCTGTGCTCTGTCACCAATCCTGTTTGTGATTTTCATGAACAGGATATCAAGGCGCAGCCGAGGAGGAGAGGGGCTCCACGGTTATCCAGTTTGGTGAGCTAAGGATTGCATCGCTGCTTTTTGCAGATGATGTGGTCCTGATGTCATCAGTCTGTGACCTGCAGCGCTTGCTGGATCGGTTTGCAGCTGAGTGTGAAACGGCGGGGATGAGGATCTATACCTCGAAATCTGTGGCCATGCTTCTCAGCAGGAAACCGATGGATTGTCTACTCCAGGTAGGGAGCGAGTCATTACCCCCAAGTGAAGGAGGTTAAGTATCTTGTTTATGGAATATTGGAACGTGAGATTGGCCGGAGAATCGGAGTAGCGGGGGCGGTATTGCAATTGTTTTCCCACACCGTTGTGACGAAAAGAGAGTTGAGTCAAAAGGCAAAGCTTTCAGTCTACCGGTCGATCTTCGTTCCAACCCTCACCTATGGTCATGAGCGTTGGGTCATGACCGAAAGGACAAGATTGCGAATACTAGTGGGCGAAATGGGGTTTCTCAGAAGGGTAGCTGGCTTTTCTCTTAGATATGATGAGAAGCTCAGTTATCCGTGAGAAGCTCGGAGTAGAGCCGCTACTTCTTTGTGTGGAAAGAAGTCAGTTGAGGTAGTTCGGGCATCTAGTAAGGATGTCACCAGGACGCTTTCCTAGGGTGGTGTTCTTGGCATGTCCAGCTGGGAGGAGACCACAGGGCAGACCAAGGACTAGATGGAGAGATTCCATCTCCACACTGGTCTGGGAACGCCTCGGGATTCCAGTCAGAGTTAGCTGATGTGGCTGGGGAAAGGGAAGTTTGGGGTTCGCTGCTGGAACTGCTACCCCCGCGACCCGATTTTGGATAAGCGGTTGAAGATGGATGGATGTATAGATTACGTTTTTGTGTTTGCCCTTTATTTTTGTTTGTTTGGATTGTGAATACTTTTTGTATATATTTGTACTTAATTGGTGGCTTAGTAAGATCCACTCCGGTATTGGTTAGAGGGAGTTTTTGTTTATTTTGGCCTTGTTGGCTTCTGAAGCTCACTGCCACTTTTGGGGACTTGCTTGTTCACCTTTTGTAAAATAAACACTAAGCAGAGGCACTTTTGGTCTCACCCCCTTTTTTTTTTTTTTTTTTTTTTCATTCCTGTTATGGCCGACCTAGACCGGTACATAACAGGCCTGGTTAGTACTTGGACGGGAGACCGCATGGGAATACCAGGTGCTGTAAGCTTTTCAGTTATAATTTTTAGTTTTTTTTTTCCTGAGTATTTAAAAAAAAAAAAAACATTTTAATTGTTTATAGTCCTCCCTTCAAACCAGCTTTCACTTACAGCCATACTAGTCTTAGAGTCCCCCATCTCATCTGATCTTGTTGGCCCCTCCAATACTTTGACTTTGTTCTCCTTTAGCCACATTATTTTGATGGTATGCTTGGAATCATTTTCCATTTGGAAGACCCATTTGCACCAATGCTTTAACTTCTTGGCTGATGTCTTCACATGTTGCTTCAATATACAGTATCCATATAATTTACGTGTGTGCCCTTTGATGGATTGGAGCACCGTCCAGGGTGTACCCCACCTCAAGCTTGAAGTCTCCTGGAATGGGCTCCAGGCCCCTGGTGAAGTGAATGTGTATAGCTTTCAGTACCAGTTTATGTAAGTCTGTCCAAAGTATATGAGAAAAATTATTTAGAAATATATGACTTCTGTTTTCTGATCAAGTCCTAGCCGTCTTAATGTACTACAAGGAGATGTACTTTAAAGCGCAGACAGCATACAGTACAGTTCACATATCACATTGATAAGATTTAAAGTTTTTAATAAGCAAATTACATTTACCTCTATGTTGGTCTTACTGAATTTTCTTTCTAAAATGAAAGAAACCTAAAGGAAATACTGTTATGATGCAGTTCTTTGACTTCCTTTTTAGGACTCCTTAAGGATGGTGATAATGTGGAAACACCAACTGACTTTTTAAGTCTTTGCAAGGAGGAATCACACTTAAGGTTTAGCTAATTTTCTCTTATTCTCTCTTATGACATGACAGAATAAACAATATATACTGGACACAGTAAAACTTTCAGAATTTACCAAGTGTTGGATGCATTAATCAACAGGCAAGATATATATAAATAACAGGGAGGAGTAATGATGGACAGGATAAAGCTATATAGAAGATGAGTGAAAGAGTAATGATGGGAAAACATAATACAGTGAGGATGAGCGTACATAACCTTTTAGTTATGCTGTTATAGTTAGTCCTGCCGGAGTACCTGCTTGCACTTTGCACTAATGTACATTCACCTTATACATGTTGACCATACCTAACTGCCATCTCTCCTTTTCTGCTCTCTCCTCTCTCTTCTTTCCCTCTCTCTGTCGAGCTATACATGTTCGCTCCTGAGTTGCCAGTGATCCAGACCCCTCTGGAGCCGTCTAACCCGTCCTGGAGTCCTGCTTCTGGTTGGAGATCCCGTCGCATGGATGCCCCGTGTGGTCTGCCTGGATTCGTATGGTAGCTGGGGATGGTTTCCATTAAGACTGTCCTATCATCGATTGATGCTCTGGGGACCTGTGACTTCAGTTGTTTGATAGCTCAGGACTGGAATCTCCTACAGTCTACCTGAGCCTCCAGGAACAAACTGGACTCCTTTTAATTTTAACACATCTCCTGTTACACTGAACTTCCAGTACACATTATTATGCTGATCATTCTCTGCTATCCGTTATCACCCAGATGAGGATGGGTTCCCTGTTGAGTCTGGTTCCTCTCAAGGTTTCTTCCTATTACCATCTCAGGGAGTTTTTCCTTGCCACCGTCGCCCTCGGCTTGCTCATCAGGGACAATCTTATCATTTTGATTCATACACATTGCATAAAAACTTACTTCTTTTTATTGTGTAAAGCTGCTTTCCGACAATGTCAATTGTTAAAAGCGCTATATAAATAAATTTGACTTGACTTGACATAACTCCAGGTCACATGCAATGATACTGGCAACCCTGTGAAATTTTTCCCATTTTTATTTCACTTCAAACATGACCAAAAAAACAAAAGGTATTTTATTTTTACATTATTCTTACATGCTTTGCTGATTAAAAAGATGTATAATAAATAAGATGTATTAAAATAGAACCTTAAGAGTCAACATTGAGCTACATTTGTTGCCACCATCTAAAACAGGCATTACATAATATATTGTGTATGTGTGTATATAATTATTTTATAACATGCTTCATAAAAAATACAAAGTATTTAATTTTTATATCATAAATGTGTAAGAAGAAAAATGTGACAATTTGAAAACTATTGCAATAGGTGCCTAAAACCTTCCCAAACATGCTGGAAACAATAGATAAATTTCATGCCTTTTCATGATGAAAAATAAAAACAATGTTTGAAGGACTCCGGCATATCCATTAATTGTAGTTCTCTTTTCGTCACGGCTGTTTCTATGTAGAAGCTGCTGTTGTAGAGGAGATCTCATCGACAACCTGAGTAAGAATCTCATCAATGACTGCAGAGTTGTAGTTAATTTTCTGAAGATCCAGATCAGGGACAATGGTGACCAGGAGACGTGCCACGTTTTGTCTGAGTTCTCTCAATCTGAGGCTAAAAGAGGAGAAATTCCTTATATCTTATTGTGTTACAGCGATCAGCTTCTGTTTCAAATGACAGATAATTTACAGTGCATTTTCATATAAACTGTACAAAACCCATGTAAAAATAACCTCATTTTCCAATAGTATGTAGTACTTTTTCCAGTAGTAATTGTACATTCACCTGTTCAACCTTCCCACTTACACTATATTCCCTCCATCATGATTGACTACTACTGTACCATCAGGCACTTCTCCACTGCTTTTTTTGGTACAGCACCTTACAAATACAGATAAACTAACATTAAATGTAATACAATTTGCTAACAGATGTGCCATTGGATATGTGGCACATCTGGATATGTGGCTACATTGGAAAATGTGCCTTTGTATGCATATGCAGATATTCAATAAAAATTAATTGTAATGTCATTTACAGTACATAATCAACAGTGTCTGGACTGTATATCAAATCAATTAAACGCTATATTAATTTTTTTAAAAAGATGAAAGAAAACAATGCACTTTCAGAATGATTCCAAAACTAGAGATCTTGCCTGTAAAACTGTGTGATCAGATTTTCCTGTTTCGTCTCGACACCTGGATTTTCGTCATTTATCGTCTCTTTTTCACTTTCTCTCTTTATCTCCTCCAAATTTTTCTTTAGGCTCTCACAGCATGTCAACAAACTATATTTCTCTGCTTCTAGACCATCCACCTGTATTTGAGGAGTTTGTACAAAGATGGAACCATAGGATAAGAATTGTAGTAACAAGATTTGAAACAAACTTTCAGTTATTTTAGTTTGCATTTTCCTTTCTAACATTCATAAGATGTAACCCTAATCTCTATCCAACAGACACTGACTTTTCTTTTTAGCTCCTCTTCTGTATTTTCTTGCTCTCTGAGCTTATGTTGGATCTGCTTTATCTCCTCCATGGCCTTGAGGTACACCCCTTTGTAGTTCTGCCGGTTTTCAGAGATTGTATTGCTTTGCTCGATGTTCACCGTGTTCTTCTGAATAACATCACCATTGTCTTTTGGTACCTTTTTGGTGGCTACTCTTTCTGCTTTATTAGCATTATTAACAGCACTATGCATGGCAGGTGACCAAACAGTGTTAGGTAAGGCTGAGGATGTTGATGGACTATTTAGCACACTGTTATCAAAATCTTTCAGTCTAGGTTTCTTCATCTGTGTGATCTCTTGACCCTGTCGCAGCACTCTTTTGTTCCTGAAATAAAGGTGAACTTGAATCATTCCAGTGCTCTTAATATCATTCCATTCTGAATGGCTATGAAACAAAGGGAGGGAGATAATGATGACAGCACATTGTACGAGTAATATGAAGAGAAGTGTCGTGGGAGTCAGCTGAAGACCTGGAGCCTGAAGAGTTAAAACACAGGTTACAAAAAATGTATAAATAATAAATGCAGAGGTATGTGCACAGATATAATTGGTACTTACCAGCACTGTGTATTGTTTGGAAGGATGTCCTGGGTGTAGAAGGGCTCTGCTGAGAGGAAAACACATATGGATGATAACTAAAGACAGACTGAAAACTAAGAATTTTGATTATATGAGCAGTTCCTACAGTATAGTGTAATACACAGAGTCTGGATTTATGAATCAGTAAAGCTTTGTCCTTAACACATTAAAATACATTTTATTTATAAGCGCCTTTCAAGAACCCAGGGACCCTATATATTTGACATTAAAGGAATGAAACTAAAAACAGTAACTAACAAAGAAATAAGATTACAATTCTTATTATTATTAAAATAAGAATAAGAATATAGTACACACTTAGGCGCCATGGTGGTATAGTTGTAGCATGGTGTTTAGCACTGTCACCTTGCACCTCCAGGGTCCGGTTTCAATTTCCAGCCAGGTTCGATTACCATCTCTGCTTGATGGGTTTCCTCTGGGTCCTCCGGTTTCCTCCCACAATAGTTAAGTTAATTGCAGTTCCCAAATTGCCTGTAGTGTGTTATTGATTGTGAGAATGTGTGTATGTGTGTGCGCCCTGCGATGGATTGGCACCCTGCCCAGGGTGTACTCCGCCTCATGCCCTATGTCTCCTGGGATAGGCTCCAGGCCCCCTGCGACCCAGAATACAGAATTAAGCACTACAGATGATGAGTGAGAGTGAGTGAGTCTTGAGAGCACCCTTAAACTCAGAGATAGATTAACAGTGTCGAATGTCAAGGGGAGTTCATTCCAGAGCTTTGGTCCCACCAAAGAGAATGCTCTAGTACCTGTTATTTATATTGGTTTACAATGTACTCACAATTCGAGGTTTTTAACTCCGGATCCGAGCTGGCCAAGTGAGATTCTGAGGGAGAATAAAGGACCCCGTAGCGGCGGCCCCGAGGTAAACGAGTTGGCATCAGGAACAGGCTCAGAGCTCGTGCACACCGCACACCTCTGCCTCGCATCCTGCTCGCCAATGTCCAGTCACTGGAGAACAAACTCAATGACCTCAGGGTCAGGGTAAAGTTCCGGAGAAACGTTCGGGACTGCAATCTCCTCTGCTTCATCGAGACATGACTAAACCCAGCGGTGCCGGACCACGCCATCCAGTTGGCCGAGTTCTTCTCGGTTCACTACATGGACAGGACATGGGACTCGGGGAAGTCGAGGGGAGGCGGCGTGCTTAACGATAAACAACAGCTGGTGCAACAGCGCGAACATTATTCCTGCTACACACCCAACCTGGAACTACTGACCATCAAATGTCATCTTTTTTTATCTTCCACGGGAGTGTACATCGGTCATAATCAGTGCCGTTTATATTCCACCACAAGCGGACATGGACATGCCTTATGCGAACTGCATGAGGCTCTTACACAGCACCAGACACAACACTCGGACACTGCGCTTATTGTGGCAGGGGACTTTAACAGTGCCAACGTCAAACGTGCAGCGCCCACCAGGGGCGAAAGGACACTGGATCATTGTTATACGACGGCCCAATCTCGCTCCCTGTTTGGGAAATCTGACCATACCGCCATCATCCTCATACCAAAATACATCAGTGACACTCTAAAGGACGCAGTCGATGACGCAGACTGGGACATGTTTCAAAACAGCTCTGATGACATCAACGTGTTTACGGAAGCAGTTTTGGGATTCGTCGGGAAACTTGCAGATGATTGTGTACAAAAAACGAACATCAGAAAGTTTCCCAATCAGAAGCCTAGGGTAGATAAAACCATCCACGACGCTCTGAGATCTCGCACTGCTGCCTATAACACGGGATTTGCGTGGGGTGACATGGACTTGTACAAGGCTGGAAAAGGAAGGTGAAGGAGGCAAAGCAGCGCTACGGGAGGAAACTAGAGTCACAGCTCCAACAGAGTGACTCTAGGAGCCTGTGGCAGGGACTAAGAACAATAACAGACTAAGAAGCACCAACATCCGGTATGATGAACGCGGACGTGTCTTAGGCAGATGAGTTGAACACCTATGCCCGCTCCGAGACTGCAGCTAAAGATGCTAGCAATGCTAATGCTAGTGGCGCTAACGGATGCAGACAGTAAGTCACTGCCAGCACTGGAAACGCGTTCATCATCTCCGAGCATGATGTGAAGAGAGAAATGATGTGAAGAGAGAAACCTCTCCTTATCTCAGTCAGTAATCCCCACATGCTTTAAAGAGTTCATCATTGTTCCTGTTCCGAAGAAACCTTATACTGTTTCCCTCAATGATATTGCCCTATAGCCCTTACAGTAGTGATCAACTGCTTTGAGCGGCTGGTCAAAGACTTCATCATTTCTTCACTATCAGACACACTCGACCCACTACAGTTTGCTTACCGTCCAGACCGCTCTACAGATAATGCCATCTCTCACCTCCTCCACACATCACTCACTCACCTGGACTCTAGAAGGGGGATTTATGTTAAAATGCTCATCAACTACAGCTCAGCATTTAATACCATATTTCCCTCCACACTCACCACCAAGCTGGAGCACTTAGCTCATCTCTGTGCCAGTAGATCTCTAATTTCCTAACTGACCGACCACAGGCAGTAAGGATGGGTCGACTTGTTTCAGCCTTCCTCATTCTCAGCACTGGAGCCCCCCCAGGGTTGTGTTCTGAACCCCCTGCTGTACTCTTTGTACACGTATGACTGTGTGGTCGCTACCAACTCCACCATCATCATTAAGTTTGCTGATAACACCCTCGTGGTGGGCCTGATCACTGACAACAATGAGTCGGCCTACCTGACAGAGATTCTGGAGAAAGGGTGCCAGAGGAACAACCTCCTTCTAAACATCAGTAAGACAAATGAGTTGATAGTGGACTTGAGCACTAAGCAGGAACGGAACTACCAGACCCATGTCCTCAACGAGAGCCCAGTGGAGAGAATGAACAGCTTCAAATACCTCGGTGTTCACATCACTGTCATGGTCCTGTCACATCAACACCGTAGTGAAAAAGGCCCGACAGCCTCTCTACCACCTCAGATGCTAGAGAGACTTTAGACTCCAAGGTACTCAGGAACTTTTACTCCTGCACCAAAAGGTCCTTCTGTGCAATGTCCTGTCTGGAACCCAGATTGGAAAGGCTCATAGAGATCCTTTTTTCCAGATAACTCTGCAGTTGGAAAGCAACTTCTGTTTCCAAGACCTTAGCCACAAATGGTAAATTAAAAACAGGGACGTAATTATTAAGTAAATTATTAAGATCATCAGGATCTTGTCTGATTTGGCCAATTTCAGTGACTGTGGAGCCATACGTAAACCCAAAAAAGCATTAACTACTGAAGTAAGGAAAGGTACAACAGATAAAAGATAAGATTTAAGCAAGTCTTCAGCTTGTGTCAGGGTCAAGCTGACAAGTGGGATTAGCTTTTATAATAATTTCTTGGATTGCTTGGATTATGGGATTTAAATAACCTATTTACAGGGCAGAACTATCTGTTACTGTCTTTTCCTTTACTGATAATGTGGGCATAGTATGATCTTTTAGCAGCAGAAATAGCTTTTTTTTTATATTGATTTATTAGAATACATTTCTTTATGAACAGTGAGACCAGTCTTTTTACACAATCGATCCAATCACCGACCCATAGTTTTAAGTTAGAAGAGTTCAGGTATAAACCAGGAAGCTATGCTGTCAAGCCCTGTAGACAGGCAGTGACTAATAATTAACCAGTTCTTCAACAGAGGCATGAGGAGGAAGATTTGATAAGGTAGAAGCTACATCAGCAAACTTTCAACTTGGCTAAAACAATCGGCTAGTGGGCAATAAAGACATGACAGGTGCAAAGAACGGGAGGAAATTAGTGGAAAATTATAGGAAAAATTTCTTTATTGACAATGAAGATTGTACACTCAAAACAAAACAACCAAACACAAAGAAATGGGTCATTAATGCAAATAAATTAAAATAACATCAGTTTCTGGGACAGGAGAAAAAGTGGAACCATAGTGCAACAATAATGCCGGCATGTTAATTGTAGAGAAACAATATAAGAAAACTTTCACAAAGCGGGTCAGTAGTGTATGTAGGTGGACATTGGATAAATTTGTTACATGGACCACAAAAAAGCAGCTGATTCAGCACAAGCAGACAAAAAAAATGACAGGTAGTAAGCCAAATCAACCACAAAAGCCAGCCAAAAAGAAAATATGATGAAGCCTATCTTGTGCTTGGATTCACGGTATGACGTATAAGTATAAGAACCAACAAATTACGAAGACACTTTAAAAAGAAACAACACACCCTAGTCATGTTAATAAGCCACAAGTGTCAGAATACCGTCAGCAGGAAAATTGCATGATAAAACCTGCATCAGTGAACAGCAAAGCACAAATGGCTTCATTCAAAAGATGCATACAGAATTGCCCAGTGCAAAAAAACACACGATTGTTGAGCAGCTAATTCTCCCTGCTGCTGTAGACATGGTGTCGATTATGCTGGATGAGACAAGTACCGCAAAATTGAAAGCTATCCCCCTGTCAAACTATATAGTTGCAATAGATGCGACATTTCATGTGACCTTGAAGATCAACTCATAGAAAAGCTCAAAGATGCACATTTTGTATTACAAGTGGACGAGACTACTGACAGCAAAAATGACTGCTTGTTCATTTCATACGTACGCTTTGTAATTTCAGTCACTGAGTGAAGATTTGCTGTTTTTGAAGTACAGTATATTCAAACTAGAGCCACAGGTGATGAGCTCTTTAAGATTCTTGACATTTACCTTAGAGAACAAAGCTGAAATGGGAGAATTGTGTGGGCTTTTGCTCGGATGGCGCACAGACCATTCTAGGGAAAATAAAAGCACCAATCAAGAAGGTTGACACACTGCATCATTCACAGGGAAGTGTTATCGTCACAGTGTCACAGTCACGAATTAAACAAGGTTTTGACAAAGGTTGTGAGCGTGGTGAATTTCATCAAAACCCGACCCCTAAAAGCGCGATTGTTCTCCGCACTTTGTGAGAAGATAGGAGCTGATCATTCAGCTGTGCTGTTTCACAGTGAGTCCAGGTGGCTTTCCCAAGGAAAATGTTGTCACGACGTTTGATTCACATATTTTTGGAGGAGGAGCGCATGTATGAGGCCAAGCAAATTCAATAATGATAAATATCTGATGAAACTGGCCTATCTCAGTGATGTATTTGGAAAGCTGAGTGAATTAAATCTTCAGCTTCAAGGCAAAAACAAGCACCTACTGTCCCTCACCTGGCAGACAAGATCACTGGATTCACCTGAGAACACGAGATGCGGGACTGGCGGCCTCGATCAAGTCATTACTGATGTCTTTTAGAATCTAGTTAGGGGTCACTGAGTTACTGATCGGAAGGTCGGCGGTTCGATTCCCAGCTCAGCCAGGTTGCCATTGTTGGGCCCTTGAGCAAGGCCCTTAACCCTGTCTGCTCCAGGGGCGCTGTACCATGGCTGATCCTGCGCTCTGACCCCAGTTACGCTGGGATATGCGAAGAAGGAATTTCACTGTGCTGTAATGTGACAAAACAAAGGCTTTACTTTATTTTTTCCCTGAGGTGGTTATTTCAAGAATACTTCCCAAATAACAGTGCTAAGTACGACTGGGTAATGGATCCATTCAATGCAACAGGTTGGTGTATTTTGGTATTTTATTTTATTTAATTTATTTATTTTATTGACTGACTATGACTATAAAATGTATTATATACATTTTATTTATTTTGTATGAAACTAAACAACTGGAGTTTTTTGTCATTAATATGCAGTTACAAAGTATTTATTTCTATACTATATATAGCACCTTCCTATTTCAGCTCTGCTGAACAGGATCAATTCACTGAGATGACATCTGATTCCACCCTGAGACTGAGGTTTACTGAGTGAATTCTGGCTAGAGGGAGAAGCCAGTGGGCTGTGAGCATTCTTCTGCCCTTCGCCACATCTTATCTCTGTGAGATGGGGTTTTCAACTGTTGCTTCACTGTACAGATCTCTAAGTTCAGAACAAAGTACAGACCTCTGCTCAACATTGAGCATGACTTAATGCAGCCAGTAATGCAGTGATAAGGCTCGTATGTTCCTTCTGTTGTTCCTCCTGTTCTCGACCTGTTCATGGTTATTGCCAAATGCCTTTGCTCTTTTTTGCACAAAATAATTGCACTTGTAGTTTATCTGTTTTTATCTTATTGATTTAGAAAATTACATTTCAATAAATTAGAAATTAGAAATAGAAATAGAATTTCTATTTTTTATTATTAGAAATAGAAAACCGTTTCATTATCATTTTGTTGACAAGTGGGGCTTGAAAATAATTTTTCTAACATTAAAAGCATTCTTGTGAAAATAGTAGTAGAAGGTAGTATTAGTAGGTATCTTGCCATTCATCACACTTGCTGATGTTTCTTCAGTCATTGCATATTTTGTGTTAAATGTGCAATTATAGCACATAGCCACGTAACCACGCTGTGTTTATGGGAAGCAATTATGGGTCATTCTTGATCATTTTATTAATTTGCATTAAAGAAATATTAGCCCATTAAGATTTTTAGATTAATCACATGCATTTATGTGTTAATATTGACAGTTTTACATATATACACATTATAGTTATTACCCTTTAACTATGCATATTTCTATCTTTATTTGTGCTCAAATCATGCCACATTCTAGATCTACATGGCATGTCTTTAAAGAAAAAGATGCTAATCTTTGATCCTATCCACTCTAGGTTCAATCCTGAGTCCCTGATGGGTATATCAGGACTCTAAATTACCAATAGGTGTGAATTTCAGACATCTTATCCATGAATGATGAAGTGGTTACAGAAGCTAAATTAATGATAATAATAATGAACACTTAAGGTATATCTACCTAAGGCAATTTCTTCTTGAACTCATGAAATTGCCTTTCTTTGTTACATGGTGCAGTGCCAAGTTAGATTATCAACGAAATGCATCTCTAAATTACTGAGCAGTGTTCTTTCTAAATCTGGTATTAAATGAATCTAAAAATATACCATTTTATTTAAAATAGTATGATTACCTGTTGTCTGTTCTTCTCATCCTGCCACTGATTTCTCTCACTGTTTTAAAACACACAATAGTAAGTATTTCATCAAAACTATTTCAGATTTTATTCATTTATGTATTTATTTATTTATTTATTTATTTATTTATTTATTTATTATTATTATTATTATTATTATTATTATTATTATTATTATTATTATTTAGTTATTTATTTGCAAATAACATGATTTAGTACTCACTGCTGTTTGTAGGTTTTCTGATATCCTGGTTTTTCATCATCAGAATCCTCAGGCTCGTCTTCAACTGCACAACTCCTGAGTATCAGATATTTATATTAGTAAGCATGTGCATGCAAGAGAGAAAGAGAGAGAGAGAGACACACACACACAAACACACCTGAATTGAGGGTCCGGGTTCATACGGCAAAACCACTGTTTAGGGAGCTTTTTAGGATCAACACAGTCTGGAAGTTTTCGCCACTTCAGACAATCATCACACTGAACCCAGTTTTGATCTGGTTGCTTCCTATAAGTGCACACAAACACTCAAATCTTTCAAGCAATCAACCACTGAACTCCACTAGCAAATAAAGCAAGGACATTTGGCAGGTAGGCCATGGGACACATGAACCCATAACAGCTCTAATAACTTCCAAGAATAAATTAAAAACTAAAAATTACGAGATTGCATGTCAAAGCAAATGATTATGCACATTTTATGCTTGCATGCAGAACCTTTTTGGTAATTCTGTTTCCATCCATTCCTAGAGTTCTGTCTGCATTAATTGATTAGAAATAAAAAGAAAAGTAAGATACTGTATTTAAAAAGTGGGAACATAGACCAGGATAAAGCAGTTACTGGACATCCAGGTAACCTTTTAACCAGGAAGTGCCCAGCACATGCAATATTGCAATTTTTTTAATGCACATATTCCAAAAACCTTAAAAACTTGATTTGTGTAGATTTCAGTATTTTTAATGGTATTCTACTTATAGATTATTAAAGATTTCTTGAAGTACTCTGAACTGCTAGAATTTTTCTTAAAAATGTATTTGCATATGACTACATTTTTTCAATGTATTGATACAGTACTAAAATGTAAGCTTCTAGAAGCATATCAAAACCTGTAAAAATTATTGTTTAAATTAAAGCATTTCATGGAAAAAATAAAAAAAAAATACTCCCCCAAAATCTGTAATGTCCGTAACCATGTCTAATTCATATTGCAATACAGTATCTTAACAAGTTTCATCTAAATGACGATTAAGATTATTAAGATATTTGAATTCAAAAAGGTTACGGACACTACGCCTAAGTGAAACAATTTTTAATTCCAATACCATATTTTGCCAGATACTATTCTAATGATTTTCTCTTTCTTATTAAATCAATCAATCAATAGTATATTTGTGACTCAAGAAATTAAAAGTCAAGAAATAAAATACATTAGGCATGCTTTTTGTGTGATTGTGAGTTTTAGAAAGAATTTTTAAGCTTACACAATATCTTCTAAACATTCAATGTTGTTTTTCTGGTGTCTGTAACGGACTTCCTTCCAGTAGTCCTCAAGCTTGTAACCTACATTCAGCATGGTTTTCCTGCACAAGGACAAACTAGCATGCTTAAACACTCTACACATAAACAGAACTGCTGTTAATCTGAGTGGTTATAAAAATCTAAAATGTCTAAAATGTCAGTTGTCTTGAGAAACTGGCCATATACAGTAATTCTTACACCCAATGATTCAAAACATTATGGTCACTCACAGGTGAAGCAAAAAAAAAAAAAATCTCTACCAAACTGTTTATTTTTGACCCCTCTTATATTGCTCTTGATGGATAACAACTAATTCCTCTTTGTCAGTTTTCTTCATATTTTGGCCTTTTCAGGTGCTGTATCTGCTGGATATGCTTTTTCTTTTTCTTCTTCTTAATGGAGGTATCTCCACAACTTAAAGACTGAGAACTGAGGGCAATTTCCCTAAATCTCATTTCAAAAGTGTATTTGTAAGATGAGCTGAAACAATTTGTCCATGGCAAGCTTTACATCAGAAACTAAAATAAAGGATCTGCTGCTAACACACTGGTGCCAGATACCAATGGGCAACTTATAAAGACGGCTATTTTTGGCTCATCAGTATACTCTGTATATTGTTGTAGAGTGCCCCCAAAACTGTCCATGCTGTTTTTATTGTTTAAGCAAATAGACATACTGTTTCTGGGACACTATAGATATTAAAATATGTATTCATTGACAATTACTCAAACACACCTGTACTCCTCTGTATCTTCAAAGTTCTGCTTGTTGTGAGTTGGGTTGAGGTAGTTGCACTCTATCACCCCAATAACTCCCACCCCTGTGCTTTTAGCCTGGGTAGAGAACACAGTAATCATTATGTGTGTGTGTGTTTAATTTGGAAGAAACTTGAACTTCGGACACCTTTAACATCAGCAACTACAGACTAGAGACAGACATATCTGTTGATATAGAAGAATCCCTGCAGACATTACAGTGGTGTCCTAGAAGGTTTATTTAGAGTTTTGATTCTGTTGTCCCTCTATACCTGCTCTATTGGTGGTACTGTAAATATACAGTAACTTGTGTGAATACTGTACATTATGCCCTCAACCAGAACTACATAAAGGACTAAATTGATAGTTTTTTCCCCTTATTTACACAATACACACTGCTAACACAGCAGAATCATGATGTAGCACATTTCCCTCAAACTGTACATTTCCTGTGGGCATACTGCTCATTTGCATCTTGCACTTTTAGCCATGGACAATCACACTACTGCTAACACACATCTTATTTAATTTCATACTCCCTATTTCAAAATAACGTCCTCCTGTCATACCCATACTATATTTTTACATTTCTTACATTTAGTCTGTACATTGGTTAGAATTCACCTTTTGATTTATACATTTACAGTATGTTTCAAACATTGGAGGACCCAAAGTCTCCGAAAATTTTCTTTCTGTCTGTCTCTATGTATGTCTGTCTGTCCAGCCAGGTTTGTCACAGCTTCACATTAAACTGGCTAGTTTACACTTTACCATACACTTTGCCTGTCCTTCTATATTTGAATGAAGTTAAACCTGCACAGTAGAAGTGAAGTGATGAGCAGTTATGTGCCAGATTATACACCGTTATATTTGACAGCATACTGTCATGTGTCAAACTGTCAGTGCGTCTTAAATCGACCGCTGGACAGAAATGAAACTTTTGAAATACTTTTAGATATCTGCCTTAAGTTTAACCTGCACCATAAGTGAAATCAAAATGTTGAATGAAAGCAATGTTACAAACATTTATGTGGCGGATTTAATAATCTACTTTAAAATAAGCTACTTGCTCACTGTAAACAAACACCTGCACCAATAAGATATTAATATTAGATAAGCTAAACTGAATATTCTACTGGGATTAGTTAATAATTTGAAGGGGTTCAAGTGGATTTTAACACACGGGAGTCGCTTAAAGACAAAATGTTTCTCATTTGTGATTCACTCTCCGATTAGCGAACAAGGAGTGCATTTGGCTGACGATGAAAGAAGTACAACTTAGTGTAAACAAGACGTAAGATACTCAACCTTGCAAAATCTCATTTCTTTTCTTTTTATTAATAAGTTAGACAGAGCATTGTGTTGTATAGAAAGATAAGCAGACTTGGCAAATATGGAATATGGAAAGGAATAAGGAATCCTTGACTCCAATAAAGGGAAATCTTAATTCTACAGCATACAAAGATGTTATAGAAAATTGTGTGCTTTCAGGCTTCTTAACTCACCATATATAAAGTTATTTTAATGTTCAAATATCATGATTTCTCTATATATTTATGTTTGGTTCTCCCATCCAATTCTTTTCCTGTATGCTGACTATTACAAAAAAAGTTGAAACTCATACAAACTGTATGATTCTTACCTTGCGCTGACAAGCAACATGCTCATAGGCTTTGATAAGTCGGTTTTTGTTGTACATCATGATGCCATAGTGCTCTTTGCTCTTTGTGTTGTACCCAAAAGTGATTGTCATTCCTTTTTTCTAGGACAAAATCTTAAGGATAACAGATTTTTCAAAAATGTTTTGAATCATTTAACATCAATATTTTACATGTTCCCTTATTTTAGTATTTGCACAAGGATACTAGACAGGCAGGTTTGTATGTGTCCTTGAAGACTTTTGCTAGACTTTTGGTGACAAACTGAGCTTCCACCTTCTGTCCTTGAATGATAATCTGCATTCTTGGCTTCAAGTATAGGATACTGCAGTATGCCTGACTCAAAAGAAAAAGTAACACATACAGTAAATTAAAGAAACCAGCTTCAATTTATTTCTAAATTATAAATAAATGAATTTAAAAAAATTCTCACCCGCAGGGAATATTCACTCTCAGGAAGTGACATTTCACCCTCATGTTGTCGCTTGTTTGCCTCCCTGGTGTCCTCATACACATCAAGAGGAATCCGGATGTCATAATAGTCCGTCTTTAAGTCAAATTCTAATTTTCCTGAAGATGTTCTGCAGCAGAATCATTTTAAATGGAATTAAAGGAAGAAATTCTGAAATTATTGTACAAGCAGAACATGGTACATGGTTTAGAATAGTTTAGAATATTCCCAAGCTGTTAGGGGAAAAAATCTATTGATGGGATTACCTGGTTATTCAGTACATTTAAGTAGTCAGATAACTTCAATTTATTATCTCATAACATTGTTGAGCCTAGACCTGATCAGCCCAGATCATAACACTGGGTGCATCGCTTCATCAACTTCTTTTCTTACCCTGATGTGCTCATTTGTTAATGATTCATTGCTCCAAAGTCTAACCTTAACATTACGACCACTGACAGGTGATGAGAGAGAGTAGTCAAGATTTTTTATTTTGTTTGTCTGTCTTACCTGCGTAGGTTCCAGATGATGATACGGGTTCCACACAAACTGTCAATGACACTGAACTCAGCAAGCAATTCTTCCACCGTGTTAAACAGTGAATGTTTCAGGATATCACGCAGACATTCAGCATGCCTGGGTGTAGGACTGAGTGAGCCACAGAATTAAGGAACAAACTGCACATGGGGAAGGTCAGAATCATTTGCGTCCCCTTCTGTCTCACTTGCAGACTCATAATTTTGCGTTGGCATGATTTTCTTTTTCTGAAATGCTGTGTTAGTTTTATGCCAGATGTAACGGGACATACACCATCCAAAAAGTTTAACTTTTGTCTTATAAGTCCAAAAATCCTTATTCGGAGGGAGCACGTGATAGTCTTCGGGCCTCCCGAATGACTGGTAGTAGTAGCCTTAATGTGACAGGAGGAATTGGAAATGACTAAATTAGGGAGAAAATCGGGGGAAAAAATCCCCCCAAAAAAGAAATATAACTCAGCCTTTCAAATATGAAAGTTAATTTATGATTTAGCAGGGGGGCAATTACTTTTTCACATGGGCCTAGTAAAGTTGGAGAGTTTTTTTTGTTAATAAATGAAATCATTACATAAAAACTGCATTTTGTATTTATTTAAGTTATCTTTGTTTAATATTAAGATTTATTTGATCTAAATCATTTAAGTCTGAAAATTTTTTTAAATAATAAAAATCAGGAAGGGGCAAATATTTTTTCATGGCACTGTCAGGAAGATAATAGTTTAGGGCAGTATTTGTGTTGTGTGCACTTTAAATAACAGAGCAGACCTGAAGCATGAAAGTTTCAGGCCTTGAAATGCGCACTTTACTTTTACTTTACTTTTCTTTCACAAAAAATATTTTTGTGATGCGAGCTTCTTACATATACAGTACCAAGTTTATGTGCTTTACCTCCTTATCTCCTGAAGTTCTAAAAAATTCATATAATACAAATTTTGTTCTTCTGTGCACCTTTTCAATTAAACCTAGTAATCTATCTCTCCATTTCTAGATGAAGGATATTAGTCCGTTGTGTCTTAGTGAGCGTGACAATAGGCACTATGACAGTCTTTGCTCCTATCTTCTCGAGGTACGTCTGTGACAGGAGACCCACACACATGGTGCCGGCTTTCTTTGAGAAAACAATGGCATCCTTCCCCAAGCGCATGGAGCCTGACTTAAAACCATTACCATAAAGACCCACTGGAACATGTCCTCTTATTGCCTTCTTATCACTAAAGCCAAAACTGAGAGCAAGAGAGAAAGAGAGAAGGAATGTGAGACAGAGATTTCAAAAACAGGCAGGTTCAGGCAATGAACATTTTGACAAAAGTCTAAATACATAAACAAGCATGGAATATGCAGAATATAAAATGCAGAATATCAAAGCAAACCTCTAAGGTTTTCTCTAAATTCAGACAGGCATGCGTTAACTATTACTTGACACTGCTGTGAGGTTTAGAGTTCGCTTATTTGTGTATGGTAAAACAAATGTGCTCAATCAGAACTCCATGACTCCAAGCATGTCAGATGTTGTAGTCCATGGTGACAACGTTTCTTGACCATGGTGCTTCCTGGGAAATGGAGTTCTGAACTCATTCCACTGAAGTAATTTATTCCCTGCGAAGTGGATTTCACAGGGAAACCAAAGGGAGCTGCTTGTTTTAAAGGGAATTACAAATGTAGAAACAAATGAAAAATGCTTCATCAATTTGCTGGAAGTGGCCATGCAAAACTTCCCATCATCATTAATATGACCCAATAAGTATTAATTTGTAATTAATGTAATATTTTAATTTAATTAACAATCCAATCAATCATTGAATCCTATATATATATATATATATACTGTCAATATTACTAGGGTTACACATGAAGAATGTGATGTCTGCATTTTTTAAATTGCAATGTGTCCTGAATGCTGGAAGTTTGCCAAGGGAAATTCTCTTAACCGACATTCCATGCACAGGGAGCAGGGAGTATACACTGTGTAATGAAATAAATGTGTGTAATGTAATAAAATGACTTCAGTATTCATGAAAACACAGTCCTACCTAAGCATTCTGAGCATTTTGTCATAATCCATGCCTTCTCCATTATCCATAAAGATGAGGCAGTCCTGGTCTTTGACAGATGTTTTATTAATCCACAATTGTTTTGCATTGACATCTGGGTCATACGCATTATCTGTGAATAAAGAAAACTTAAGAAACATATTTTTAAAGAAAACTATTTCACTAGGGGCTTTCATAATATTCTTGCAGAATGTTGCTCTAAAAAGCAAAAAAAGTAATTTAAAAAAAGCCCCCTACTCTCTCTCTTTCACACACACACACACACACACACACACACACACACACACACACACACACACACACACACACACACACACACACACACACACACACACACACACACACACACACACACACACACACACACACACACACACACACACACACACACACACACACACACACACACACACACAGTGGGATGACAGAAAGACAAAAAAAAAGAATACATTTTGACTCACCAATCAGTTCTGCTATAGCGCTGAAGGGCCAAGTGTGGCTGGTGGAGTTTGAGTGCAGGTATTGTGGACTAACCTTTGGAAGGAAAAACAATATGATGCTCAAGTACAGTATTATAACACATAAGACTGCTATAAAAAGGAATAAACATCGCTTGTTTAATGCTCAGAACTCCATTTACCCTGCAATGAAAGGGAAGTGTTTAATGCAAAGCTATGGAAATGTTCACTTCCTGATGGAGGAATATTTTTTCGAGATTTAAATAAAAACAAAACATGAAAATCATGCTATGAAATTTTACTTTTTAGGCAAGTTGGGGTCTCATGCACTTTATCTCACATGCCATGCACATAAAGTTGGGTTATATTCTTCTTTTTTTCCCTAAATTATCTTCACAATTTGATTGCTTGACAAATCCGACTTATAACACAACAACTACCCAACTACAAACCTAGATGGAGGAGGCTAACACCTGCTTTCTCCAAGACACAAGGTTTTAAAAAATAAAAACATATTCATTGAACTATGTTGCGACTTAGGGAAAAATAACACACATATTGAAAATTAATGCTTCCCTCTTCTGCAAACACAGCTCACAGATGTCCATAATTAATTAGCATCACTGTGATTGAAAGAAAAAAGGTTTATAACTGTAGCATCTTCACACCTTAAAGTCTTCTGAAGATTTCTACATGACAGGACTAACATGCTTCTGTTATGCCACATTGGAGTCAGGTTTAGTGTAATTTTTATTCAAGAAAAAGAATTTGAAAAACAAATCATATCACTGCAATTGTTAAAGTCAGCTTCAGCTCAGGACAATAACCAGAAGCATTTTTTTTTGTATGTATTTCTTTTTTACATAACCAAACATACTGTATAACACACACACACACACACACACACACACACACACACACACACACACACACACACATATATATATAAGTTTTAGATTCCATTCATTAGCTTCAGTTAATTCTAGTAGACAGTTTATGTTGGCTTTTAAAGCTTTAAATGGATTAGTTTGCACACATACGTACTGCTTCTAGGCATTAGAGACCTGTATCACAGCTACTGATGGTTGTTCAGGACTAAACGTCAGCCGCACTGCCTGAGTAAAGTTCCGATGAAAAGAAAGTGAAAGTTACTCTACTAAAAAGCAAGGTAATAAAGGTATGAGAAAAGAAACTGCGACCTGACAGTTCGGGTAATCAGTTCAAACTATTGTTTCTACATAACACGCATTTATTTATGATTAATTAACTCAATTCTTTATCTTGATGTGCTAGTGCTTAAGTTTTCAAAATCTCAAAATTACAAACCATAGCTATAAAAAAAACTACATATTTACAGACCATTGTCCCCTTGCAATTCGAAGGTTCTATCTGACCTTTTGTCAAAATTAACCTATTCACATTTTCCTCTTCTGTGACAATTTAGAAACATTGGGTGTTTAAGTGATATGCATTTTTGTACTCTTTATTTGAAAAAATGCTTTATAAAGTGCAAAAATATGTAAGACTTTTAAAACCACTGCAGATGGCCCCTTATAATTCCAAGGGAATGATATATAATTTTAAAGAAATTATTTTCAACATTCATTGCTACAGTATACAAAAAGGTGGCTAGTTATGGTTTAACCAAGATAGAGCCCATGAGTACTTACTGAGCTTAAAGGTATTCCTCTACTTGTTAGAGCTGCCATCTTTATTTAAAACTGCTCTTCCAAAGCGAGTGTCTTAGGAATGAGCAGGAGAGTCTTTACTGTTTTGGAATACAGGAACATTGCACTGACTTTTATACTGACTTCAAACTCCACCCATTGTGATTCACCATAGAGGTGCATACTGGTTCTACAATCACTATACACCAGATTTACCTTTATTTAATTAGCTCCAGTTAATTTAATGTCTCAATTATATTTTCTATACATACTGCCTCTTGGTTGAATTTAGTGGTTGGTTAGTTTTCATATTTTGCTTTAGTTTCCAGCCAGTGTAGTTTTTCTGCACAGTAGATGGCAACCTTTAATCAGATCTATGCCAAATTTGTTTCATTTTTGACAAGCGTTCCTCTGTATAGAGATACTGAAAATTTCATATCTAACCCTAAACCAACACATCTGATTTTTTTAGTAGGAACAAAAGCAAACAATAACAAATTAATAACTTGTAATTGTATTTTTGGAATAACTTACAAATACTGTATGGTAAGATTTAAAATTAACAAGAAAAAAAAAGAGGAGGAGGTAGAGGTCGACGGCAACAAGGAAGGGGAAAAGCAAGGGCAAGGAGATAAGCGTCTCAGATGAAATTCGAGCCACTTTAGTTGACCATGTCCTTGTCCACAGGATGACTATGAGGGAGGCTGGGCAACAAGTACAGCCAAATTTGAGTCGCCTCACTGTTGCCTCCATCATCAGAACCTTCAGGGAGGAAACCAGGCGGGTGTACTTGCAGTAAAACTGCTCTATACAGTAACTTTTGAGTTACTGAACTCAAGTTTCAGTATGTTTTCATTTTTTCCCTGTAAAAAGCATGTGTGACAGTTTATAGTGATGAGTGCTTCTATTTTTGTAGGACACAGAGACGACCACCTGGTGGAGGCAACTTAAGGCTTTTGTCGGAGGAGCAAGAGAGGCAGCTTGTAAACTTGTAATTGCCAATAATGTAATCCACCTGTGAGAGATTCAAAGGAGAGTGATTGAGGATGATCATCATTTTCAAGGGATAAATGCCATCAGCCTCTCCACAATTGACTGCATCCTCCGAAAGAACCAATTCCGGATGAAACAGGCATACCGTATCCCTTTTGAACGAAACCTGTGACAGAGTGAAAAACCAATGAGTGGAATATGTTCAGGTATGGGTTTTGATATTATCTGAAGTATTGTGTTCCATCACAGCATGGAAGTTTATGCTGCCATTTGTGCACTCTTGAACTGTGGTTCAGAGTAGCAATTTACTTTACTATGTTATGTGTTTTGCAGAGAATCTTTGCGATTGAAGGACGGCCTGTTCCCCATGAAATTATCTTTGTGGATGAGGCAGGTTTTAACCTGACCAAAAGGAGGAGAAGAGGGAGGAACATAATTGGCCATCAGGCTATTGTAAATGTCCCTGGTCAGCGTGGAGGGAATGTCACTATGTGTGTAGCCAGCCAACGAGGGGTACTCCACCAGCATGCCATTCTAGGACCCTATAACACTATGCTTCTCCTTGCTTTTCTTGATGGTCTAAGATAACATATGTTCCAGCTGGACTGCAGGGAACCAGCACACCCAGAGCATGTTGTTGTTTGGGATAACGTCAGCTTCCATCGCGCTGCTCTGGTTCATGACTGGTTTACCAATAAGCCAAGGCTTTCTAACATATTTCTGCCTGCATACTCTCCCTTTCTAAACCCGATAGAGGAGTCATTTTCGGCATGGCAGTGGAAAGTGTACGACAGAGAACCTTATGTCCACCTCCTCCAGGCCATAGAAGAAGCTTGCCTAGACATGTATCAGTAGATGCATGCCAGAGGTGGATCAGAGATAGAAGAGGATTTTATGCCCGCTTACTGGCTAGGGCCAATATAGCCTGTGATGTGAATGAGATTCTCTGGCCTGATCCAGGCCAAAGATAGGATGCTGAGGTGGACTAATGTTCTTGGTGTGTGTTGTACTGTATACTGTAGTACACGAATAAAATTGTGTCACTGTATTGGTTGCGTCATTTGTGTTTATCATGTGAAAAAGATTTTGAGGGGAAGAACCACACGCAACATAATTTGCCAGCAGTGGTGGCTGGTGCATAAAAAAAATTTTTTTTTTTGGGTGGGCGCAAACAAAATTAAACTTTTAATACTCGACTGTAAATAGCCATTTATCAGGTGATTAAGCATCATTACTACTAGTATAAAATAAAGGCACATCGCATCCAGTTATCCAGCTCCGCTTGCCATAAGAAGTGCTGGAAAAAACTCGTTGAGAATGGTCCAACCACATGAGCCCAAATATTTAAAAACAATATTGATTCGCTAAGAACAAAAGTGGGAGGGTTCGGGTCGCACAGTGCTGCGCCCCAAGGATGATTTTTTTTTATTGCAAATAAATTATATTAAGAAATACAGTGGAATATTGTGACTAAATGACTTTATTTTATTATTAAAATAAAAAAATATTATGTTAAATGTTAAAGTAGCATTCTTCTCTGTCTAACTTTAAGGGGGTGGTGCCCCTGCGGCCCGTATTGACCGGCCGCCACTACTTGCCAGTTTTGGAAATATTGTTTTCAATTTATTGCACCAATGTGTAAGACTATATTGTAGTTTGTGTGTTTCTGAGGCCTTCATTTTGACCTGAAAATATGATGTTTGGGAAATTGGGTATGACGTTATGGATTTGTGTTTACTGTTTTGAGAATACAAGACATAGTTTCAAGAACTTGTTTAAGCAATCGAGAAAAACGGCCACCAATTTATACGTGTCTCAGCAACGATTCCACCACAGTGGAAGGAAGAGCCTGAGGGAAAAAAATTAACTTATGTAGTGCTGACTATTCATGTTGTTTAGACCTCTTCAAGCCTGTACGTGTAATTGAGAGAGGGTGTATATACCAAATCTTAGCATGTATTCAACACAATTAAATTTACATGATTTCCTTTAGATTTTGTAAGGCTGCTTTGTGAAGATGACTATTGTGAAAAGCACTATACAACAAACATAATTAAATGTATTCATTTTATACACAAAGACACATTTGTTACAAAAACTGGATTAACTGACAGTAGTGGCTGTACTGACAGTACCTTCTTTGTTTGTGGAAAACTAATTTAATTCAGTTTAAGGCAATTAATTGTTCTCTCTGCAATCGTTACGCATTAAATTATATGTAGTACCACCATTACCACGATCCAATAGACAAGACCTCACATGCTGAGGGTGAGAACAGAACATGCGGTGATGAGAGGTGTACACACATCCAGGTCACATGCCAACTGATCCATGAAACTGTTGAAACCATGAAACACTGGTTACATTGTTCCTTTAGCTGCAAAGAAACCCCAATATGTTTGATTTTTTTTAATTAAAATTCAACCTACACTATTATTAATACTAAATATTTATATGGCCACGAAGACCGTTGCAGGGTGATTCATCCATTGGGACAAAACTGTGGCAGGTAGAAAAATATTATATCACAAAACAAAGTTCGCACTTATTCCCAGAAAATATGTAACATTTTCTCACTCTTAATCTATGATCTTTAATTCAGCTAAAGCTTCTATTTTCTGTATGCACAAAACCCAGACATCTGCTGTTGGTGAGTGTGAATCAAAAACCTGCTTACCAACTTAGATGATCACTTCTGAAAATTCTCTTGTTGCCTTTTTGTCCTCTATACCACTCATTCCTCTCACTGTGCAGTTATTCTCCTCACATCATTCAGGGTCAGCAATTCCTCAACTCAACAGGAACCCAATACCCCTCATTGTATTGCTGCATGTATATCTGCTGTGCTGCATGTCAATGCAATGTTGTCTGCATGTCAAATCAATCAATCACACCCCTCCAGCAGAGGAAAAGACCACTGAAAGTGCATAGGTGCCAATGATATACAAAAAGGCTGGTGATAAAACATGTACCTTGTAATTGGGGCAATGAATGTCAACAGAAGTAGGAATTTGCTAAAACCATGAGGTTTTGTATAACTTCATGAACATTTGAACCTGCAAGCAGTCCAAGGCTGTGGACCACAAATTAATATCATCTTTGCATGCTTTGAGACAAATTTTAAAAGTCAACTGGTCTAATCAGCTGCTAATCCTGCATTACAATCTCTAACACTCTCTTCAGCAGCTGATAAGACACTGCTCAGGGCCTATCAGTCCATGGCCCATCAGTTGATCAGGACAAAATATACCTGCAAATCATTTTTTTCATCCTGTTACTTTCTGGGAGTAGCATTTCTCTTACCCCTATCAAAAAAACATAGTATCTTTCATGGCCCTCCTTATATTCTGCTATAACTGCGCCAATATTCAATGTTTACAATAATAATTATTATCTCTTTACCTACCTTTATCAAAATGTGCAGTATGCAAAGACGTTTTACTTTTTTTTTGGATTGTTTGCAGAGGTGGAAAGTAACGAATTACATTTACTCGCGTTACTGTAATTGAGTAGTTTTTTTTGTGTACTTCTACTTTTTAAAGTAGTTTTTAAAATCTGTAATTTTACTTTCACTTAAGTATGCTTTGTTTGAAGTATTGTAATTCGCTACATTTTGAATCATATTCGCTACTGACTGAGTAAAACAAATGAACGAAAAAGCAAAAAATATTATACTTTGTATAAATGCTTCATTGCGCTCGCGCGTGTCATGTCCTGGTCGCGCGCCGCTCCAGGCTCCACTCCAGGTTTTCTGACTGTCTCCACATCGGCATCTACCTGACCTTCCACATGGTCGCTTCCGCCCTGAGAGTGACGTCATCATTGTGATTTTGCCGTTTTTATATTTGGGTGTGACTTTTTGCCTCCCATTGACTTTGGTTATTGCTTTGGTTGGTTCTTGTATATATTTGTAGATAATTTCACTGTATGTTTGTGCCCTCACCAGTAGTAGGGGCTTGCCTGCCATTTATTTTGGGAAGAGGGAGTCAGGGAAGGTACCTGTATTTTTGTTTGTGTTTTTTTTTTTTTTTTGCAGGTATCTAGCTACTAAATATAAATACCATTTTGTTTATTATTTTGGCTTGGGTCCACCCTGAATCTGTGTGTGTGTGTGTGTGTAAAGCAATACAACCCTCATTATTTCCTCAGTTAATGACTGGATCTAGTTCTTTCTGTCATGTACCACCATTTCCATACAGTTTAAAATAGAACCCTGAACCCTTCTTTTGCTGTGCGGCCCGACCCTAGACTGGGACATAACGGCATATTTAAGTGACCACTTTGATTTTCAAGCACCAGAAAGACAACAGCTTTATTATGCAAAGGTGTTGCTTCAGTTAAAAACAACTAGTTTGAGATTTATATCTGCTCATCTTTTTTGAACTACGTTAGAATGCCTCATCCCACCCCGCTGTTAAAAAAAAGTAACTCAGTAACGTTTACTCTAAGTTAATTTTTTATGAGCTACTTTTTACTTTTACTTGAGTAGATTTTTATAATGATAACATTACTTGTACTTCAGTAAAATTTCACTGAAGTAACAGAACTTTTACTTGTGTACAAAATCTTAGTACTCTTTCCACCTCTGTTTGTTTGTTTTTTTGTTTGTTTAGACAGATGTGTGTAGTAACTTGAATAATGTGTTATTGCATTCACAAGTTTACAAAACTCTCTCTTTTTATGTTTTTTACTTAATGTTCTCAAGAATGCAGGACCAAATTTTTAGTCTTACTGACAATGTGCAATGGCAGTGAAGGGACATATTCATTCATTTATATATAATACTTTAAAAAAACATTTTTATGTATCGAGTAATGGCAGGTTATAAAATGTTAATTGTTAATTGATATTTGACCAAAGCCTTGAGAAGTTGATGTGCATCTACATCAGTGCTGCCTTTAAATAAATTATTCTATAATGAGTTTATAATTAACCAGGTATCGACTTTAACCTTATCTCAAAGATGTTCTGGCTTGTGTAGATATGTGAGTTTGTTAGCTATCTAGTGGTAACTACAACTGAATACCAGAGAGTATAAGTCTGCTTTAAGCTAATAAAATGATTCAATAAAGTAATGTCATTAAAATGGCTGACTCCATTATGTATAAAATTTTGTTTAATATACATCTTCATTGTAACATTGGTAACATTGTTTTTGTTGTTGTTGTTTTTTTAAGCAGAGCTATAGCATGCTTGAGTAAAATATGGCAGACATAATCATCAACATAATGTCCAAATTTATAAATTACAATTTTTTAGGTATTTTATTTAAGTACTACAGATAAGTTGATACGTTAGATACAGTAAGAACTCATGGGTGCTCTATTCATGGTCCAGCTCATACACTAAACAAGACTGCTTCTTCTTAAGGACTTTATAAAGTTCTGCTTTTACAGCTCTTCCTCCTGAATCGAGAAATTCATACAATTTTCTCATTTTGTGCTGGTTTGTATTTTCTGCCCCAATCTCACTGTACATTTCTTTAGTGATGATTTCTTTGGTTTTTAGAGTGTCTGATATTTCCATCACTGATGTTACTCTCTGTATGAGCTTATCTCTGTGAGTATCTACAAATTCAGCACCTAAAAAACAGATTAGCATTAAATTATAACAATGTTCACTGCAGAACTCTTTCAACAGAATTCATTTCAAGTTCTTTATAAATACATTTATTTTGTCAAATCAAGTTACCTTTAAATAAAAAATGTTTTTTTACAAATGCCTGTATCATGAACCAAAATTGTTTATGTTCGTAACAGTAAATTACATAGTTTGTTAAAATATTTATGTGTTCCAAAGTGTAAAATCTATTCATATTAACTATACATATTATAAAAACGTAATATGTGAAAAAATAATTTTGGGGGCCGTAAGATGAGTAAAAGAACAATTAAAAACAATCAAAATGGTATTAGGAATTTTTGTCTGTCTGTCTGTGCACACATCACGTATAAACTACTGAACAAATTTTAATGGGGTTTTAACAGCTGCAATTGGCCGAGCTTGAGGTACTGTAACATACAGGCTTTGTTTCATCACGATCGGCCCACGGGAAGAGAAGATCTGCTATTTTGGAATTTAGATGGCGTTGTAAATCACGCGCTTATGAGTAAGCAATTAAATTCCACAGGAACAAAGTTGCGGGCACATCTAGTAAATAATAAGGTTGCAGGGACAGAACTTATTTAAAGTTTTTTTAAATTTGCTTAATAACCCTAAGCTAAAACTAAAATCCAACTGAAATGTTTTGATGCATATTTTACTTTCCTGGAAAAAAAAGCATACAAGAATTTAAAATAAATAATGCACAATTCAGTCAGAAAGTCTTACCTTCAACAATTTCAGATGCAATTGCTTCTCTATTATCAGCTGTGGTAATAAGACAGAAAACAAGATTCAGTGCTATGATACAATCTCCTTAACTAATATTTCAGTGACCTCACCCCAGAACTACTGTACATGTATGTGAGCCTCCCAGGACTTATAAATCAGTGGTGTAGGTGAGTGTGAATTTTTTGATATGCTATGATATACTGGTGAAGATACAGGTTTCTGTAAAATTAGAATACAAAAATGAACTCTTGGCTACCTGTAAGAATCACATGACGAGGCTCCCACACCTCCTGGCCAGTTTCATCCAAAAGACCCAATGTGAGGACTTCAACCTCGGTATTAAGGATCACCTCAAATGTCGGGTGAAAGTTAGGGCCAATGTCACACCCAAATGTCTCAACCTAAGAAAATCAAATACACTGAATACACCTTTTTTAATGTATCAAAAAATCTAATTTCTCCGCAAACAAGACTGTGATTTACCTTTGGTTGGGATACGTAAGGCTCACAGAGTGGTTTGTATTTTTTACCAGGGATAAGTTGACATATCGAGCTGCACTGAATATATGTGTTGCCCTGATGTTGTTTCTGCACCTTCATGGTAAAGTGAAGAATATTAGAAAAATAATAATGAGATTATTATTCCATTAATTTCCCATAAAATCCCATAATTACTATCCTCAGTAAATTGTTTTTATTACAAGAAAACACATGTCTAAAACTTCAGTATTTTTCATTAGATTACATGTTTGAACATCTGGAATAAAATATTAAAATGTTTTTATTTAAATAAATTGATTAAAGTAGATTAATAGATTACCTCTTTAACTGGCACATTTCCTGGTAACAAGTGAATGTGCAGTTTTCTCCTCCTTTGTGTTCCAATATTTTCTTTGTAAAAGAGAAGGACTTGGGCACTGATGGGTTTCTCACAAAAGATCCATTTTTTTAACAAGCCAAATATAGAGAGACCAGGAACTTCAAAGATCACATGTGTGTTTGTTATTTTTAGGGGCTGAAAGATCTCCACATTATCATCACTGGTCACATGTGCCACAGCCAGTTCAATCAGGTTGTTTTCTGGAATATATGCAGTGATGCAAGAGCTGAAAAGGATTATCCAAAATCTAGCAGACATATCCAAATATCCTTATGCAAGTTGTGCAAATTTCAATTATTACAGTATACAGTGTCCTTACATATGCAGTAATGATAAGCAAAAGCTATGATAAAATAATCTTACCAGTATTTATCTCACAGTGTGGGAGGTGCAGATAAAGAATTGAATCTTCAGAGCATGTGATGTTGTACAGGGGTCCTGCAGGCTGGAACTGGCCCATGCCCTGCAACTGACTCTTATCCCAGGACACAAATGTATATAGCACTTTCCCACTCCTTTTCATCTCAAAGACAAGGTTGGTTAATTTACAGTGAAACTGACCAGCATGAGAGCACAAAAAGCTGCAAAGCAAAATACATAAAGAACACTAATATATTTTTTTTTTTATCTGTCTCAATGTGGATATATTACCAAGAAAAAAAGGACAGAATAAAATAAGCACGTGATACCTGTATGCACCACTGTCAGCACTATATTGAACTGATTCAGGAAGGAGTACATCTGTGACTGCTGAGACCTGCACAAAGAACACAAGTAAAAATCTATTTGTGTAGAGGGTCATTGAATCTAAATATGTAGGGACCTATAATTTATATAAGACTTATAGGCGATTACAGTGCATTTTACACCAAAAATGTATATTGACCTATAGAGGCATTCATACTTTTCAAAAATTCAAAATGTAAAAGGTCAAAAGTTTACATGAACCTTGCTAGTATATCACAAACATGTATTTGTTTCATGGTGAGGGTTTGGTATAGTAGCATGCTCTCTACCTGGTGTTATCTAATGTTCACATGCCAGGTGCCAGTTTCCAGGGCCCTAAATAGATGCACTGCTAAGTGATTGCCCCCATGGTGGCGTCGCCTGTTCAGAACTCAGCATAGCTGCCTGAGGATCTGCCCATCATGAACAGTGCAAAATATCTCCTTGCAGATTTTTAAAAATCTTTTCTTAAAAAGGAGGCACCAGATTAAAAAGAAATATATAATAATAATAATATATAATCATATATAATAATTAATAATTAATAATAATTAATAATTAATAATAATAATAATAATAATAATAATAATAATAATAAATAATAATAATTAATAATAATTAATAATAATAATACTTAATAATAATAATAATAATGAATTAACTAGGTTGTTTCTTGGTGTGTTCTGGGTTGCAGAGTTGCTTGGATTTCCACAGCAGAAAATGCTAAAGGAAGGCCCTTTGAAAACCATAGGTGCCAACAATTAATTATTAATTAATTATGCAATTCGTAAAGCTTCTAAAAATCACTAACGTCACTAAAATTCTGAAATAGTAAATAAAAACAAAAAAAGACCTGTGTCAATTAGCCATTTTAGTTGATCTCTGATGTGAACTCCTTAGCCTAAGTGTTTGTAAACTTTTGGGCTTAACTAATAATAACATAAAACTTAGGTTATGAATAAAAAATAGCAAGTAATATTATTAAGAAACTTTATGCTATATGATATTTAAACCTGATGTATTATTTGTCCTCAATGTCATCATGAACAACTACAACTTACATGTTTGGTGTGAGGGGGCTGAGTAGATATTGAGCATTCATCTTCTTCTTCAATCCCCATAGAAATCAATATGCAAATAAAAGAAAACACAAACATAATTAACCCTGAGCTTTTGTTATTGTCACAAATATTGTTTCACATTTTTTCTGTATGCAGTATGGATGGGTTTCCTCTGGGCTCTGTGGTTACATTCAGTTTCTCAAAAACATGTCACTATGTTGACATTGCTGTTGACAATATCAGGGAGTCCCTGTGAGTACGTATTGACTCTGCCTGTTTGTCAGAGCAACATTTCCCAATCATATACAGGTAGTCCCTGACTTTTGACACTTGAGTTACAAATTTCCGCAGATATGCAGTTATTTCCTCAATAACTGGCTGCAGTTCTACAGTAAGAACATTTGTAGATACAAACAAATCATGATAGTAGCTCACATGTATTGTACAAAAAAAAAACAATGCAGTGCTCCAGATACCAATATTTACAAACACAGTAAAACCTCGGATTGCGAGTAACGCGGTCTGCAAGTGTTCCTCAAGACGAGCAATGATTTTTAATAAATTTTGATTTGGAAAATGAAGTCTTGGTTTACGAATACCGAGGATCATGTAGTACGCATGCCGTTCTTGTTTTGACGCTCAGCGTCACGTGATCACAACGGAGCCAATAGTTTTTCTCTCCCTTGTGCTGTGGAATTGTGGGTAATCGTCTTTCCTGCTGGGTCTTAGTGCGCGTTTTTTACTGGTATAATCAACATATTATATAATCAAAACATATTTTATTTTGTGTTTGTATGCATGTGTGTACAGCGCGCATGTACCGTTTATTATAACACACGTGTGAGCATGTGAAGCAAAAGCAAGTTTCATTAGAGAGGTTAAAGACCTGTTTTCTCTTTACACACACACACACACACACACACACACACACACACACACACACACACACACACACACACACACACAAACACACACACACAAACACAAACACAAACACACTCTGCTCTACACAGAGACACCGCTCTGTTGTGATTCTTTTCAAAGGTAGAGTGCAGGTTAATTTGTTTTATTTTCACTAATCTGTAGGAATTTATTTTTATTTAATTTTTTAAAGGTAAAGTATTTACCTTTTTAATGTATTTATTTTTTGGGGCTGTGGAACAAATAATTTTGTTTCAATTATTTCTTATGGGAAAATTAGATTTGGTTTATGAGTTTTGAAATACTTTACGAGCCCGCTTCCAGAATGTATTATGTTCGTAATCCAATGTTCCACTGTATATACCATATTTTCAGTGTATATGTCTAAAGATCGGTATATTGTTTATGTGTGCATGTGGGGATGCGGGAGAAATGTTTTGGCAAAACCGGTTTCAATTTATCAGTCCAGGATCATGATGATAGAAAATGGCTGTTCTGTAAAGGTTTCCTGAAGGTGAATAATCCTAATTTTCGCATTCTTCTCACCATTTGAAGGCGCAGAGAAAACACTGTTACATATAATACTCAACCAGAATAATGGTTTTACCACTATGCATCCCGCGGCAACGGAATTAGGGGAAAATGTGAAAGCATGTGCAAGACCTATACAAGCTACATAACATTATAGTGGGGAAGGGTGATTATTTGCATTTGAATGTTCTCTGACATTGTAAAGCACACACAGTTCTAAAACAACAAAACAAATGCTCTGATTATACTGCTTAAATATTATTTAGTACAACAAAATTCCTGAAAAAAAATATCCTATGAAACAGTTACACAAATGTTAGACAATACATTTTGTAAGTTATTCTAATTTTCTATTCTGAATGTCTAATATCCATATTCCTATATTTAAAGTTTCACGTCTTTAAATTTATTATTTTTTAAATAATAATAATAACCCATCAGTGCCCAATTACAAGTAAAATTGTCAACTAGTGAACTAATTGCTAAACAACATTTTGCAATGTTTTTTTTAAACCATATTATTGTGCAGTAAATGTCAATATCTCCAGTTCTGATTTTTCATGTTTGTTGTATAAAGTACTCAAATTGTGGAAATTACCATCAGTATATATATTTTTTTCGATACAACATATTGTTGTGACATTTTTATAACTTAAAAACTGTGGCAATTGCGGATGTTTTGCAAAATGTCTCACCTGCCTCACTTAAAGTCAGTTTTTATGATTTAACAATAAGAAAGAGACTGGGCAAACATTCTGTGGATTTATAAGTCAAAGGGCGAACTTTTTGGAAGATGTGCATCCTGTTACATCTGGTTTAAAACTAACACTGCTTTTATAAAAAAGAACATCATACCAACAGTCAAACATTATGGCAGTTTGTTGGTCTGGGGCTACTTTGCAGCTTCAGGACCTGAACAAATTGTCACAATTGACGGAACCATTAATTCTGGACACTACCTCAAAAATTCTGAAGGATAATGTCTGGCCATCAGTTTGTGACTTCAAGCTCAAGTGTACTTGGGCTATGCACGACAATGATTTAAAACACACCAGCAAGTCCACTTTGCCAATGCTGTGGCATGACCTTACACAGCATAAACCCTTCAATATGGATGAGATAAAACAATTCTGCAAAGAAGAGTCAGACAAACGCTTAGCTGCAGTTGTTGCCGCCAAGGGTGGCACAACCAGTTATTAGGTTTAGACGACACTTACTTTTTTACATAGGGCCAGGCAGGGTTGGACAACATTTTCCCTTAATTAATAAAATCACTTAAAAACTGCATTTTGTATTTATTCAGGTTATTTTTGTGTAATATAATTTTTTTGATAATCTGAATCATAAATCAATCATCATAGACACAAACGTGAAAATAAAATCAAATACTTTTAAACAGCACTTTAAAAGTAAGTTGCACAGACACAAATCCTTTAAAAATCTTGAACATCATATCGTAAGAGAGGGGCATTTTGACTTCTTTTGGGAAATCTTTAGGTAGACCACAAGTAACTTACAGTATATAAATGTATTCAATTCAAAGACCCACCAAGTGATAAATATTCCTCTTTCTCATTGTATACTGCTCCTTTAATCTCTGTCGTGCAGATCATATCTATAACCTGAGTGAGAATCTCCTTGGTGACCCGCTCACAGTCCAGAACTGGGACGAAGGTGGCCAGGAGACCTGCCACTCTTTGTTTGAGTTCTTTTATCTTACTAAAAAGTAAAGAAAAACCATATGAGTCATTCTATTTGAGTTACTGTGTTGCAATTCAGGTCAGGACAAAGTGTCTGTCTCACCTTCCAGATAATGAACAGTATGTTATCTGCAGTACATTATAAAAACCGCACAAACTGTATCAGCATATAAAATATTAAACTGAAGCATCGTGACTGAATTTTCAACTGGATTTTAATATCAGAGTTCTTACTGTGATTGCACATTATACTCTATATTTATAATGTGTTTTTTATTATACCTCGATCTGTCCACTGTCTCATCCTTCCATATTTGAAGCGTTGAGTCTTTTCCTTCTTGCTTGAAGGCTTCTGTTGAAATTGCTGCATCTTTTACACTGAGCTCCACATTTTCACTTTTTGTCTTTATTTCCTCCAAATCTTTTCCCAGGCTCTCATAGCAGTCTGATAACATACCCTTATATTCTAGACTGCCAATCATTGTGTTCACTCCCTTTGTGTATGAAGTAAAAGACAATATAAAAATTACAGTAATAGAAAACAAAACATACTTATTGCATCATTATAAACAAAATTCAATTAAACCTATTTAACAAGGCTTTATATTTATAAATTAAGACTTTGGCAAAAATCAAAATGTAGGCGATTTACACACTCACCTCTTTATTTAACTCTTTTCTGAACTCTATAAGCTTATATTGGAGGTTCCCTATTGCCTCTAAGACCTGCACATACAGCAGTTTGTAGTTTTTCTTGTCGTCACAGCCGAAATGGAGCATTTGATTGCTTTCCTCCTTCTTCACGATGCTCCTGTCAATCGCACCATCACCCTCATCCTTCAGTGGTATTTTAATGTCTTTACATTCTGCTTTATTAGCATCACTAGCATGGCCGGACATATGAGGTAAATATATCGATAAATTTGCTATGTTGTCGACTTTCCCTTTACCTCTAGCTTTCTTCTGCACTGGGTTTTCATAACCCAAATCCAGGGACTTCCTGAGATAAAGGTGAAATTAAATCATTTGGTTCTCATAATGGAATGTTAATGTGAAGGAAGATGAGACAGAAGGAGTGACAGTACCTTTTATGTGTAATAAGGGAAGAGGTGTCCTGAGAGTCAGCTGAACTATCACTAGACGTTGAAGACATAAATGTACCTGTGCTCTTTTGAGAGAAGGACAAACAAACAAACAAACAAACAAACAAACAAGCAAGCAAATAAGATGTGAATGAAAGATAAAGGCAGATGGGGAAAATATGAATACATGATTATATTCTTTACATATGCCCAAGAATTTATTGACAGAATTTTGTATGTAAGTAAAATAAGAGAGAAATATATCTATTGTCAAAATACTGTCAATAAATTATTGTAATAAGTATACTGTATTACACATTCTCAATCTACACAATGACAGTTTTGTAAATGTTTACCTCTATTTACATATTTCATGGTCTAGCTAATATGGGGATAACATGCTTCTATAAAATGGCAATATTTATTTGCATCCAGTTCTTTCATAGAAAGAATCTTGGAACAAGAACATGGGAATATCTTACTCATTCAGAGCTTCGGTCCACTGCACATCACAATAAAAAATTAATAGAATGTCAATCAACTGGCCAATGAGAGTTGACTTTGAAGCATTCCCCTCTCAAACATTTAAATAACTGCAATGTCTACTGTAAATATAATATAGAAATAAAACCTGAAAGCTTTTATTTTGTTTCACAAACAATAGTTTTTTTTTATTTCTGGAATCAATACCACATAATTATTAACTATAACATTAAAAGCACTAGCAGTTGATGTGGATAACATTGATTATCACATTATATTGGCACCTGTTATGGAGTGGGATATATTAGGCAGCAAGTAAACAGTCAGTTCTCAAAGCTAATGTGCCTGAAACAAATGAATGAATTGACAAGGGCCACACTTGAGAGGGGTAAAAAGCTGGTTTAGTGCCTCTCCAAAATGCCAGGTCTAGGTTGTTCTTGTATGCAGAGTTACCCACCCAACATTAGGAAGGTGATTTTACAGTTAGGCTGATTAGTATAAAACATCCGCAGTCTCATTTTGTTTCTAATGATTTATGGAAAAAGGGAATAAAATGTCCCCTACATACGAACGTTCGTGTTACAAACCTTCGAAGATACGAAAATGCGTTTGCATATGTTTAATCACGAAAGTTAGATCACATGTCCGGGCGTACATTGTCACATGCGTGCAGCGCACATCCCAGGTTGTCCGAGATCAAGTGTAAAAGGCAGTGATGAAACTGGTACTGCTAAAAAGTGCCAAGCAATAACGATGGAGGCAAAAGTGAAAACAGCAAAACATCACCTGCTGGCTGTTCTCCTGTGGCAGCTTCAGGTCTTGTTCACTGTTTGAAAATATACAGTATACGCATGATTATATACTGACAGGTCCATAAATAGTATTACAGTATATAGCATTTTATAAAGTGCAGTTTTTAATTCGAGAATGTTTACATGGATCTGGTGAACAATGTAGAAATTGTGGGAAGCTCTTTGTGTTTATTCTGTTGAAGCTTTCTTTATATTGTTGATTCTGACAAAAACATGGCTCCCTCCCGGAGAGTGTTCTGGCTACCTGTGAAGGATTTTTCCTTCTCCAGGGAAAGAATTATTCTGCCATGCATTACATATTTTTCTAAGGTCCATGAGTTGCTCTTGAGATTTGGTGCTCTTGAGCTTGCAGTTAATTTGATGATGTTTCATAATATTTTTTTCCAATTGCCCAATCTTTACACTGAATGCAGTTTTGCAACCCAAATATCCTGTAATACCTGATGTCACATAATCAGAAGCATACTTTTATATCTAACTGGCTCTCCTGCCTATATACAAGATATGGCCAGCTTACTATTAATATTTTCTCTCTCTCTCTCTCTCTCTCTCTCTCTCTCTCTCTCTGTGTGTGTGTGTGTGTGTGTGTGTGTGTGTGTGTGTGTGTGTGTGTGTGTGTGTGAGAGAGAGAGAGAGAGAGTGGGAAAGAGGGAGAGAGAGAGAAAGAGAGAGAGAGAGAGAGAGAGAGAGAGAGAGAGAGAGAGAGAGAGAGAGAGAGAGAGAGAGAGAGAGAGAGAGAGAGAATGATCCAGTTTTAAACTTACACAGTATCTTCAAAAGGTTCACTCCATTTTGTTTTTTGTTTATGTAAATAACAAAATTCATTTGAATACTTCTCCAGCTTTTTACCTACACCAATCATGGTATTCCTGTACAGGCACAAAATTGCAGCCTCAACTATACTGTAGCAATGTTTTTATATATATTTATTGATACTGCATTCATATTGATACAGATCATCTAAACATGTTACTTAAACACACCTGTACTCTTCAGTATTATCAAAGTCTTGCTTGTTGTGAATTGGTGTGAGGTAGTTACACTCTATCACCCCGATAACTTCCGCTCCTGTGCCGTTGGCCTGATAGCAAAACATAGTAAACACAGTAAAGATAAAATAAATAAATAAATTGTATTGTTTACTTCACAAAATTATCCTTAATCTAATCTGGTTATATATTTTTTTTGCATGATGAAAGCCCCTAATATAAGTCTCAATCATTTGTTACCTGCTCTCTATAAATACCCATCACGGTTTTTATCTTGTAGCAAGGAGAAACGGTAGGCTAATCTTTATCTTGACCGCAATGCCTAAGGTGCTTTAGTGCAGTGGATGTTTGTTCTAGCACCTGCACAACTATTATTATTATTATTATTATTATTATTATTGTTGTTGTTGTTGTTGTTGTTGTTGTTGTTGTTAAGTTAATCAAATATAAAGTAAGTATACATTACCAACTGCAGAAAAGGAATTTTAAAATGTTTGCTGAGAATAAACCTGCACAATTAATCACCTAAAAATCTCAATCACAAAATGGACCAGTGCAATTGTCTAACTGCAGATGGCTGCAATTGATTACAGGTAATATATGCATAGTCAGGAATTTATTTAAGGTTTATAAATAATTTGAGTATTTCTTATTTTTAAATAACTTTTGAGGTGCTAAATAAATTATTAGCAAACATCTTCTTAACAGTATCATTTGTGCCATTATGTCATTATGTGCTGTTAAATATGATCGAATAATCATCCTCAATATCCTTTTCCTGTATACAGATGTTTTAAGAAAAAACACTGAGCAATAATGACATGTCCAGTACAATTCTTACCCTGCGCTGACAGGGGACATGTTCATAGGCCTTGATGAGACGGTTTTTGTGATACATCATCAATCCATAGTGCTCCTTGCTCTTTTTGTTGTGGCCAAAGGTGACAATTATTTCCTTTTTCTGAGACAAGGATTTAAGGATCATGGCTTTTTAAAAAATATTTTAATTATCTAATAAATAGCTCTTATTTTTGCATCAATAGCCACTTTTTTCATTCTGACATTCTAATATTTGGTACAAGGATACAAGACAAGCTGGTTTGTGTGTGTACTCATAGACGTTTTTTAGATTTTCTGTGACAGATTGCATTTCCACTTTCAGCCCTTGAAGAATAATCTCCATTCTTGGCTTTAGGTACAGGATACTACAGTATTCCTAAAACAAGAGAAAAATAAGCAAACAGACTTGACTTCTGTTCAAAATAATCAGTGGTTAAACATAATCTAAGCTCCTGAGTTAAACTGCATCTCTAGATTTGGGGAGTATCTGCTGCCAAACCTCAATTCAATTCTAACTAACCTGCATATTGATTCATGTGTGTATCACTAACATATAACAGTTACATAAAAAGTGTACATACTCCTAAAAAGGTGGGAAAACAAAGGGAAATCATGCCAGGCCATAACAATAATAATTCATATAAAGTAAAATAAATAAATAAAAAGTTTTAATGTTGAAAATAATAATAATAATAACCTGATTTAATAAGTGTGACTGTAACCAATAACCTGATTGTGTGTGCATACCCTTTAACTAATAATTAGCTTAAACTTCTTTAATTTGTAAAACAACACACTTTTTGTATGTGTGTCTAAGTGTCTACCAATGTAGCATTTGTTGATTTATCAGTTTTGTTGCTCTTGCAAAAACATACATGTACAGGTATGTATACATTATACATACATGCCTTGTATCCCCCAAAATGTTATAAAATTGGGAAAGAGCTTTCTGTACACTGTACATTCTTCAAATGATTCCAAACCAGGAAAGAATTTCAAAGAATTTAAACCAGGAAACTTTGCAAATATTATTCTGAGGCCATTCACTTCTTTATTTCAAGTATTTGTGCTTTGAGTCAACTAGAATGTGAGTTTAAATAAATAAGACGCCTAAATAAATTTGTAATGCCATAGATCTCTCGGCAGGCAGCTACAATGTGAATTTACAAACAGGCACAGTAGATCTGTGGTCAACCTCACGTTGGTTACTAGGCGACACCATTGTCGAGGCAATCATGGGAGATGTGCAGCACTTGGGTTTTTTTCAAGATCATGTTGAAAATGCATGTTGAAAGAAAAGAGCAAAGTGAATATGTTGAAGAAAAGAGAATGTATGTTGAAAAGAAGAAAAAAGAGAATTTTTATAAAAAAGATAATATTTATCTTTATTGTTTTCATTAAGAGGAGATTCATCTTATTAAGAGGTATTATTTCTCTTACACAATCATTCTAGTCATCTATTGCCATCTCTATATCTCCTAGGCTGCATTGGGCTTGCTCTCACACCCAGAATCATCCTGATATCCCAGTGCTTTGACATTGTATACCATTCACATATAACAAGATTGGCATTCATGTGAGGCATGTCCAAGAGGACACAAGTATTTTGAGTCTAATTCAGACATATAAGTCTGAAACCCTTCTTTCTAAAATGACCCTTCTTACATGAGTGAACTTAGCTAGTGAACTTCAACAACTTAATATTCATAGAGTATTTGCTGGTTAAATTCTCACCCGCAGTGAATATTCACTTTCAGGCACTGGCATGTCACCCCATGCTTTCCGCCTGCACTCCTCCCTGGAACCCTTGTACACATCAACGGGGATCCGAATGTCATCTTTTATGAAGTCAAATTCAAATTCTTTTGGAGACCTTCTGCAGCAGAATAGTTGAAGGTGGAAGCAATGTAAGAAATGATGGTATTATTTCTATATTGCTCTTACCCCATGGTCATTCAACAAAACAAGGCTGCCCTGAGTCTATAATGTTCGCAGCAAATTTCATACACTTTCAGGCTTCATACCAGAATTCCAAAATGAACTCTCATATAAACCTCTATTAGATCAAATAAAACTCCCTGCCAATCTACCTAACTAGGTTCCAGATGATGATTCGAGTTCCACTTGATTTGATGACTCCAAACTCGGACAGCAGTTCTTCCTCATTGTCAAACAGAGAATGTGCCAGGATCTCATGAAGGCTTTCCGCATGCTCCACTACAGTACTGAGTTCACAGTAAAATTAAGGACCAAACTGCAAAAGGTACCTCTAAACATTTAAGCGAAGCATTTATTTACCTTTCTGATTATATTTATATAATATAAATTATATATGCATGGTAAGAATAATATGTGTTAATATAAAATTAATAAACTGAAAGGCAATGTGGTAGTTTAGGCAGGTAGGTTGCTTTAAGTTTATTTTTTTCAATAATCATTTTCTCACCTGCAGTCATACATTTTCCTGTAATACAAGCATAATATTAAATATTTCTAAGTAAAGGATATCAGTCTGTCTTGTTTTGGTAAACATGGCAATGGGCACTATGACATTATGTGCTTGTATCTTCTCAAGGTAAGTCTGTGACAGGAAACCTACACACATGGTGTTATCTTTCTTGGAGAACACGATGGCATCCTTCCCCAAGCGCATGGAGCCTGATTTAAAACCATTACCATAGAGACCCACTGGAGCATGGCCCCTTAATATCTGTTTATCACTGAAGCCAAAACTGAGAGAGAGAGAGAGAGAGAGAGAGAGAGAGAGAGAGAGAGAACAAAACAAGAAACGTCATACTGTTTATATCCTTACTATCTCTTTTCCATAGTTAAAGTGAATTGCTCGATGATCTAATTGTCCTCTGAAGGATAATACAGGCTTCATAAATACACTGCTACCTGAGCATTTTGTGCATCTTTTCATAGTCCATGCCCTTTCCATTATCTGTGAAGGTAAGGCAGTCCTGGTCTTTGATCTTTGCTTTATCAATCCAGAATTGTTTTGCACTGACATCTGGGTCATAAGCATTGTCTGTCAAAAGGAAAAAACAGGAATCAAATACTATACAGCCATGACGTTATGTTCACCTGCCTAATATTGAGTAGGTCCTACCCTTTTCCACCATGACAGTGAGGCACTGTTGTTTCTGCCACCTTTCTATTACAACCAATATTAACCTTTTCATCAACTGAATCTACAATACATTAGCACTTCTATTGGATTGGACTACATGAGCCATCCTTTGCTCTCCTTGCAGGGCCAATGATGACCCTGTTGCCAGTTTACAGATTTTCCTTCCTTGGATTACTTTTGGTGGGTCCTGACCATTGCAGACCAGGAACATCCCACAAAAGCTGCAGTTTTGGAGTTGCTTTGACCCAGTCCTCTAGAAATCTAAATTTGGCTCTTGTCAAAGTCACATAAATCCTTATGCTTGGCCATTTGTTTATTATTTGTTTATTAATTGTTAAAATAGTTAATTATTTAATTGTTCAGTAGCTGACTAATATATCTCACCCACATCCACCTGCGATTATAACACAATATTGAAAATGTAGCTACAGTGAGAAGAGACAAGGAGAAGGAGGTGAGTGATTGTTATTGACTGTTGCTGATGGTTAATCTGGAACTGCCCGTGTCAAGCTATTGGCACAATAAGAATATTGACAACGGTTCAGAATGGATTTGAAAATGTATTTGGATATAAAATAGAAAACAATAAAGATATAGTTTTGACTCACCGATCAGTTCTGCTATAGCACTAAAGGGCCAGGTGTGGCTAGTGGAGTTTGAATGCAGGAACCTTGGAGAAACCTTTAAAAAGAAAAAAAATATGAAAATCCTTGACATACAGTATAATGGTTTACAAATGAATATGTTTTCTGATCTTAGATTTATGTTGCCATGAAAGGACAGTTACTGTAATAGCACAAAGCTATGGAAATCTTCACCATTCAAGGGAGTATATATGTATATGTATATATATGTAAATATGTATATGTATATATATATATATATATATATATATATATATATATATATATATATATATATATATATATATATTTTTTTTTTTTTTTTTCTTCAAGATTAATTGTACTTAAAAACTATCTTTACTATTTTAACAAAGAACAGAAAATTAGAACAGAAAAACTAGTAGAAAATGTACAACAGATGACAGGTTAGTATCAGCATTTGTTTCATCTTATTTGAGGGGAAAATGGTTAATTGAGTTGGTGAATTTTCTGTCCTGAAGCTGATTTAAACACATGCAGTTGTTGGTAGGATTGTGTATAACATATTGGTCGTTGACTTTTAAAACCTTAATTGGACTGGTGCATAGTTATATGGCTTATATAATTTGTATACATACTGCTTCTAGGACTTAAAGCCTTCTACATCAGCTACCCACGATTGACTGGACAGCAATCTCAATCTCACAAATACAGTTTAACCTTGGATTGCAGGCATAATTCATCCTGGAAGCGTGTTTGTATTTCAAAACATTCGTTTTTCAAAGAGAATTTCCCCAAAAGAAATGAAGGAAACTCCGATGATGATGAAGTTCTTTGTGTGGATATTCGATGAGTAATTTTCTTGGAGATTTTTATATTGATATTAAAAATGTTCTTTCTTCATTCAAGCCCTTTTTATTCTGTTGGACATGGGCATGCATTAGCACATCACTTCCACATCACTTACATCCATAGAGCCATTTCTATAGAAGCATGTGGATGGAGCTCTAAGAACGGGGGCGGTTCTCTGACGTGTATGAAGACGAGAATCTGACTTATGTCTGTTTTTTTTTTTTTCTAACATAAATTCTTAAGTACTTACCAAACTTAAAGGTATTCCTTTATGTATGAATGCGGTCATTTTTATTTACAGCTGCTGCCTGTAGTTCCCGAATGAGTTTCTAATGAAAGAAGAAGGTATTATTTTGCTGTTTTGAAGTACAGTAACAACAAACCTTCCTGGAAACTCACCCCATTGTGAATCATTCATGAAAAGTGAATAATATTTCTACATTCAGTGATTCAATTGTTTAGTCTTGTTTGCTTTTTTTTGCATACAGTATTAGCTGCCTACAACACATTTGCAATATCTAATATCAAATGCCATTTGGGGGATTTTTCACCCCAAGATATACTGTAGTGTGTGCAATCAACTTAAATCAAATCACTTCCCATCACTATTATGCAGTAAAAGAGAGTCAGATTAATGCAATCTCACAGTATTTACTCATAATCTGAGGCTAAAAACATTTATTCATATACACAAATTTTACCTAATATAGAAAATCATAAACACAACAGCCACTTGTACTTCAAAGTTTCACTTGGATATAATGCTGTTACATAATAAAATATTTATACATTCAAATAACTTCCACCGTATGCCCTTTAATAGCATCTGGAGAATGTCACAATAAATCATGCATCCTACAAAGTTATCATGCTCAATCTACATTGTATATTCACCAGTACAGAGAACTTTAGTGAAATAAAAAAAAATGCCTCATTGAAAACTTACAGTTTAGAGGATAAAGGAAAAGGGCTGCTATCTGCATAGCATGCTACCTGCTTTATATATATAAATCATGCTTCTCACGCAAGTGCAGGAGTGCAGGAAATGGGCAGAGCAATCACCTTGCAGTAAGGTCTAACGGTTACAGACAGGAAGCTCTGAAAGAAAACTCAGATAAAATACTTTACAATGATACAATGAATTTCGCTCTCTACAATCTGCTAAAATTTCTGATTCTACACTGACACAAAAAGGTACTTATTACCAATGGCACCTTCTCCTAATAAACAAAACAACGCATGGTGCGGGTAAGAAAACAAAAGATCCAGTGATAATACTGCAGGTGTAAGCACCTCCAGGTCAAATTCAGCAAAATATTTACATCCATTCAACTTGGTTGTGTTTCTTTCTTTTTTTATATAGTAAAATGCTCTACAACAAATGAAAAAAAAAAATAGACTGTGAAAGAAAAAAAAGAAAATTGCTACAAACATCAAACATTAATAGGGTTGTTGGAAAACTTTCCTTTTTTATGACATTTTGCACAACGTGTGTTGGCGTGCTGTGGTGTCTGTCGGCAGCCAGAGTGTAGCAGATCTTTTTGGTGTTGTGGGTTGCAGGGTGGATCAGACTTGTTTGTGTAAATCATAGTTGCTTAAGTCTACCTGAGCCTCCAATAACTTCCTGGACTCCATATTAACATCAATTAACATCAACTGTTATACTGAACTGCCTGCCACCTAACACACAGTATGAATGCAGATCAATTCCTGCTTTCACCCAAATGAGGATGGGTTTCCTGTTGAGTCCGGTTCCTCTCAAGGTTTCTTCCTCTTGCCATCTCAGGGAGTTTTTCCTTGCCACTGTCGCCCTCGGCTTGCTCATCAGGGACTATCTGACCATTTTGATTCATACACATTCACATTCCATACAAACTTAAATAATTCTTTTGATTATGTAAAGCTGCTTTGCGACAATGACAATTGTTAAAAGTGCTAAACAAATAAAATTTAATTGCTCAATCAAATAGTGATCTGGGGAGGTTTAAAGACCAGTTTGACAGGCTTGTCCTCTTTGCTTGCTGGGAAGTATGTGCAGTGGGCTCTAGTGCACCAGCACTAGCACTAGTGCCAGCACTGACTTTTTACATTTTTGAGGTGTTGACCCTGAGAGCAGATCCCTGTGTGCATAGGTAAGCATTGGGTGCCCTAGATCCTGTCATCAGTTTACTGGTATATAAAATATAATCAGTATTAATGTCTTAATGTTGTGTCGTGTTTTATTTTATATTTAATATTGTTAAGGCTGATTGATACATGCACACATCCTATACCACATACATTATGTTTCAAAGATCAACAGTCTATATGAACATATTTACATTATTTTACAAGGACTCTCTAGGTTCCACTGTATGCTTTACACAAGTGCTGCACTTTTCTACAATCTGAATAATTTGCAGTGCCAGTCCTAGCAACCAGGCAGATTGGCAGACCCTCAGTTTACACTTCATGATACTTTGATGTCCTTAATTTAAATATCTGAATTATATGAATTTAAACAATGTGCCAAACAGGAATTTGGACCTTTTTAAATATTTCAGAATAAAATATATCAAAGACATCGAAGGGTCTTCATCTAAGTTTTTGAGAACATATATAATGGGGATTGCACATGAGCAACTAACATGACTGAATAAGTGAAGAAGGCATTCCAGAAACTCTACAGACATCTTAAAAATGCCAACCTGTCCAAGCAGTTACTTGTGCCTGTATATTACAGTTCCACAGAGGAAGTACCAAGATACTCGATGACAATGGTATCCTAACTGTTGGCAGTAGTTATGCCCAGGGCATATAGTAATTTGCTTTGCACTCATATGAGATTATATTTTTGAAAACATTTATTCATACACAAATATTATACCTAATATAGAAAAGCATAGACACAATAGCCACTTGTACATCAAAGTTTCACTTATATAACACTTATTTCACAGGATATAATAGCTGTTACACAATAAAATATATACACATTAAAATACCTTCCACTGTATTCCCTTTAATAGCACCTGGTCAATGTCATAATAAAGCATGCATCCTACAAAGTTATCATGCTCAATCTACATTTTATATTCACCAGTACAGAGAATTTAATGGAAAAAAAAAAAAAAACCTTATTGAAAACTAACAGTTTAGAAGATAAAGAAAAGGTGCTGCTATCTGCATAGCATGCTACCTGCTTTATATATATAAATCATGCTTCTCACGCAAATGCAGGAAATGGGCAGAGCAATCACCTAGTAGTACACTTAGGTATAACGGTTACAGACAGGAAGCTCTGAAGGAAAATTTAGATATAATATTTGCTTAGGCTTGTGCCTCTTCAAGCAAGTATACTCTACGTCACATAAAAATGAGCAGGCAAACATGAATTGTCTTTTTCCAATAATCAGCAAATGGGCAATACACAATCAAGTTTAAGTTTATTTTCTCATTAAGTTCACAGGATAAATGTAGGTCTTACATATTCTTTAATGAATTATCAGCCATTTGACTTCTTAAATCCAGATTTGATATAAAGGTCAATTGCTACTGTAAGGGATTTTTTTTTTATATGAAAGAAGATAATTCTACTCTCTTCATCATGGATCTGAAATTAACGTTTTAAAACTTCTATGCTACTCTCTTCCTGTCTCCTCTTGCATCTGTTCTTAAGGTACGTATGCTCCCAGTAAGCTCATCGAGGTGCAGAAGATAGACTGAGCGACTCACTTATTCAACGACACAACTTTAAAACTTTATAACAACAAATATAAATTTGTTACTAAAATTAACTTGACTGGCACACAAATAACAATGGCACCTTCAGAGAAATAGGCAAGTTGATGAATTGTGCTTTCTGCAAAAAAAATCCAAAAAGTACACTGGCTTTTTGTTGTGCTATACAATTCCACATTATCTTCTTTATCATGAACATGAAAAATGCACAAAAAACATGCAGATGATAAATGACTAGACCCCAGTCCCACCACACAGCTACTGCTGACTGTTCCATAATCATGGATGGATGGATGGATGGATGGATGGATGGATAGATAGATAGATAGACAGATAGATAGACAGATAGATAGAATGATAGATTTTGTCTCTGTGTTTATACACAAATCCAGCACCTAAAATAGACATAAACCTTACATTATAACTATGTGCACAGCTGGACTTTTTTTTAACAGAATTTATCACAAATTTATTATAAGTACATTTATGTTTGAAGTTAAAAGAATTTAAAATCAAAATGTTTTATTCAAATGCCAGTGTCATGCACTGGAAGTCTTTAAAACTATATAATACACAAAAAGGTTAAAAATATATTTTTAAATATCTTGTTGCAAGCTAAACTAAATTCCAACTAAGATTTTCTAAAACACATTTTACTCTGCTGGAAAAGAGCATATAAACGATGTTTGACCATATTTAAATTAAATTATCCAAATTCAAGTTAGAAAGTCTTACCTTAATCTGTTTCAGCTGGAATTGCTTCTTTATCAGCTGAGGTAATAAGACGGAAAGTAAGATTGATTGCTATGGCATTATAATGTGCCATTATAAACTAATATTAGACTGAACAAACCCCAAAAGTATGTACAGTACTGTATGAGAGCATTCCAAGACTTATAAATCAGTGTTGTATGTGAATGTGAACTTTAAAGGCTTGGAGGTCTGGGTTTGCAGAAATACAGTAGACTAAGATCTTTTTGCTTAAAGTTACACCAATGTAAAATTTGAATACAAAAATTAACTCTTGGCTACCTTTAAGAGAGACCTGACGAGGCTCCCACACCTCCTGGCCAGTTTCATCCAAAAGACCCAATGTGAGGTCTTCAACCTCTGTATTGAGGGTCACCTCAAATGTGGGGTGACAGTAGGGGCCAAAGTCACAGCCAAATGCCACAACCTAGAAAAAAAAACCCAACAATAATTAAATAAACTATTTTAATGTTTCATAAATCTGCTTTCCACATGAAACTGTGGTTTACCTTTGACTGCGATACATGAGGCTCACAGAGTGGTCTGTATTTTTTTCCAGGGGTCAGTTGACATATGGAGCTGCACTGAAGATATGTGCTACCCTGATGTTGTTTCTGCACCTTCATGGTCAAGTGAAGAATATTAGAAAAATAATCATAAGATTGAAAATTCCGTAATTGATTGCCATTAAAATGCTAATTTAAATAAATTGATTAATAAAGATTAGTATATTACCTCTTCAACTGGCACATTTCCTGGTAACAAATGAATGTGCAGCGTTGCCTTTTGTTGGTTTTCCATTATTTCCTTGTAGAAGAGAAGGACTTGGGCACTGATGGGTTTTTCAACAAACATCGATTTTTTTAACAAGCCAAATATGGAGAGACCTTGGAATTTTAAGATCACATGTGTGTTCTTGATTTTCAGTGGTTGAAGGATCTCCACATTATCCTCACCAAAATGTGCCACAGCCAATTCAATCTGGTAATTATCTGGAATGTATGCAGTTGTGATTAGTAGTGGTAATTTTCACAATTACGAGGGGCGTTCAAGCCAAACCAGGACATGTGATGAAATTTCTTGTGAATGAAGGCATAAAACCAGTTGGCATTTACAGAAGATGTCAAGCACAGCATGGTGATGAGACTCTTGGCCACAGAAAAACATTTGAATAGTGCAAATGTTTTAAAGAAGTCCTGGTCGGGAAGGCTCATAGCTTACTGTAGTCATTGCCTGAACATTTGAAGTCAAGTCAAATCAAGTCAAGTAAACTTTTATTGTCATTTCAACCATATACAGTTAGCACACAGTGAAACGAAACAACGTTCCTCCAGGACCAAGGTGCTACATACATGTAACATAAATTTAACAACATAAATTTACAACACAAATTAGTAGAGCATCCTTATAAATAATGCATAAATAATGTACATTGCACAGGGATGTTGCCCTTGCCTCCAACTTCCCCAAATCTCAGTCTGATTCAGCATTTGTTGCATGTGCTAGAACAAAGAGGCTTAGCTGTGGCAGCTTCACCTCATAGCTGACAAGATTTTAATGTCAAATGCCACAGATCTCTTTTAGCGGGCTTGTAAATTCTATGCCTTAGGTTGATTATAATCATAAAACATTAACCTAAAGTGACCTTACCAGTAGCTATCTCGCAGTGTGGGATGTGCAGATTAAGAATTGACTCTTCAGAGCACTTGATGTTGTACAGGGGTCCTGCAGGCTTGAACTGACCCATGCCCTGCAGCTGACTGTTATCCCAAGGCATTATTGTATAGGTCACTTCCCCACTCCCTTTCATCTCAAAGATAAGGTTGGTCAGTTTACAGTGAAACTGCCCAGCATGAGAGCACAGAAATCTGTCACACAAAAGACATAAAGGACAGTGACAACATGAAAATCTGGCTCGATTTTGTTTTTGGTCAACCCATTTCAAAATAGTGTAATATATTAACTTATTTAATATATTAACTAAAATAAGCACATGTGATACCTGTATGCACCGCTGTCAGCACTCTGTTTAACCGGTTCAGGAATGAATACATCTGCTGAGTGCTGTTGAATAGAAGAAACATACGATAAAAATCTGCACTGCAGCATCTATTCACAAGAATATTGCAGAAGAACAAAGAACACAAGTAAAAATTTGTTTGTTGCAGTCAGTGGGCCTTAATATATGGGGACTCAATTATAGTACAGTAGAGACCAAAATGTACATTATTAACATAGAGGCTGAATACATTCATACTAAACATTTTCACAATGCCAAACATTTTTTTCACAACACGTTCCATATGTTAAGTCAATTATAGTATCTCTATAATTTCCAGGAAACACCTCACAACCTGACATTACTACATGAACTACTAGCCCACTACATTCACTAGTAGCATTTTTTGTGTGACCAGAACATGCTTCGATACTCTGGTGATCACCTACAAATCATCAAACCATGATTTGTATATTTGCATATACAGTACACTGATCGGTCATAACATTAAAATCATTGGAGGTTGCCACTGGATCCTTTGGGTTGTTGGGTGGGGCCTCCATTGATCTGACTTGTTTGCCCAGTGCATCCCATGGCCAGAGGTGGGTAGTAACGAGTTACATTTACTCTGTTATATTAACTTAAGTAACTTTTTGAAAAAAATGTACTATGAGTAGCTTTACTGTACTATATTTTTTACTTTTACTTGAGTAAATTTGCAAAGAAGAAACGCTACTTATTACAATGAAAAAGTACTTGAGCAGTCTTTTCACCAAATACTTTTTTACTCTTACTTGAATAATATTTTGGATGACTACGTTTTACTTCTACTTGAGTTATAACATTTTAAAGTACAGCTACTCTTACTTAAGTACAGTTTTTGGTTACTCTACCCACCTCTGCCCATGGCTGCCCAATCAGTCAGGTCGGCGTCTAGACTCTTTGAGAGTCCTAGATGCCACCAATGAATTTTTTTTACAGCTTGGAATGCATAAACATAAAAAAAACACCTCATTAAATTCTGAAATAGTAAATTAAAATTAAAATGGACCTATGTCTATCCACCTGTATTAATATGATCTTAGGAGTAAAAAAACAGATACCCTTATAAAATCATTGTGACATGTACTGCACTGTATGGAAAATTGAGATGAAATATCTTTATCCTCTGTATACATAATGTTTTGGCTTCAACAGTTCATAAAATATCAGCTTATGAATCAAAATAACAAGAAGTGATATTTAAAAACCTTATGTTGACACTATTAAATTTAAATATGGAATATTATGTGTCCTGTCATTGTAAACATTTCTTACTTGTCTAGTGTGAGAGGGCTGAGTAGATATTGAGCGTTTGTCTCCTTCATTACTCCCTATAAAAATACACATACAAAGAAAAACAAAACAGAAACATAATTCATCATGCGCTTGGGTGTACAAAATGTGTTTTTGTCATCTTCTTCCTGTGTATACAGTATGTGGGTTTCCTCTGGGTTCTCTGGTTAGAGCCAGTCTCTTAAAAACATCATTGGTATACTATAATAGAGTTTTCACAAGACAAGTTTTAAGTACATGTTGGCATCGCTGCCATTGCCAGGAAGACCCTAAGTTTGGGAGAGATTGCTTATTGACTCTCCCTATCAGTCAGAGCAGCACTAGCCAATCATGAGCATTTTTTCGCTTACTCATGCAGAAGAGGGCAGATAGTATGCTGCGTTACGCTACAATGGACCATAAGCAACAGTTAAAAAGTATAGCTATCATGCAATAAAGGTAGAAATAGCATAATATTTAAAGCATCATTGTTTTGTAATTAATTGTAGTAGACTCCAAATAATTTTCTGGCCAAAAAAAGGTCACCATTTAAAAAATGTAAAATTATTGGGCTGCACCAAGCTAAGTAATCAACTAAGGGGATTTAAAATTATTGGAACTAGATTAAGATTCCTTCAACACATTATCAAAAACCTGGAAGGATAGTGCTGAACCATCAACATCAGAAAAGAAAAGAATCATGAATGGAGCACTTGTTGAAGTTGCATGGTGGAAAATCAACATTAAAACTCGTAGATATGTATAATAGTGAATGTAAGAGCATTTCCATATGCACACAATGATTGGAACTAAACTCACAGGATTCGGATTAAACATTTGTGTAGTCTTAAGAGATTTGTTAGTGAGGCTAATCAGAAAAAGGCTTCAATTTGTGACAGAGCATATACAGTAGATGCCATTTACAAGCTTTCGAAGGCAATGTTAAGAGTGATTCTGGGAGCATGAGGAATAATTTTCACACATTTCACCGGATCACCATATTGTGTGCTGTAATCAAAGCTAAAAGTGCTTAAATGGAGTGTAAGAAAAATAAATAAATACTGTACTATAAATACATAACATTTCTGAAATATGCAAGCCTAGCATTTCAATATCCAATAGAAAATGCAATAAATATTTCGACAGGAAATTAAAGAATAATTGTAAAATGAGACCTGAGTAGACCCAAAACAACAAGTCAGACAAGATGATGTCAACAAAACGAACACGCAAAAACTAATCAAATGTCAATATTGCTAATAAGGAATAATTGGGGAATATAATAATTCCCCAATGTTGAAATCGTTGCCTTAACTGTACATTTGAACATTTCTGTACTTAAATGCAGTAAAACCTACCAAAATGTCCATGTCTTGTATATCAGCTGATTAAGAGCAAGGTTGTGCAATTTACCAACCTGACGGTAAATGTGCCTCTTGGATTTCAGTTTCTTTTGTCAACATCACCTCCGCTTCAGGAGAGATCACATCTATAAACTGAGTGAGAATGTCATCGGTGACCTGGCCACGGTCCACAGCTGGGATGAAGTTGACCAGGAGATGATCCACTCTTTGCCTTAATTCTGTTAATACTCTGTTCTTCTTCTCCATGCTCTTGTACATGACCTCAACACCCTCATCCGTCAGTGCTGTTTTAATGTCTTTATTTTCTGAGTTACTAGCATCACTCTCATCACTGAACATACGAGGTAAACATGTTGATAAATCTGGTATGCTATCATCAAACCCTTTTCTTCTAGCTTTCTTCTTCTCTGGGTTCTCATAACCCAAGTACAAAGCCTTCTTCTTCCTAAATTAAAAATGAAATAAACTCATTCAGGTGCTCTTAAAATAATGCCATTGTGATGATGGAGTGATGATAGTACCTTTTAGACCTTTTTAAGACAGAGGAGTGAAGCGTGTCAGCTAAGGTATCACCAGAATAGTGGGATGTAGTTTGAATGGATGAAAGTGTACTCTGCTGAGAGAGAAACAAAATGAAGGAAAGCTATAACTGACTGAGATCTTTGACAAAATAATTATATCCTTAAATATCTTTAATAGATTTAAACACTGCCTACTTATGTTTCTGCATTAAAAGTGGGAAAGTATATTTCTAACATCCCTTTCTCCCACATTCCACATTCTGAGTATACACAATGACTCAGTGGTCACAATGATCTCTTTAATATTTAACTGTATTTAAGTATTTCATAGTCTAGCTAACATGGTGATAATGCTCAAAATGCTTATGGGTGCAGTATGTGTGTCCTGTTCTTTCCGCAACACAGCAATATACCACTACGTTCATTACAATATTAATCAACTGACCAATGGGAGCTGACTTGGAAAGCATTCACCTTACCTGTTGTCTCGCTTCCTGGTGTCTCTGCTGGAACTTCTGGGCTTGCTCACTGTTTGTAAGAACAAACACAAGATTATATACTTTATGTACAAGATTATATACATTATCAGGGCTAAAAATTCCATTTCAGACATATTTGAACATTGCCTATTATGATGATGATTTTTATTATTATTATTATTATTAGCAATCTACCACAGTATATAGGATTTTTAAATTAACGATGTGATAGTCCGTAATGGCACGGTGGTGTAGTGGTTAGCAATGTTGCCTTGCACCTCCTGGGTCTGGGTTCGATTCCCGTCCAGGCTCGATTCCCATCTCTCTATGGAGCGCATGTTCTCCCCGTGCTCGGGTTTCCTCCGGGTACTCCGGTTTCCTCCCACAGTCCAAAGACATGCAGATCAGACTGATTGGAGTTCCCAAATTGGCGGTAGTGAGTGTATATATGTGTGCCCTGCGATTAATTGCCACCCTGTCCAGGGTGTACCCTGCCTCATGCCCTAAACCTCCTGGGATAGGCTCCAGGCCCCCCGTGATCCTATACAGGACAAAGCGGTATAGACGATGAGTGAGTGAATAGTCGGGAATGATGTAAAAGACTGACAAAAGTCATACAGGAAACAATTATTTCTAGTTACTGTATTACTGGCAAATGTGGAACCTATTAAATAATGGGGGTAATTTGTATTACCATGTTTTATCTTTTTGTCTTCATTTCTGTTAAATAAACAATGGTACATATTGCCTAATATGTTTCTTCCAGTCATCTCAGGGAGTTTTTCTTGCCACGTCACGCCTGGCTTGCTTATCAAGGACAAACTGATACTTACAGTATTTACACTTTTTCGTTGCATTTTTCTGCAAATATTCATAACTTTTTATTTCAGTAAATGTGCTTTGTATTCATGTTTCAGCCTAATGATGGCTTGCATCTCTCGCAGTCATAGCTCTTTGGATTACATAGCGAGATATAAAAGCAGCAGACTCAAAAGGCAAATGCCACATTTTAAATCAACTGTAAGAGTTGTATTAGTATACATACCTGGCAGAGACATTCAATACTTACTTAACACATAACATATTGTGATATATAAATATAATTACAATAACTTTATCAGTATGCAAAATGTTTGGACCTTACTGTATAACACAAAAAAAATGACAAGTATTATTTCTCACTGCTGTTTATAGGTTTTCCGGTATCTATGTTGTCCATCATTAGAATTCTCAGGTTCTTCTTCATCTGTACAACTCCTGAGAGAATCAAGCACTCATATTAGTGTGCACCAAAATACTCACAAAAATTAAAACACCAACACAAACATAAACACACACGCACAAACAGGAAGAGGAACAAACACACCTGTATTTTGGGTCAAGGTTCATGTGGCAGAGCCACCTTTTAGGAAGCTTTTTAGCATCAATGCCATCTGGAAGTTTTCGCCACTTCAGACAGTCATCACACTGAACCCATTGTCGGTCTGGTTGTTCCCTATAAGTTTAAAAAATCATTTAAATAAATACACTCTTATGTTAATTTCTGTGTGGGGTAAACTTACACAGTATCCTCTAAACGTCCATTGCATTTTGTGTCATGTATAAAAAGGACTTGCTTCCAATATTCCTCAAGCTTTTTCCCAACACTCGACATGGTTCTCCTGCACAGACACAAAATGGTTTTGGACTGAATCTAAAATATGCAGACTGTATACTGTACTATTTAATACTAAATGTAGATTTTACTCAAACATACCAGTATTCTTCATTTTTCTCAAAGTCCTGCTTGTTGTGAATTGGTGTGAGGTGGTTACACACTATTACGCCTATAATGCCTTCTCCCCTGTTGTTGCCCTAGTAAGAGACCAAACAATATAAACACTATGAATAAAACACATTTTTTGATTGTTTACTTCATAAGCTTAACTATGTACTGAATCGGATTATGTACTCTCTTGCATGATGAAGAATTGTGGAAAATGTGCATTATTGCAGGTCATTTTATGGAGAAATAAAGGTAGGTTTTTACTCCAGGGTAGTGGTAACTGGGAATTGCGCAAGAAATATTTTCACTGTGCTTTAAGTTAAAAGTGACAATTTTGTGAATTTGATCTGGCAACCCGGAGTTATGTTCTATGCCACTTGATGTACAGTAGAATCTCATGAGAATGGAAAATCTCGCATGCATTTTGTTACTTTCTCCCTCATGGTCATGCACACGTCTGCATGAAGCCATGAGAAACATTTAAATAAAAGTGAGATACAGTATGTCCGAATGACAGAAAGGCATGTTTTTATGGATCAATTAAGTCAGTATTGTTTTAAATCCATTGAATGAAAAAGGCTTATAGTTGGAAAACACCACCATAAAAGCTTCTTACTTTCTAGTATATGCAACCACTGGGGCACTTTCTGCCTAGTGGTAGCAGCATATGTATTTTCAATGTAACACATTAATAGCGTGTCAAAAGGAAGAATACGTGATTTGTACTGTAGGTCAAATGGTACCACAAGATATGTGCATATGTATGGCGAATGTTCTAAAGGTTGACTTTCATACAATGCTCATGCTAAATTCTTGAAACGCATTATTTACTTTCAGTCCAGCTGAAACTGACCAGCATCCCCGCACAAAAGCTTCAGGTCCAGTTGACTGAATGCATATAATTTTGCAGTTCAATTCAGGATTATTACCTTACTAAAATACTGTTATACCACAAAATCTTTTTTTGTTTTTGACGTTTATCAAATATAATGTAATATATAATATATAATGTGTGCAGAAAATTAAACTTACTCTCTCCTTCTAATTCTGTACAGGGCAGGGAAGTCTGGATGGAAATTTGGAAATGCAAATTAGTCTACTCGGCATGTTTTTGGACTGTAGGAGGAAACCCAGCAAGCACAGAGAGAATGTGCAAACTCCACTCATACAGACTCAAAGAGGTAATCGATCCCTCAGCCCTAAGTGTTTTAAGTTTGTTTGTATTTTAAAAAGGGGACATGGAAATAGTGCAGAATTTAAGTATTGAACATTCACTTTTTTTTGTTATTTTAAATGTTACAAAAAATTCTATAACCTTTTATTTTGTTCCAATTTTAAATAAATAAAAAACTCTTATCCCCCTTTTTTGTTTCTGCATAGTGATGACTGAAGAAACATAAATTAAACATAAAATAAACTGTATGATCCTTACCCTGCGCTGACAGGCGACACGTTCATAAGCTTTGATGAGGCGGTTTTTGTGGTACATCATCAATCCGTAGTGCTCTTTACTCTTTGTATTGTAGCCAAAGGTGATCGTTATTGCTTTTTTCTGAAAGAAAGGCTTAAGGATCTTAAAATAAAATATTTGAATAATTTAAAACATAGCTCTTATGCATCAATAGCTATATTTTTTCTTTCTGTTCTGCCATTTGGCAAAAGGATACAATGGAAGTAAGACAAACAGGTTTGTATGTGTCCGTAATGACCTTTGCTAGAGTTTTTGTAACATACTGAGTTTCCACCTTCTGCCCTTGAAGTATAATCTGCATTCTTGGCTTCAGGTACAGGATACTACAGTATGCCTAAATAAAGAGAAAACAGACTATATCAGACTCCTTAGTTTAATTAAATTAATATTGACTCATTATAAACTGCACCTACAGATTTGAGGAAGAGCTGTTGCCAAACCTTTCTTAGCTGCATATTGAATAATGCATACATGTCTCACTACTGTAAACAGTTGTGTAAAAAGATATTTGAAAAGTCTACTTTCCCCTGCTTAAGTTGCAGAATGCATGATAAGCCATGCAAATCATGCATTTCCACCTTTAATTTAATATAACAAAAAAAAGTTTTTAAAAAATAAGTGTGACCAAAACCAGTAACCTAACTTTGCACACGCTGTATTAATACATTGTTAGAACACTTTCTACTTGTAAAGCAGCGCTCAGTCCTTTTGGAAAAGAGTCTACCAACTTAGCACACCTTTATTTAGCAATTTTCCTCTGTTCATTGCAAAAATGTTTCTAATCTGTCAAAATGTCGAGGGGTTGCTGTTCACAACCCTCTTTTGATAGAAATTCGGCCTGGGGTTTGACTGGTTCATTGCAAAATGTCCATCTTCTTTCTCTGAGTCCCCTTGTTGACTTTGAGTTGTAAAAAACATTGGCAATTAATGTGGGTTGGACCAGTCTATTGTTTGGGGAACTTTTCTAAGGAATCTAACCCATTGTTTTTACAAATTTATATATATTTTTTCCACTTTGGGTGTAGGCAGGTCATATCACCATCAATTTGGCATGCTTCCCCACAAAATGTATATCAAATCTTTCTGCTGCACTCTGAGTTATGAGGATCTGTTTGGTACAACCACTTTGCTCCTGGGTCCTAGCTAACTCATTTTTGATCAAATTGGTTAACATTTTGGGTACAAAACATGTCAATCAAAAATATGGCCTAAAATATGGCATTTTTAAAATTTGGCTGAGGAAAACCAATACAGACTAATGGGCCTACTTCACAATTTATCCAGTTTATGGTCAGCACAAGTAAAAAAAAAAATAAAAAAAAAACTACTACTACTACTACTACTACTTTTATCCTAAGTAGTCTGAGGGCTGTAAACCTTTACCAAAATTACCTTGATTTTTTGATAATTCAATTATTACCTTAGATACAGCTCAAATTCCAGTTGAAAAGGAACACCCCCAAAGTATGAAGACCACAATGCTTTACCATGGATATGGTTTTCTCAAGGTCATAAGTTGTCCTTCAGAATTATGCCCAAAAGAATCTACCTTTAATCTGTTATCTGTGTTTTCCACATTTTCCCGTATCCCCTTTCATGTTTCTGTAGGTTTATCGGTAGCCTTTCTAAATAATTTTCAACTTTTTTTTATCTCATTTGGAGTACTTAATTGATTACATTGTATGATAATATATATTTTTTTACTTTATGCGTTTAAATAGGATTGGTTAATTCTGAGCACTGCCAGATACCCATTTATAAAAGAGTATGCACTCATGCAATCAGGTTAATGTAATTTTTATGAAAAATTTGTTTTCTACAATGAAAACCTCAGTGTCTCCACCAGTGGACACCAAAAATTCAATATTCATATAATATTTGTAGTTTAAATTCTCACCCGTAGTGAATATTCACTTTCAGGCACGGACATGCCACCCCATGCCTGCCGCCTGAACTTCTCCCTGGAGCCATTGTACACATCAACAGGGATCTGGATGTCATTGGGGACCTTGAAGACAAATTCCAATTCTCCTAAAGGTGTTCTGCAGTAAAACAGTTGGAAGATGAAACAATTACAGTATTTTATAATTTCTTACAATTCAATGTTTACAATATAGCTCTTGTTGAGCCGTTTAGTTAGGTAAGCTACCCTGTCTAAAAAATGTCCAGTGGCATTTCGTTTTTTATATCATTAATTATAATTCTATTACATAATGACATAACATTTACAGTGTTAACTACTGTATATGATAGGTCCCTAGTATTAAAATGGCAAACCAGTATTCCATCACACCATTAATCTAAACAAAGCTCCCATATAAAATTGTAATCAAATTCTGCATGCTCACCTATGTAGGTTCCAGATGATGATGCGGGTTCCACTTGAGCTGGTGCAAAACCTATCAATGACACTGAACTCTGAAATCAGCTCTTCCTTGGTGTTAAAAGGAGAGTGTGTCAGGATATCATGAAGACTTTCTGCATGCTCCGGTGCAGCACTGAGTAAACACTGAACTTAAGGACCAAACATATATCTACATAGCTTTCTATCTTTGTTCCCTTAAACTCCCTTCTCATTGGCAAACGTAGAATTATCAGCACATTTATCATACACAACTGCGCATATTCCTATAAGTTTAAGTATGTAATGTACATTAATTATTCATAGTATTTACTTAATATAAAATGAATAAACTAGAGAACTACTGTATGGGCAGTGTAAGAGGTGGTTAGCTAAGACTTGTTATATTTATTTTTTTCCTTCCTATTATATCTTATATCTTGCAGTTATAAATGCTCATGTAAATCAAATTTCATATTATATATTTCTAATCAACATTCTTATGAAGTTAATCTCCTTGTGTCTAGGTAAAGGATATCAGTCTGTTTTGTCTTGGTAAACATAACAATAGGTACTATGACATTTTGTGCTCCAATCTTCTCAAGGTAAGTCTGTGACAGGAGACCCACACACATGGTGCTGGCTTTCTTGGAGAACACAATGGCATCCTTCCCCAAGCGCATTGAGCCTGACTTAAAACCATTACCATAAAGACCCACTGGAACATGTCCTCTTATTGTCTGCTTATCACTGAAACCAAAACTGGGGGAGAGAGAGAAAGAGGGAGAGAGAGAGAGAGAGAGAGAGAGAGAGAGAGAGAGATGATTTGGATGATCTAATTGCACCCTGAAAGACAATGCAGGCTTCATGAACACCCATACCTGAGCATTTTGTGCATCTTGTCATAATCCATGCCTTTTCCATTATCCATGAAGATGAGGCAGTCCTGTTCTTTATATACTGTTTGATCAATCCAGAACTGTTTTGCACTGACATCGGGGTCATAAGCATTATCTGTCATTAGAAAAATACAGGAAAAATCAGATCATACATTTGAATGTTTCATGTTTTTTCAGGAGTGTTTACATTCTTAGTCAGCTAAAAAAGCAAAAACCTCAGTTAGCCTGTAGAAATAAATAATCCATTTAAGCTCTCTAGGGTGCAGGCGTAGAAGTTTCTTAGCACCTTAAAGAATAGTTTAAAGTCCTTCAAACACCTAAGCAGTAAAGACACTAATGGGCTTTCTTCAAAATTGCATTAATGTAACAAGACCAGGACAGGTCCTGTATAGTTTTAACACCAAGGTACCGCTCTGTAGTGCTGTGATTGAAGAAGGGTGAGACATGGCAGACATGTCTCACCCTAAATGTTTATGGTTTGCCTGGAACTCGGAGATCCCTGACACAGGACGTCCCAGCGCCTCAACTTGCTAGTAAGTTTAAAGGAAATTATAGTGTTGAATGCTGTTGAATGTAATAAGAAGGCATCATTTTCTTAGGTCCAGGTGGCTTGGGGTTGTGTGATGTATAAGGGTTGGACTTGAACTGTTTTTTTTTTTTTTTTTTACAGGCAGTCAAATTATTGTGTAAAGTTTAGAATGTGAAAGATTTCAGTTGTTTAGGAAGAATGCTCCAGTATTCAGTGACATGAAAGCCAAAAAGAATTAAGAAGCAGTTTTGACTCACCGATCAGTTCTGCAATAGCACTAAAGGGCCAGGTGTGGCTGGTGGAGTTTGAGTGTAGATATTGTGGACTAACCTTTAAGAGGAAAACAATATGAAAAACAAGTACCTTGACACATAAAAGGGCAAGCAATAGCACACAGCTAGACTATTTTTTTATTTTATTTAAATATAACATTTGGTATTTTTCTCACAAGTCTCACAATGTTCTGAGAAGAACATATAAACTAATTTGACAATTTCAAAAACAAGTAGATTTTTTTGTCTACCAATCTCACCCATTTAGTCTTATAAATTTAGACTGTCGGGCACACTTTTTTTTTCTTTTGTGCCAGTTGGAATTCAGGCTTAGAATAATTTCAACAAAAGGCCAAACTTTTAAAAGCAAATCTCTGCAGCTATTGAAAGCAGCTTTACCTCAGGACAATCAAAAAAAGTGATCTATTTAGTTCCTTACATGCATTAGAAAAAAAGCTAAGATAGTTATCTGTTTCACAACTCAGGTAGGGCTACATTGCAGATTACATTGTACAATATAAATACTGCTCCTAGACACAGCCTACCCTGTCTGAACAACAACCACACTCTCAGTAATGATTAAATGAAAGTGAAAGTTATCTTACAGTTAAAACAAGGGTATAGAATTCAGATAAATTTCACTTCCTAAAAGCTGCTAATTTATCATTAATTATCTATATACTGTATTCTTGTATAATTTTTAAAATGTATTTAAGATAGTTGGTTATAGTTTAGCCTAGTCAAAGCCCATAAGTACTTACAGAGCTTAAAAGTATTCCTCTACTTGTTACTCCTGCCATCTTAATTCAAAACTGCTGTCTACAGTGACAAAGTGAAGAGGAGCGGGAGACTCGTCTGTAGTTTTAAAATACCTGAACAATGCATTCACTTTAATACTGTCTTTTGAGAAACTCCACCCATTGTGGCATCCAGAACAGTCTGTGCGGATTTCTACACAGTAGATGGCAGTGATCACTCAGCTCTAGAACTATTATATATATTTAATTTTTGGGACTTTTTTCTGGCACGCTTTTACTATAAATTATATTATATTGCATAAAGGCAGATTTGGTTGATCTAAGATAAAGGTAAAAGGGAGCAAATTGCATTAATTTACATGTGAGTCCTGTTGTAATTTGCAGGAACTAGAGTGAAAGAACGAGCTGAAGAAAAACTTGCTTTATGATGCTGGAGGAGAGGACATTCTGATGACCGTTACTGATTGGCTCTTTTGAACTGTACCAGAAAATTCAGTTTGCCCATGTTTCTCTGCTGTGTGCGCGCATGCTCATCATGTCACCAACTCACGTTTAAATGAACTTGTTACATTAAACAAATAATCTCGGCAAAATAACCGGATGTCTTTTCTTTCCTGTCTGTATTTTTGAAGATAATTCAGACGTTTTAAACCGCTGCAAATGGAGGGCAAATACACACAACATGACTAATTTTGTGAGACTTCACATAGATTAGCTGTGAAACGATAGATGTGATATTGATTTATTCTCATTCTAAAATATACCTTGTAATTGATTATAGCATGAATCTCAAAAGTAGACTGCCTACTCGTGATACACTATATTGCCAAGAGTATTCACATGTACACATTACTGATAGTTTAGACACCCCTTGATAAATAATAGATTTTGGTGTTTTTTTTTTATTTTTATTGAAAAGATGTTGTCAGGGGTAACCCCTAGAGGGCGCCTAGCGCCCAGAGACTTTGTGTTTGTAGTTCCTTTTGTGTTTAACTTCAGTTCCCATTATGCACCTCGGTCAGGTGACGTGGGCGCTTACCTGAACCGAGTTGCTCATTAGTTTTATTATAAATAGCTTGTTTCAGTTCTAGTTTGTCTTGCATCTGTTGATTTCACCCCGTAAATGTCTGTGAGTTTAGTTCGTGTTTCCCGGTGTCCTTATACGTGGTTCAGTTTCGTTTTCATGTAAAGTACATTTGTTTATTTCATTTCCCTGTTTTCTTTAATAAAAACATAATTTCTTTGAAAACACCTCGGACCTCTGCATTTATGCCTCGCACCCCAAAACATGACAGATGTTAACACAGTCTCTCTTGGAAATGGAAAAATGCACAATATTTTCACCAAACATTGGTACATAGTTACATAGTAACTATTTCATGAATTGAAGAAAAATTAAAAAAATAAGTACATTATTGTGGCACTGTGCAAAGGTTTGGGCACCCTACAGTAATGTACTTGGTAACACCTCCTCTGGCAGTTATCACAGCTTGCAAGCAGGAAAGAGTTAACACGTTAATATCAGATCTATGAGGAAGAGAGCAAGAGAGTAGAAATAACTCCTTTATATATAAAATAATTCTAACAATTAGTGTCTTGTAACACCCCAGCTTTTTATTGTCTCAAGCACTGAGATTAATAAAGTTCTAACGTTAATGTGGTTGCTAACGCTAGCAACCTAGATAAATGCTAGCGTCATGCTGGAACTACAGTTAACAGTTTAGCTTTCATTCAACCTTGGCATTAAGGATCACCTCAAATGTGGGGTGAAAGTTGGGGCTAAAGTCAAATCAAATGTCTAAAGTTAAGAAAACCAAATACACTGAATACATTGTTTTAATGAGTCAAGAAATCTAATGTCTCCACAAATTAAACTGTGATTTACCTTTGGTTGGGATACTTAAGACTCACACAGTGGTGTGTATTTAAAAAAAAATTTTTTTTACCAGGAGTCAGTTGACATATCGAGCTACACTTAATGTATTTGTTGCCCTGATGTTGACTCTACACCTTCATGGACAGAACAATATAAATGAATAACATTTTTAATAGAAGCTCAGATTTGACTTGATCAAGTGTAAATTGATCGGAAGATCAGTGGTTCGATCCCCAGCTCCACCAGGTTGCCACTGTTGGGCCCTTGAGCAAGGCGCTTAACCCTATCTGCTCCAGGGGCATTGTATCTTGGCTGACCCTGTGTTCTGACCCCAGTTAGGCTGGGATATGCAAAGAAAGAATTTCACTGTGCATTATTTGACAAATAAAGGCTTAACTTAAATCACATTATTGATAGTTAGGTAGAAACCGAATTTATCACCACACATTTGGAATAAAATGTCAATAATAATAAACAAACAAATAAAAGTAGATTACCTCTTTAACTGCTACATTTCCTGGCAACAGGTGAAAATACAGTTTTCCCCTTATTTTTGTTTGATAAAAGAGAAGGACTATAGGAGATAGGAGTTTCTAGGAGATGCATTTTTTAACAGGCCAAAGAGGGACAAATGTCTAACTTCTATAAACATGCGTGTTTTTGTCTCTTGAATGGGATTAAGGATTTCCATATTACCCTCACTGAAGTGTCCCATAGCCAGTTCAACCTGAACAGAATACAAACAGAGCGAAGCAATGCATGAGTTGTGAAGGAAAAGCCAAGCTCCATTAGACATGCAAAGTATCTTTGAGTAAGTTAGGCTTAATAAAAATAGATGATTACATATTATGAATCTAATACTATAGTAAATACTACATTGTATACTCGTGTAATTATTATGCTATTGTGTCACTAGATAACTTTGCATTTCAAGAAATTGAAAAAAGCATTCTGTTAACTAGAGACACAAAATCCCATTAACTGTGAAGTTAATAACTGTGAAGAGGTGAAAAGAGCAATAAAATTTTGTACTCAAGTAAATGTACTGTTACAGTACTTCAGTGAAATTTTATTGAAGTACAAGTAAAGTTACCATTATAACTACTACATAATAAATCTACTCAAGTAAAAGTAAAAAGTAGCTCATTAAAAATTTACTCGGAGTAAAAGTTACTGAGTTACTTTTTTTTTAACAGCGGGGGTGGGATGGGGATTCTAACGTAGTTAAAAAAAAGACAAGCAGATATAAATCGCTAACTAGTTGTTTTAATTGAAGGAACACCTTTGCATAATAAAGTTGTTGCCTTTCTTTTGCTTGAAAATCAAAGTGGTCGCTTAAATATGGTGTTATGTCCCAGACTAGGGTTGGGCTGTACAGCAAAAGAATGGTTCGGGTTCTATTTTAAACTGAATGGAAATGGTGGTATATGGCAGATAGAACTAGACCCAGCCATTACCTGATGAAATAGTGACTTTTGTGTTGCGCGCACACACACACACACACACACACACACACACCAGGATCAGCTTCAAGGTAGACCTATGCCAAAATAATAAACAAAATGGTATCTGTATTTTAATAGCTAGGTTACCTGCAAAAAAAATGGACAAAACACAAACAAAAATACAGGTACCTTCCCTAACTCCCCAAATCAAAAACAGTGAATAAATTCCCTCTTCCCAAAATAAATGACAGCCTCTACTACTGGTGAGTGCACAAACATACAGTAAAATTATCTGCAAATATATACAAGTCAATGGAAGGCAAAAAGTCAAAAACAGAATGACGAAATATCACATATTACACAACGAAATATCAAAAATGCCAAAATCACAATCCAAAAATAACCTCTCTCTTTCTCTCTCTCTCTCTCTCTCTCCAACACAATCAACACCTCGCCTACACGCCTACTCTTTCCCAGGATCTCTCTTCGGTTTATATACAGTAGGTAGACAAGGGGAATGTCTATTATCGCCGTGACAAAACGACAGCGGCCAAAATAAATCAGTTGCATTTCAATGTAATATGGAAATGACCGCCAGGTGGCGCAAAATGACATTTTCCATTGTCTCGGTTTTAAAATATAATTAAGTCATAAAAAAGTCATAACAATATGTTGTATTGAATAAATACTACAGTGATGGTAATTTCCACATTTGTGTATTTTATACAACAAACATGAAAAATTTGAAGCAGAGCTATTGATATTTACTGTACAATAATGAGTAAAAAAAAAACATTGAAGTTGAACATTGAAACAAGTTCCCTAGCTGACAATTTTATTTGTACAAAGAATGAACTGTTACATATCCTATCTCTGTTTTTTATCTGTTTATTGTTATTTAAAAAAATACATTCAAAGACATCAAACATTAAATATAGAAATAACTGGAAAATTAGACTTTCAGAATAAAACATTAAAATAACTTTAAAAAAATGTAAGGGTCCACCCCTAGAGAGCATTGTGTGCAAGTTTTTGTTTTTCTGTACTTTTGTTAGTCGACTCAGTTTCCCAGAAGGCACCTCGGTCAGGTGATGACGGAGCTCACCTGAACCGAGGTGGCTCATTAGTATTGTTATAAATAGCATGGTTGTTCCGGGAAACATTAATGGGTCGAGCATTAATACTGTCAGTGGGCATTTGTTTTGATTTGGTTTTATTTTGGTTTTCTAGCCTCTAAGATGTTTCCCCAAGCTGCACTGTGTTCCTGTAGCCTCCAGTGTGTTCCCCATAGCCTCCAGTGTGTTCCCCATAGCCTCCAGTGTGTTCCCCTTAGCCTCCTGTGTGTCTCCCTAGCCTCTAGTGTCCCCTCTTAGTCCCTATTGTCCCCTCTTAGTCTCCGGTGTCCTCCCTTAGTCTCCGGTGTCCTCCCTTAGTCTCTAGTGTCCTCCCTTAGTCTCTAGTGTCCCCTCTTATTCTCTAGTGTCCCCTCTTAGTCTCTAGGGTCCTCCTTTAGTCTCCAGGGTCCTCGCTTAGTCTCTAGTGTCCCCCTTTAGCCTCTATTTGTCACATACACAGTCATACACAGTACGATATGCAGTGAAATGCTTAGGCGACTGCCCGTGACCTTCGAATAAAAGAAAATTTACACGAAATGAATATAATAAAGTAGGAATAGATTTAACTAAGAATAAAATATATGTACAGTAAAAATATACAACTATACCATAAGAAAAATATAAGAAAAATAAAAATATAAGAAAAATATAAGAAAGCCTAGGTGTACAGTATAGAAAAATATGGAATATAAATAGAAATGTCCAGGGGGTGTGCAAGTATGCTGTAAAGTGTTCATACGTAAAGTGACTTGTGCATATAGAATAAATAGTAATGTAGTGTGAAGGGTGTGCAATGATTGTCCCGAATGTCCAAAGAGAGTTCAAGAAGCAGGAGTATGGGTGTGTACTGTAAAGTGGGTCAGTCAGTCTTGTATGGTGTGCTGGTTGAGAGACCGTATCGCCTGCGGGAAGAAGCTCCTTTTCAGTCTCTCTGTATTGGCCTTCAAGGAGCGGAATCGCTTTCCTGACCTCAACTGAGAGAACAGTCCATTATCCATTGTCCATTGTCTATTCAATTCAATTCAATTTCAATTCAATTTTATTTGTATAGCGCTTTTAACAATTGACATTGTCGCAAAGCAGCTTTACACAATCAAAAGAAGCAAGTTTGTATGAAATGTGAATGTGTATGAATCAAAATGATAAGATTGTCATTGATGAGCAAGCCGAGGGCGACGGTGGCAAGGAAAAACATAGTTCAGTATCACAGGAGATGTGCTTAAATTAAAGGAGTCCAGTTTGTTCCAGGAGGCTCAGGTAGACTGTAGGAAATTCCAGTCCAGAACTATCGAATGACTGAAGTCACAGGTTCCCAGAGAACAGCTGTCTGCATCAGTCGAGGACAGGACAGTCTTCATGGAAACCATCCCCAGCCACCACACGCATCCAGTCAGACCACACGGGGCATCCATGCGGCGAGATCTCCAACCAGAAGCAGGACTCCAGGACGAGTTAGACAGGTCCAGAGGGCAGTGGGGTCTGGATCACTGGCAGCTTAGGAGCGACATGTATAGCTCGACAGAGAGACAGGGAGAGGGAAAAGGAGAGAGAGAGAGAGAGAGAGAGAGAGAGAGAGCAGAAGAGAAGGAGAGATGGCAGTTAGGTATGGTCACAGTCAAACATGTATAAGGTGAATGTATATTTAGTGCAAAGTGCAAGCAGGGACACCGGCAACTATATCAACTATAACAGCATAACTAAAAGGGAGAGCCAGAAGGAAACACAGACATGAGGGCTCCCTGAGATGTAAAGCGACCAATCACCTCACCGTCAACAAACCTGAGTGATCAATGAGAGTGGGGAAGACAGCATCTAAACATACCAGTTCACCATAAAACTCTACGTCCATGAGTCCCCCAGATCTGCTCTTTTACCTAAGGTTATCCTATTTACAAAAATGCTTGGCTAAATAAATAAGTTTTTAGCCTAGACCTAAACACTGAGACTGTGTCTGAGTCCCAAACGTTAATAGGAAGACTATTCCATAACTTTGGGGCTTTGTAAGAAAAAGATCTGCCCCCTGCTCTAGTTTTAATAATACGTGGTACTGACACACAGCCTGCATCCTTTGATCGAAGTATGCATGACGGATCGTAAGACACTAACAGGTCACCCAGATACTGCGGCGCGAGACCATTTAATGCTTTATACAGTACGTCAAAAGTAGTATCTTAAAATCTTAAAAAACAGGAAGCCAATGCAGTGTAGATAAGATAGGGGTGATATGCTCGTATCTTCTGGTTTTAGTGAGGACGCTCGCTGCTGCATTCTGTACTAACTGAAGCTTGTTTATGCACCTAGTTGAACAACCAGACAGTAAGGCGTTACAATAGTCCAACCTAGAGGTGAGAAAAGCATGAACTGATTTTTCTACATCATTTAGTGACAGTATATTTCTTATCTTGGCAATTATTATAAGGTGAAAGAAAGCTATACTGGTGATATTATCTACATGTGCTTCAAATGAAAGGCTGGAATATATAATCACATCAAGGTCTTTTACTGTTGCATTTGATGGAACAGAAAGGCCATCGAAAGTTAGTGTGATCAGAAAGCTTAATTCTAGCTGCTTGTGGTCCTATGACTAGAACTTCTGTCTTATCAGGATTAAGCAGAAGAAAATTAATTAACATCCAATCTCTTATGTCCTGCATACATTGCTCAATTTTAGCAAACTGGTTTCTCTCATCTGGTTTTGCGAAGACGTCATAACGTAAAGCATAAAGCATAACAATGAAAACTAATACCATGTTTATGAATTATGTTGGCAAGAGGAAGCATGTAAAGAGAAAAAAGCAGTGGGCCTAAAACTGAACCCTGTGGAACACCAAACTCCACTTGAGAACATGAGGAATATGAGGAATGGTCACCAAACTGGTAACGATCAGTCAAATAGGATCTGAGCCACAAGAGGGCAGTTCCCTTAATTCCTACTACATTTTCTAAGGAGAATACAATGATGAATGGTGTCAAAAGCTGCACTGAGGTCCAGTAATACAAGTATAGTGATGCAACCCTAATCAGAGGCCAGTAGGAGGTCATTTACTACTGTGATGAGGCCTAAATCCTGACTGATACGGTTCATTTATGCTATTTCTATGTAGATGTGAACATAGCTGCTGTGATACTACCTTATCCAGAATCTTGGAAATAAAGGAAAGGTTTGATATCGGCCTGTAATTGGAAAGCTGACAGGGGTCAAGGTCAGGTTTCTTGATTAGCGGTTTAATAACTGCTAATTTAAAGGATTTGGGAACATACCCAAACATACATAACTGTCCTGAGTGAACAGTTCTTACTTTCAACAGGGGTTCTGTTATTGCTGGTACTATCTGCTTGAGAAAATGTGTCAGTATAGGTGTAAAGTTAAATGTGAAATGGTAGAGCTGAAGTAATTCGACAGGGAACAACTGTGACATGCTCAGAGTACGACATCACAGTATGCATTACTCCACTAATGGAGCAAAGGTACAGACTCAACATACAAGCACCATCTGTGACAAAAAGCCTGCATTTAAGTCAAGAAACTGCAGTCAGTAACATGTGAGACAGGGAAGTGCATCGGCTGCTGGTCATCTCAGGGACACTGATGGTATGATAATACCACTCTTTACCTACTGTATATGAAGGACTGGTTGCTGGTTATCATTTGAGTCTGAGTTATTTGATATTTTATGTAATTACTATAGTGCTCATTACAAGAGAAGAGCAGTAACTTATGTTATGCGATGATTGTTGTTTAAGTGTTTGCATGCAATATGATGTTGTGTATTACATGTTTCCTAGATGGTTAATTAAATACTATGTATTAAGCTTAAATAATTTGTTGTTGTATTTGTTTACATTTTATTTAACTAACATTTATTAGAAGTAGTGATGTAACTATTATTTATCAGAAATAGTGATGTACCATTTTTCTGGCTTTTCATTTAAGGTTATCGATCCTCATGTCCCCTGTAGTTGACTATGGCTTTTTTCGAGTTTGAAGCAGAAGTTGATGTGCAAATTTCTAGATAACTCGACAATAGGATCTAATATACAGGTTAACGATTTTGAAGAAGAGATGAATGAAATTAGTTTTCTCGCTTCAAGGGGAGTAAAGTGTTCTAAGTTCTGATGTGACGTGCTTAGTTCATCTGTGTTACTTAAATTGTCTGGTTTCAAAGCCTGAATTTTTTGCCGTAATATTTATGATTTTGTTATTGAAAAAGTTCATGAAATCCTCACTACTGCAAGATGATGTTGTGGAGATTTCTACAGTGGTCTTGTTTTTAGTTAATTTAGTTATCAAAGTTGATAACTCTGGGAGATTATTGATAAAGCTCTGTGTGGTATTTGATGTAAATGTACGTTTAAGGTGGTAGCGCGGTGCTGTGCATACATAATTACTATGACACGCTTTAATCGAGACAAGATAGTGATCCGAGATAACTTCAGACTGTGGAATTGTGGTTATATTTCCTATACTTAATCCGAAGGATAATATTAAATCCAAAGTGTGACCTGCTTTATGAGTGGGTCCTACTACACACTGATTTACTCCTACTGAGTCCAGTACGGACATAAATGCTGTTCTCAGAGGGTCTTCTGGATTCTCAAAATGAATGTTAAAGTATCCAGCAATTAACACTTTGTGTACAGAAACAACAAGGTTTGAGAGGAAATCTGCAAATTCGCAGAGAAACTCCGAGTACGGCCCTGGGGGTCTGTAAATGATGATTAGCGGGATCGACTGAGCTGACTTTATGTTACTATAGAGAACTTCAAATGCATTAAATTTAAATCTGTGTTTTTGTACGATAGCCAGATTATCATTGTAAATGACTGCGACGCCTCCTCCTCTACCAGTTAGCTGAGGCTGTGTCAGGGATAACCCCTAGAGGGCGCCAAAGCGCCCTAAGACATGTTGTGTAGTTCTTTTAAGTTTCAGTTCTATACTTCATTTCCCAGTTCACAACTCGGTCAGGTCACGTGGGCGTGCACCTGATCCGAGTTGATCATTAATCTCATTATAAAAGGTGTGTTTGAGTTCTAGTTTTTGTCTTGCATTTGTTAGATTAAGTTGAAAGTGTATGTCTCGTTTGGTTAATCGTGTTTTGGTTTATTTTACAGAAAAGTGTTTTGTTTGTAGTTTTTCCCTGATTTTCATTTATAAAATAAAAACCATTTCGGTGGAACATCCGCCTCTGCGTTTATGCCTCGCACCGAGAAACGTGACAGAATGCAAGACCTAACAAGAGGCATAGCAGAGGAGCCCTTCCCCCGGGAGATTATTTTTTAGGGGGCAACGATTTATGCGTTGTGGGGAGCCGGCGCGGAAGGTACCCGGAGAACCAAGCGGCGTAGCGGCAGCAGCCTCCCAGAGTGATTGGAGCAGCTTTCGGCGGTGCGCTCTGAGCAACGAAGAGCGCATTCGTGACCTGCGGGAGCAGGTGGCCAAGCTCCAAGGGCTGCTAGCACAGCTGCACCGCGCCGCTGAGCACAGCGTGCCGCCGCCGCTGCACCGCGGCGAAGAGGAGGGCGAGCTTCCGACGCAGCACTGTGCCTTCGTGGACGGCGAGCTTCCGTCACTGCACTGTGCCTTCGTGGACGGCGAGCTTCCGTCACTGCACTGTGCCTTCGTGGACGGCGAGCTTCCGTCGCTGCACAGTGCCTTCATGGACAGTGAGCTTCCGTCGCTGCACAGTGCCTTTATGGACGGCGAGCTTCCGACGCAGCACAGTGCCTTCGTGGACGACGAGCTTCCGTCGCGGCACGGCGCCTTCGTGATCAGCGAACCTCCTCTTCCTCCGCCGCCGCCTTCATGCGCCGCCGAGGATCGCGAGCTTCCTCTTCCTCCTCCGTCGCCGCCTTCATGCGCCACCGAGGATCGCAAGCTTCTTCCTCCTCCACCGCCGCCTTCATGCGCCGCCGAGGATGGCAAGCTTCCTCTTCCTCAGCCGCCGCCGTCATGCGCCGCCGAGAATCGCGAGCCGCCTCTTCCTTAGCCGCCGCCGTCATGCGCCGCCAAGGATCGCGAGCCGCCTCTTCCTCCGCCGCCGTCGTCATGCGCCGCCGAGGACGACGAGCCGCCGAGGACGACGAGCCGCCGAGGACGACGAGCCGCCTGCATCATAAAGGACGGCGAGGGTCTTCTGCATCCGCCGGCCTGTGTCGCTGAGGACGGGGAGTTTCCTGATCCTCCGCCGCCCTGCTTCAACGGGGGCATCAGGCCACCTGAACTACGGGACAAGGGGGCCAGCATCTGGGTGAGGGGGGTAGACAGAGGACCCTGGGGGGGTGCCCTGGACCTCCTGGGGCGCCTCAGGAGTTGCGCCCGTAGAGGGGGGGTTATGTCAGGGATAACCCCTAGAGAGCGCCAAAGCGCCCTAAGACATTTTGTGTAGTTCTTTTAAGTTTCAGTTCTATACTTCATTTCCCAGTTCGCAACTCGGTCAGGTCACATGGGCGCGCACCTGATCCGAATTGATCATTAATCTCACTATAAAAGGTGTGTTTGAGTTCTAGTTTTTGTCTTGCATTTGTTACATTAAGTTGAAATTGTATGTCTCGTTTGGTTAATCATGTTTTGGTTTATTTTACAGAAAAGTGTTTTGTTTGTAGTTTTTCCCTGATTTTCATTTATAAAATAAAATCCATTTCTGTGGAACATCCGCCTCTGCGTTTATGCCTCGCACCGAGAAACGTGACAGGCTGGTGTATGTAGCTGTATCCAGGAGGACTAGCTTCATTTAAAGCTACATACTCGTCCTGTTTAATCCAGGTTTCTGTTAAACATAATATATCAAACCGCTGATCTGTGATAGTTTCATTAACAATAACTGCTTTAGATGCAAGAAATCCAATATTGAACAGTCCTAGCTTCAGATCAGAGGTGCTGGCTGCGCATTCAGTATGATCTGAGTTTGTGGTATCTATGTTAATTAAATTACTAAAACAGACTTTCTGAGTCTTTCTAAATTTATGTTTAGCTCGGGAACAGACACAGTCTCAATATGATGAACCCTGAGTGACGACTATGCAGCTAGCAGACGGTTGGTTTAGTCTGTCTGTCTGCTCCCTGGCCTAGGCTCTGGATTGTCACCGACTAACTATGGCCTCTTCTGAGACTATGTGCTATACTGCAAGAAATGAGAGCAGCACCTTCCCGAGTGATATGGACACCATCCTGCCCCAACAGGCCAGCTTTGCCCTCAAAGGTCTTCCAATTGTCTAAGAAGCCCACGTTGTTTTCGGAGTACCACCTGGGCATCCAGCGGTTCAGCGACCATAACCTGCTGTAAGCTATGTCGTCACGTCTCATTGGGATAGGCCAGAGCAAACTACTTCATCTGACATCGCCTACGCAATTTTAAACACCTCTGTAAAGTTATGCTTGCTAACCACTGACTGACGAAGGCGTATATCGTTAGCTCCAGCATGTACCACTATCTTAGAGAACCTATGCTGACCTAGAGGCCTAAGATTACCTACTATGGTAATAAGCTCTGGCTCCTGGGATACACCTGAACACTGCTGCTGGCGCTCCTAAAGGCCTAGCTAATATCACGTGCCTCAGTATATAACCAGAGCTCTTTCAGGTTTCTCAGCGGGTGCATCACTGAGGAGAGCAAACCTGTTGGACACGTGAAGCACAGAAGAGGTGTGCTCCGGTGGGCTAGCCTTAACGTTAGCTTTGGCTGAACGAGTATGCTGCCGAGACATCACCCACTCGCCCCGCTGTGAGGGCTCTACTGCCGGAGTCGGGGGCTGGTTATCTCCTCCTACGGCACCCAGACTTCCGCTACGGGAATAACGCTGCTCTCGCGCTCACTAACCCTCTCTAAAGTCTAGATGCGCTCCTCTAATGCTGATATCTTCTCCGTCAGGGTGCTAACTAACACACTTATCACAAATAAAATTATCACTAAACATCCTGCACTCTACACACTGAACGAACTGAATGGTAGGCATGATAATGTACCTTGTGCCGGAGTTTTGATTATTTGGTGATGGATTTCCTTGTTGTCAGATGATATGCGCATTCTCTCAAAAAGAGCAAAAAAACTGAAAAAGTCCAGTAGTATTAAAGCATAAAACTAGTTAATATTGTTATTTATTATAAACGGGAAATATATCATTATAAAAATAAAATATAATTTAAACGCTGTTACAAACAAACAAGGAACTTTCGCGGCAACAATACGAAAAACAGGAAGCTATGTCACAGGAAGCTCCTCTAGTGTCTGCCCGTTAGTCTCTAGTGTTTCCTCATGGCCTTCATGGCAGCTCTAAGCCTTCGTGGCAGCTCTTGGCATTCGTGGCAGCTCAAGGAGTCGTTTTATTTGCCTAAACAGTCTGTGTATTTGCCTAAAGAGTCTGTGTATTCCCCAAGAGTCTGTGTACGTTTGAAGAGACCGTGTGTGGTCCTAGCACCCCTGTGTTCACCATAAGAGCCCTGTGTTTGTTTGTTTGTTTTAGTTAAAATAAAGACTTTTTATGTTGACACCCACCCCTCTGCACCTACTGTATGCTTGCCTTCTGTGCCCATGGCGACAAACATCCACTCGAACTACTAGTCAGTCTGCACAGCTAGTTCATGACAAAAAAAGACTCTAAAAATGCTGTTGTTTCTGTAAACACATTGCTGGGTTGTTTATGCTGGGTCAAAATTCTGGGTTCTTTCGTGTACTTTAAACACATTGTTGGGTTGCTCATGTTGGATCAAATGAGATGTAGTGAGTCATTTACAAAGGAACACCTGGTTGGATTATTTTGACCCAACAACTGGTTTATTCTTTATTATCTGGTTTCTCCAAAGGCCTGCAAAATGTTCAAAATATTATTGTTATTGTGTTACAAGTGTAGATTTAAGAGTTGTCTAGGCAAGAATACATGTGTGTACAGCTCAAACCCTCCATCGGTTATTAAAGGTTTAACTATTTAGAAAAAAATGCCCCAAATGAGATTTGAGCTTCAGGAAATCTCCCAGCGATGTGCGCATAACACCGGCCCAGCCTCATCTCAGAAAGAATTTCTAAAAGTTTTCTAAATGAGTGCTATATTTTACTTATAATATTTGTTAATTTAATTTAAATTATGTTTTTTGATCGGCATTGTGATCCTCCTAACTTCCTACGTAGTCTAATCAGCGCTTAGCCGCTCACATAAAGTTACAGAATGTGTCGGGGGGAAAACAGCAAGGAAACTGACTCTGGCCAACTTTAATAATTCATTAATAAATTAGTGATTTCTTTGGTTTCAGCTGTAGTGATGAAGATAATCATGTCATCTCATTATCTCCGGAGCAGTTGATGTGCCAATAATTCACGTTTTATACAAACTACATAATCTAAAATTTGTTTTCCATCCAATTAAATCCAATTAAAAGGTTGGAAGGTTGGAAATCAAAAGATTTTCTTTCTTTGAACTACACAAAGCAGTGTCTTCCCACCTGGGAGTTTCTCCAGCATACTGTATATCAGGTTGATGGACATGAGTGCTCATCTGTGTAACATCTGTACCACCGCAGCACGGGGAAATAAGATCTAGCTCACCGGATTACTGAGTTGATGCTTTGTCCCCACCTCGTGTGTCTACGTGTGTACTGTCACTTTAACACTAATGAAGAGCACCTGTGTACCCCCGTGTGTCTACCTATATATTCCGGTCGAACCCGTAGCACTTTGCCTGTTCACTGTTGTGCACCTTCCGTGTTGTTTGTGTTTTCATGTATGCTGAACGTACAATATCTCCTCTCTATTTCCCCCAGGACTGAGCGGTGTCTGCAGGTGTGGGTCTGTTTTCATGGTGAGGAGTCATCACTCCATATCACATATCGTCCCGGGTCTAAAAATAAAAAAGCGGATGCGGTGTCGAGTTATTATTGTGCACCCGAATGCAATACGGAACCGGAGCCCATTCTGCACTCGTCTCTCGTGGTGGCTCTGATCATGTGGGACCTCAACTCGGAGATAGCACAGGCGGCACGGTCACATCCCGCACCGCGACGCTGCCCTCCGGGGAGGACCTACGTGCCGGAACCACTACGAGAGCGAGTGACAATACAAGCACACATTAGTGTTGCATCCGGACATCCCGGAGTAATTCGGACGTTTAAGCTTCTGGAATCAAAGTTCTGATGGCCGGATATGCGGAAGACGGTAAGAACAGTTGTTTTATCTTGCGCTATCTGTGCGGCGACGAAAAGTCCTCGCCACCTGCCAGTTGGAAAATTAATGCCCTTAGCAACGCCAAACAGACCGTGGTCCCACCTTTCTGTGGACTTTGTCACGGACCTGCCAGTTTCAAAGGGATACACGACTATTTTTGTTGTAGTAGATCGCTTCTCTAAGGGATGCAGATTCATCCCATTCAGCTCCCTTCCATTAGCCTTCCAAGTGGCAGAAACCCTTTTTTCAACAGTGTTTCGTTGCTACGGCATACCCGAAGATATTGTGTCAGATCGTGGTCCCCAATTTATCGCCCTGGAAAGCATTCTTTCAGAAGTTGGGGACCACTGTTAGCCTAACGTCGGGCTATCATCCCAAGTCAAATGGTCAGGCAGAGCGGACTGTCCAGGAATTCGTGAAATAGTTTCGAGCATATTGTAGCAGCCGACAACATGACTGGGCAGACTGCTTAATTTGGGCGGAATACGCGCAAAATTCGCTACGTCACTCCGCAACCGGCCTAACGCCGTTTCAATGTGTGCTTGGGCATCAACCTCCGCTATGTCCATGGGACACCACTCCCACCAAGGTACCCATGGTGGATGGGTGGTTTAAGAGAGCGGAGAAGGTAGGCGATAGGGTATGGCTCTCGACAAGGGATCTTCACCTTAACCTTCCCTGTCGTAAACTCACTCCACAATATATACACACGTGGACAAAATTATTGGTACCCTTCGGTCAATGAAAGAAAAACTCACAATGGTCACAGAAATAACTTTAATCTGACAAAAGTAATAATTTAAAAAAATCTATGAATGTTAAACAATGAAAGTCAGACATTGCTTTTCAACCATGCTTCAACAGAATTATTTAAAAACATAAACTCATGGAACAGGCCTGGACAAAAATGATGGTACCCCTAGAAAATACTGAAAATAATGTGACCAAAGGGACATGTTTATTCAAGGTGTATCCACTAATTAGCATCACAGGTGCCTACAATCTTGTAATCAGTCAGTGGGCCTATATATAGGGCTTCAGGTAGTCACTGTGTTGTTTGGTGACATGGTATGTACCACACTCAACATGGACCAGAGGAAGCGAAGGAAAGAGTTGTCTCAGGAGATTCGAAAGAAAATTATAGACAAGCATGTTAAAGGTAAAGGCTATAAGACCATTTCCAAGCAGCTAGATGTTCCTGTGACTACAGTTGCACATATTATTCAGAAATTTAAGATCCATGGGACTGTAGACAACCTCCCTGGACGTGGCCGCACGAGGAAAATTCATGACAAATCAAAGAGACGGATAATCCGAATGGTAACAAAAGAGCCCAGAAAGACTTCTAAAGAGATCCAAGGTGAACTTCATGCTCAAGGAACATCAGTGTCAGATCGCACCATCCGTCGTTGTTTGAGCCAAAGTGGACTACATGGGAGACGACCAAGGAGGACACCATTGTTGAAAACAAATCATAAAAAAGCCAGACTGGAATATGCCAAACTACATGTTGACAAGCCACAAAGCTTCTGGGAGAATGTCCTATGGACAGATGAGACAAAAATGGAACTTTTTGCCAAGGCACATCAGCTCTATGTTCACAGACGGAAAAATGAAGCATATGAAGAAAAGAACACTGTCCCTACTGTGAAACATGGAGGAGGCTCTGTTATGTTCTGGGGCTGCTTTGCTGCATCTGGCACAGGGTGTCTTGAATCTGTGCAGGGTACAATGAAATCTCAAGACTATCAAGGGATTCTAGAGAGAAATGTGCTGGCCAGTGTCAGAAAGCTGGGTCTCAGTCGCAGGTCATGGGTCTTGCAACAGGACAATGACCCAAAACACACAGCTAAAAACATTAGAATGGCTAAGAGGAAAACATTGGACTATTCTAAAGTGGCCTTCTATGAGCCCTGACCTCAATCCTGTTGAGCATCTTTGGAAGGAGCTGAAACATGCTGTCTGGAAAAGAAACAAGAAACAATTGGAGCAGCTTGCTCATGAGGAGTGGGCCAAAATACCTGCAGAGAGGTGCAGAAGTCTCATTGACAGTTACAGGAATCGTTTGATTGCAGTGATTGCCTCAAAAGGTTGTGCAACAAACTATTAAGTTAGGGGTACCATCATTTTTCTCCAGGCCTGTTCCACAAGTTTATTTTTTTAAATAATTCTGTTGAAGCATGGTTGAAAAGCAATGTCTGACTTTCATTGGGTAACATTCATAGAATTCTTATTTATTATTACTTTTGTCAGATTAAAGTTATTTCTGTGACCATTGTGAGTTTTTCTTTCATTGACCGAAGGGTACCAACAATTTTGTCCACGTGTGTAGGTCCCTTCCCCATTCTATCTCAAGTAAATCCAGTTTCCTTTAAATGACAACTTCCCTCCCATTTACTATTATTTTAACAGCTAAAATAGTAAAATAAAAAGTTTGGTTTAAATAGTTAAAATAAATAGTCATGAGGACATTATAAGATTTGTATTGAAAATTTCTAACTAAAAATAGATGCAGGATTATTTTTTATAGTCTAAATAAAAATGATTTTCTAAACGTGGGCTATTGTTGTTTACTTCCTCCTCTTTAATTTCCTACCTAGTCTAATCAGCACTCAACCGCTCGCATAAAGTTTTCCAGAGCACAGAGGAATTTTGTTTTACTAAATAATATGTACAGAATGCAGTATAATCAGGGCCTCTTATTCCTATTGATCATGTGTTGTTGTTTTAGTGTTACTGTGTGTGGTCTACAATGTCAGACAACATTCAAATGCAAATAATTCACTGCTCCCCAGGTGTGAATCAGCTGTTCTCACCTATACTGTACATTAGGAGAACCCCCCCCTCCCCCCCCAAGACCCTCTTGGATCTGAGTCTCTTCTTAAGACTTGCAGTGCTTCAGGCCTCTTTTTAAATTTGTGTAAATTTCATCTTCTGCGCCTATAATTCACCTTTCGAATTACATCGTCTAAAATTAGACGTCTAAAATAGTTTTCCATTAATTTATATAAAAGCGGTCATTTCGCTTTCTATAAGTGTATATTTTTCACGCCTGTGAGGCAAGTGAAAGTTTCGGTTCATTTTCTAAGTTAGCGAACCCTGTTTACTTTTATTATATTAAAAAAATTAAGGCTATGTATCTTATATAGTTTTTGAACATTAATCTGGCAAACTGATTTTCTGATGCACACCCAGAGTCTGTTTTCTGGCTATGCTAGTGTTACACATGATATAATCTACATTTGTACTGTAATTTTAGTACTGTGATTATGAATTAATTTAACTACAATGTTACACTTGATTTTATCCGCTACTACGTGCAGCTCTAAAGGAGCTGCGGCACATTAATCCTTGAGAGAATGAACCAAGGCCTGAGGCGTCGGTCTATAGTTACTGTATATAGTGCCACTCAGCGGTAAAAGTCAGCAAACATACAAACCCAAATGCTGTCACCGTGAGGCGCGACGGTAAAACTAGAATACCGCTCGTCTACCATCTGTACTGTATGTCATTGATATTCTGGCTATTTGTGGATTGTTGTTCCACACTATTCGGAGACTATTGTTATCATTCTGTGTTTGTTTGCTGTATAATGTTAACTTCAACTGAATATGAGAAAGGATAGACTGAAGTCTGCTTTAAGCTAATAAAATAGTTCATTAAAGTAATGTAATTTTAATGACAGACACCATTGTGTATAAAAATTTTTATTGAATATGCATCTTTATTGTAACACTGTTTTTATGCGTAATCATAGCATGGTTGAATAAAATAGTACGGAAATAATCAACAAATATCTAAATATATATAAAATATAATATCATCATAAAGTACACATTAGCTTAGAATTCATCAATGCATTATTCATGCTCCAGGTCATACACTAAACAAGACTGCTTCTCCTTAAGGACAGCATAGAATTTTGCTTTTGCAGCTCTTCCTGCCGAATGGAGAAATTCGTACAATTTTCTCATTTTGTACTGGTTTGTATTTTCTGCCCCGATCTCACTGTACATTTCGTCTGAGATGAATCCGTTGGTTTTTAGAGTGTCTGCTATTTCCATTACTGTTGAAACTCTCTGTATGAGCTTATATCTGTGTTTATCTACAAATTCAGCACCTAAAAAACAGATTAGCATGAAATTATAACATGTGTACCGCTGGCCTCTTTCAACAGAATTTATCAAGTTCATTACAAGTTCAGTTATTTTGTCAAACCAAATGAATTTTAAATAAAAAAGGTTTTATAAATGATTTTATAAATGGATCATAAATTAGAAATAGTTTCTGTTTGTAACAATTTATTTCGAGGTGGCTCATTAGTTTCCTTATAAATAGCCTTCCTAAGTTCAGTTTTTTGTCTTGCATCTGTTTTGGTTAAACTGCCGTTTGTTATCATACCCCAGATTTTTGGGTTTTGCCATAGTTCCTGTTTTTAGTTGTCTTACTTACTTGTGTTTTATGTTTGTTCATGGTTAGAGTTTGTTTGTGTATGTTTTGTTGCAATTATTAAAAAATTTAACTCTTCACCTCTGCGATTATGCCTTGCCTGCAAACCTACCACAATCGTGACAAATTAAGTAAATAGTTTGTTAAAATATTAATAAGGGTTTCAAAGTGTGTAATAAATAAGAAGACTGCAGGGACAGACCTTATTTCATCTTTTTTGATTTGATAAATAATTGTAAGAAAAAACTAAATTCCAACTGAAATGTTCTGATGCACATTTTACTTTCCTGGAAAAGAGCATATAGGCATTTAAAATAAATAATGCAAAGTTCAGTGCAAAGTCTTACCTTCAAGAATTTCAGATACAATTGCTTCTCTATTATCAGCTGTAGGAATAAGACAGAAAATGTATGGATTTCTGTGTTTGCTGTGATAGGCTGAAAGTTACACTAATGATTTCTGTAAAATTAGAATACAAAAATGAACTCTTGGCTACCTGTAAGAATCACATGACGAGGCTCCCACACCTCCAGGTCAGTTTCATCCAAAAGACCCAACGTGAGGTCTTCAACCTCAGAATTAAGGATCATCTCAAATGTCGGGTGATAATTAGGGCCAAAATTAGGGACAAATGTCTCAATCTAAAAAAATCAAATACACTGAATACACTGTTTTCATGTATCAAAAATTCTAATTTCTTCACAAATGAGACTGTGGTTTACCTTTGGCTGGGGTATGTAAGGCTCACAGAGTGGTTTGTATTTTTTACCAGAGATCAGTTGACATAAGGAGCTGCACTGAAGATATGTACTGCCTGGATTTTCTTTCTGCACCTTCATGGTCAAGTGAAGAATATAAAATAGTTTAAATAATAATAATAATATAAATTTCATAAATTATATTCTCAGTCAAAATGTTTTATTACAAGAAAAGACATTGTCTGAAACTGCAGCATTTTTCATTAGGTTGCACATATGAACATCTAGAATAAAATATTAAACTTCTAATTTAAATGAATTGATTAAAGTATGTTAGTAGATTACCTCTTTAACTGGAACATTTCCTGGCAGCAAGTGAATGTGCAGTTTTTTCCACCTTTGTGTTCCAATATTTTCTTTGTAGAAGAGAAGGACTTGGGCATTGTTGAGTTCTCCCCCAAAAATTTTTTTAAACAAGCCAAATAGGGAGAGACCCCGGACGTGTAAGATCACATGTGTGTTTGTTATTTTCAGGGGCTGAAGGATCTCCACATTTTCCTGACTAAAATGTGCCACAGCCAGTTCAATCCGGTTGTTATCTAGAATACATGCAGTGGTGCAAGAGCTAAGAAGGATGAGACAAATCCTAGCAGACATGCTCAAATATCCTTATGTAAGTTGTTTTCGTAATTATTATGGTATATATCATCATTACATATACAGTGGTACTTGCGCATATGAACTCCCCACCAGAACTGAAATTTTGCAAGAAATTTGAGTCTACATAATGCATGAAGCATTTTCGTCATATGAGCGACTGAACCGAGCTGAACTGTGCCCCGGTTAAGTTGTGCGTATGTCCAGAAGACAAAAGCCAATGCATCAGTTGAAAGCCAAGCAATGCGAGTTTACATTTTTTTTATGTTTTTTTTTTTTTTTTTTGCATTTTTTGAAAGATTTAGTGAAAACAAGAGCAAGAATGGGGTCCCAAGAATGTTGTCAAAAAAGGTTTAATGTCTATTTATTTCTTATTTATTACTTCATCTACATGTCTTTTTAAAATGTTTTGAGTGTTTTTATATGTAAAACTATGTTTATAGTGCTGGAAATTGGTAATATTTGTAAAAATTTTGGATGGCTGGAACGGATTACCTGCATTTACATTATTTCCTATGAGAAAATGCGAAGAGGTTGAGAAGAACTCACCTCTGGAACTGATAAAATTTGTATGCAGAAGTACCACTGCACTTTTGAGCAAAAACATTATGACCACTGGGAAAAAAAAGCAAATAGCATTGATTATCTTATAATAACAGAACATCAAGGTCAAGGTCTGGGATATATTAGATCATAAGCGAACATGTCAGTTTTCATGGTCATCATGTTGAATGCAAGGGACTTTCCAAGGTGTAAAATGGTCAAACCATTATGGCTAGAACTATGTCAGCATCTCTAATGACAATGCACAATTTATACAATGTTCATAGACGGTTTGAAGAACATGATGAATAGTTCAGGGTGTTGCCCTGGCCTGCAAATTCCCCAATTCTCTGCCTGATTCAGGATTCGCCACTCATAGCTTACAAGATCTAAAGGATCTGTTGCTGACATCTTGGTCAGCATGCAAAGGACCAACAGCACATTAGGCACATTATTTATCATTAATTGCCTAATGTTTTGGCTCACTGGCATATTTGACAATATTTTTGTTGTTAATATATCATAATATAGCTAATATAATATAATAATAATAAGAACAATATATATTCTTATATAAATAATAAAAATAATAACCCAAAATCTTACCAGTGTGTATCTCGCAGTGTGGGAGGTGCAGGTAAACAACTGAATCTTCAGAGCACTTGATGTTGTACAGCGGTCCTGCTGGCTGGAACTGGCCCATCCCCTGCAACTGACTGTTATCCCAGGGCACTACTGTGTATGACACTTCCCCACTCCCTTTCATCTCAAAGACAAGGTTGGTCAGTTTACAGTGAAACTGGCCAGCATGAGAGCACAGAAATCTGCCATGCAGAAGACATAAAAAGAAGTGACAACATGAAAATCTGGCTTGATTTTGATACCGCCCCCTCCTCCCTAACAACACTCCTTCTATCTCTCTGAGATAGAAAAAAAGTCAAAATATTGTAAAATATTTTTTTGATGGACAGACTAAAATAAGCACATGTGATACTGTACCTGTACGCATCCCTGTCAGTACTGCGTTGATCTGGTTCAGGAAGTAATACATCTGTGACTGCTGAGTGCTGTTGAACAGAAGAAACATACAAAAAAAATTTGCACTGCAGCATCTATTTACAAGTATATTACAGAAGCATGAAGTAAAAAAATATTTCTTGCAGTCAGTTGACCTCAAAATGTGGGGATTCAATTATAGTACAGTTGAGACCAATAATATACAGTCACCCTGAGGCTAAAGATGCCCAAACAAAATTTTTCCACACATTTTATTTCCCATATATTCATGTCAATTATAGTAGCTGTGTTATTTACATTAAATACCATAAGATAGAGATGGGGAAAAGAAGCCATTTACAGTAAATGCAAGTGGAAAATCCTTCTCAAAAGAGGTGGAAGTTTTTGGTACAACCTGTCTCCTATTTTTTATGCTGCCCTTGCATGCATCACAAGGAAGATCAAGGGCTCTTCACAGGTTCCCTAGGAAAGCCACGCTTAAGAACTCCCCAAACCTCTCTGGTCGTTTGAGCTTAATGACGCTCCGTAGTCTCTCTCTATTGCTGTTTCGTCTTAACAACTCTGTCCCCTACTCTCTAGTAACTCTCCTTCCTACTCTCACCTTCTCTATTGTTCACATAATAAGCATTTTTAGACAGGGGAGGATACTTTGGCCATGGAGGATACAAAAATGTTAGTATTACTACAGTGAAGTATTGAGGGAAGTTTAAATTGAACATGTTTCAATTAAAAAATCTTTTTTAATAAATTGGTAATCACCTACAGATTTCAATCAAATTCTAAACTAAGACATTTATATTTGTATTTATATTTTCCCACTACAATTCTTAAATTATGACCTTATAAACGAGGGGTACTCAAATATAAATTTGAAAGGTCATCTTACCAATTTTCCATTCAGTCCGAGCTCTGGAAAAGTTCCAAATAGATAACTACAAAAAAAAGGCAATCCCAAAACATTCGAACTATACACAAAAAAATTACATGGTAGACAATTTACTGTGAAAGGGGACACCTTCTTTGTGCTACCAGTTGTTTGAACTTGAAGGCGGAGGCACTGATGTAAAATTGTGAAGGTGCTACGGTATGTGTTTTTCACCATGTTCATAGTTGAAAAGGCAGATTCACAGCAGGATGTTGAGGGAAACTTTGTGAAAATTTGAAGGGCCATCTTCTGCAGGAGAAGAACACCTGTTGCAGTAACCATATTTGTCCAGAAGGTTACATGGTCAAAGTGAGATTTCTGCAGTGCTAGAGTGAAAGAGGGAAATCTTCAAAGTTTGGACATTTTTAATCAGCTTGTCCAGGAATTCAGTATAATTGTGATGGTGATGTTTTCCTGCAGTCTGGTCAGGAAAGGTCATTAAGATGTGAAATAATGTTAGTTAGAAAAGCAACCATTTCCATTTCCTTGTCATTCTTCATGAAATCCACAGATGGTTTGGCTTTTGCCGTTCTGATCTAACAGAATTTTTTCCAGCTTTTTCCGCAGTGCCCAAAAATGCTCCAGTACCGTGCCTTTACTAAGCCACTGTTGTGAGGGAGCAACTTGTCAAATGTTGCATTCACCTTTATTAGAACTGAGCACAATAAACAATGTTGCAGAGCAGAGGTTGCTCTCAGATAGTTGACTAGTCTTACGACTGTTGCCATGACACAAAACCATCTGGTGAATTATTCAATGGTATGCCATGAGGTCAGGGTGGTGAGTTCTCAAGTGTGACACTAATCCCTCATACACTCTTTCTACTTCAGCATCAGAGAAGGTTTTTTTTTTTGTATTTTTCCAGGACCCAACTCTTAGTGAGGCTTCCGTTGCCCGCTCCGTTGTGGGGCTGATCCACCTATTACACTGCTTGTAGCTTCATAGGTTTCACAGATTTCAACTGGTTTATTTTTATAATCCTGAGTTTTGTGGGTAATTTTGTTCGAAATGTGCATTCTTGGTTTCATAATGGCGTTTCACACTACCTCTTTTGAGACTGCTACCGTCTCTATGCACATTAAACACATTGGTTTTCGGTTTCCCACGAGAAGCACAAATGCATATTTTTCTCTCCACTCACTCTTAAATTTGCGTTTTTCAAAAACAAATTTTCTTTTCTTTATTATAATATAAACGAGTACCAAGTACCAAGTATCATTGAGTATAATGTGGCATGTGTCTTGTTTGCTGAACCAATGGTTCTTCTCTCTCTCTCTTTTGCAATGTGGAATTGGGGGTAATTGTCTCCCATGCTCGGTTTCTGTGTGTGTCCGTCACTTGTACAGTCAACATCTGTTTACTATAACACTGTGATCACATGTGTGGGCATAAAAGCATTTTTTAGCTGCAGTTGGGGTTGAAATATCCAAACAAGAGATAGTTCCAGTAACAGACAGTCTTGGTCGATAGGCAGGACGCTGGGGTCAGAGCTGATAGATCCAAAACATATGAGAGTCTGAACCGCGAGGACAAGATGAGTTTAAAGGAATAAAACAGGATCAAGATCGATAGACAATGACAAAGAACACTGTGTGAGTACTGGGCAAGAATACACAATAATCTGCCAAAAAGTAGCAGTTTTTAAGAAGTGATGATACCAAAGTGGCCACAACAAGGTCAAGGAGGCGACTCATGCACTGAAAGACTATGGGCAGACTATAGCATGGACAGGAGTGAACTAGTTTGTTTAAGGTATAGTTCGTGGTGTAAGCGTGGTCTGACATGTCATGACTATTAACTGTGTGTCTATTAACTGTTTTAAGAATTTCTTTGATGTGAAAAAGATACTGTATATACATGTCACATGTACTCTATGGTATGGTTAAGTTACATGAAATGTGTGGAGTTGTGGAAAATTGAGATTGAAGATCTTTATCCTAGGTGTCTGAAAAGTCTTGGCTGCAACTGTACATAGAAAATAACATGAAACTTATGAATCAGATTAACATTGAATATTACTTAAAAACCTTTTTTTATTAACTTATTATGTGGTAATCATGAGCAACTCTTACATGTCCGATGTGAGAGAGGGGAGTAGATGTTGAGCATTCTTCTACTTCACTCCCCATAAAGAGAAAAACAAAACACAAAAACATAATTAATCCTGAGCTTGGATTCCCACCCACCATCAAGGCACTCCCACATCAAGGCTACTACCAAACAAGGGAGGGGCGAAGTCTATCATGTGTTTCATCTGAGTCACATGATGCAATGAACTGCTTTGTTTCGAACTGCTTAATCACACACCGTTGGGAGCGCCGTAACACATTCAGAGAACAGCAATATCCTTCTACTTGCATAAGCTCACAGACTAGAGCCATTATTCATGCGAATCCCTCCCCTCTGAGAGAGCTTGGCCAATCAACTCTCTTTGGGCCTCCCATGCAAGAAGCTACAGCATCAACTGGGGTTCGACCTTGTGAGCACTTTAGCATTGCGCTACTGGGCACCCAAAATGTGTCACCACCAGGCAAATTTAAAGTAAATGTTGGCATCGCTTCCATTGCCAGGAAGACCCTATGGGTGGGAGAGATTGCTTATTGACTCTCCATGTACTGTATGTCAGAGCAACAGTAGTCAATCTTGAGCATTTCTGAGCTTACTTATGCAGAAAAGGGAAGATACTGAGTTTTATTTCTCTACAATGGAGCATGAGAAACTGTACACACGGACAAAAATCCTTTGCTCGAAGTGCCAAAAGGTGAGCAGGAAATCTTTACATTGCTCCCAAACATAATTTATGTATTTTTCCCACTATATTAAACACTTCCTGGCCATAAAAAGGTCACCAATTCAGAACTGTGAAATTGTTGGCCAGCATGAAGTAAAGAAAACAACTAAGGAGATTTGAAATTACTGTACCTAGGCTATGAACCCCTCAACACATAATCAAAACCTGAATGGATAGTGCTGAATTATCATCTTTGTTGACGAAATATAAACCAATCACGAATGGAAATCATGAAAACACTTCCTGAAGTTGCACGGTAAAAAAAAAAAAATCACACATAAAAACCATAGCTATGTTTAACAGAGAAAGTAAGAGCATTTCCATATTAACACAATTTAGCACTAAACTAGCAGGATTGGAACTAAACCGCTGTGTGGCTATAATAGGCTTGTTAGTGAGGTTAATCAGATAAAGGCTTTAATATGCGATAAAGATTCTACTATGCAGCAATAAGAAAGGGTCGTGTGGTCTGATGAGTTCAGATTGACCATGTCAATGCGATGACCTTATCAGAGCGACGAGTGTATCAGGGAAAGAAGGTTAGCACATAATGCAAGGCACCCATCACACTATGCCCACTGTACAAGACTCCTACTGGTGGTAATGATAAAAGTGGTTCTGGGAGCATTAGAAATCATTTTATCATATGAACACATTGTGTGCTGTAATCAAAGTTAAAGGTACTTGAATGAAATCATGGAGTGTGTGACTTTTTGTTTTGCTCAGGCAGTGTAATTTCCTGAGCTATAGATAGTTTTTTTTTTTCTTAAGAAAAAACCCATTATAAATATATAACATTTCTAACCATATTGTGTTTCAATATCTAATAGATAAATTATTAAATATTTTAATGGGAAAATAAAGGATCATTTTAAATGGGAAAGTCAGAAAAGACACAAACACACAAACTAATCAAATGTAAACATTGAACATGTTTGAGTTCCAATAAGGAAATAGCTGCCTTAATTGCACATTTTTGTACATTTGTACACATAAATGCACTAAAATCCACCAAAGTTTAAAATAAAATATTTAAAAACCGTATGATGAATCAGCATATTAAGAGCTATGTTATGCAATTAACCAACCCGGTGATAAATGTGCCTCTTGAAACTTTGCTTCTTTTTCCAACATCACTTGCTCTTCAGGGGTCATCACATTCATAACATCAGACAGAATCTCATCTCTGACCCTCGCACATTTCAGAGCTGGGACAAGGTTGGCCAAGCGATGTGTCACTCTTTTCTTTAGTTCTATTAATCTGAGGCTGAGAAGGTTAGCAAAATTAAGAGAGACACTCCATTAGAGTTATCAAGTTGCAAAGTAGATCAGGACTATGGCTTTTATCTCATGTGTTAGAAAATGTACAGTATGTTATCTACAGTATGTTATATTATAAACTGCACAAACTATCATATAAAATATTAAAGTGATCAAGGCTGAATTGAATGATGCTAACTGGAATTCAATAGCAGAGCTCTTACTGCGATGGCAAGTGTCCTTTCTCACTCCCTGATTCCACTTTCCACGTTCCACTTTCTGGTTTGGAGGCTTCTGTTGAACATGCTGAACAATCATTTACACTGAGCTCTACATTTTCACTTTTCATTTTTATTTCTTCAAAATCTTGTTGCAGGCTCTCAAAGCAGTTTGACAACATGCACTCATATTCTAGACTGTCCATCTTTGTTTCCACTCCCTTCGTGAACAAAGTAAAACATAATATAAGAATTACAGAAATACAGCATCAGTCATACTTATTGTATTATTATAAATTAATTGTATTTAGACTAATAAGTGTTGAATATTTGTCAATTATTATCTTAACTTTGGCACAACACAAAATATAGACAATTTAGACACTCACCTCGTTCTTTAACTCCTTTTTGAGCTCTATAATCTTATCTTGGAGGTACCTTACTGCCTCTAAGACCTGCACATACAGCAGTTTGCACTTGTTCTTGTCGTCAAAGCTGAAATGAGGCATTTGATTGCCCTCCTCCTTCATGATCTTGTCGATCACCTTATCAGCCTCATTCTTTACTGCAGTTTTAATGTCTTTACATTCTGCTTTACTAGCATCACTATCATCAAGACCTTTTTGTCTAGCTTTCTTCTTCTCTGGCTTCTCATAACTGCAGTCTAAGCCTTTCATCTTTCTGAATTAAAAGTGAAATGAAATTATTCAGATGATCTTAACACAATGCTATTGTGAAGCAGCTTGAGACAAAAGGAGTGATGGAGTGATGAAGGATGTACCTTTTAGGAACAGCTAACTCAGGGGAGTGACGAGTGCCAGCTGAAGTAGCACCAGAATGGTGAGGTGTAGTTTGAATGGATGAACTGGATGTAAACGTGCTCTGCTGAGAAAAAAAAAAGCATGAAGGAACACTAAAAACAGAGTGAGTATACACACACAGTCTTATGCAAAAGTTTACGCACCCCTTGGTAAATAACAGACTTTGGTGTTTTATTTAAATTGAAAAGATGCTAACATAGTCTCTCTTGGAAATGGAAAAAATGCACAACATTTTCAGCAAACATTGATACTTAGTTACTTCTTATACCATAAATTAAACAAAAATAAAAAGGAAAAACATTATTATGGCACTGTACAATAGTTTGGGCACCCTAAGAGTTCCAGAGTCTCAGATTCTTTTTACAAGGTTTCAGACCTTAGTCAGCACGTTAGATCTGATGCATGGTAACAGCTGTCATTAGTAAATGCCAGTTTCAAAACTTTACAAATACTTTGACTCTTCAAAACTTGTGCACACACTTGCGGACACTCAACAACCATGGGTTCCTATAAGCAGCTGGTAAGACTCTGAAAATGAAAGTTATTGATGCACATAATGCAGGAGAAGGCTACAAGGAGATACAGTAGCAAAGCGCTGTCAGCTTGCAGCTTCCACAGTAAGAAATGTAATTAAGAGATGTCAGTTCAGGAGGGAAGAATTCCATTAATACCAGCAAATTCTGGAAGCAAACATCACACCATCTGTAAAAAAGCTGAAGCTGAAAAGAGAATGGCTTCTACAACAGGACAATGATTCTTAACATACCTTGAAATCCACTATTGAATACCTCAAGATACGCAAGCTGAAGGTTTTGGAATAGCCATCACAGTCCCCTGATTTAAACATCATTTATTGGTAGATCTTAAAAGAGCTGTGCATGCAAGATGACCAAAGAATATTACAGAACTAGAAGCCTTTGCAAGGAAGAATGAGAGAAAATCCCAAGTACAAGAACTGAAATACTTTTAGCTGGCAATTAAAAGCGTTTGCAAGCTATGATATCTGCCAGAGGAGGTGTTACTAAGTACTGATTATGTAGGGTGCCCAAACATTTGCACAGTGCCACAATAATCTTTTTATTGTTTATCTTTGTTCAATTTATGGTATGAGAAGTAACTATGCATCAATGTTTTCTGAAAGTTTTGTTCATTTTTTCCATTTTCAAGAGAGAATGTGTTAATCATCTTTTCAATAAAAAAAATCACCAAAATCTGTTATTTATCAAGAGGTGCCCAAAATTTTGCATAAGACTGTATATAAACACAATGACAGTCTGTTAGATGTTTAACTGTATTTACATATTTCACAGTCTAGCTAAAATGGGGATAATGCTCAAAATGCTTGAGAACAGTATGTTCTTTATTCAACACAGCATTCAGAGTCCAATGCACATCTCCACTAATTTGATTACAATATTAATCAACTGACCTTTTAAAGCTGACTTGATAAAGAAAAGTAACAATGGAGCTCATCTTATAAAAGCAATGCACACAACACCTGTTTTCTGATGTTTTGCTATAAGACAAACATCTCCACCCCAGGGCAAAAATATTCGGGACTAAGAATAAAGTATTCAGGACTAAAGCCTAACAATACCACTGGTCGCATTGCTAAGCAGATTGAACGGTAACTGTAGAACATTAAAAAGATTTTAGAAAATAATATTGCATTATTATTTTCATTGTCTTTATTAGTGTTAAGATTAAATTTAGGGACCCCTAAAACAGGTCTAAAATCTGTTATGCTCATACAGTACTGTGCAAAAGTCATTGGCACAATGCTATATGCGGTACCAATTTTATTATATATGTTGATCATGTCTGCATAATTATGTACAAAATCATTCACTATTTAACTTTACTGAACTTGTTGGAGAATATGAGTTCTTCTGGTAACTTTGTCACACTCGCTCCTTTCTAGTTTTATGCAAATCCCAGGAGCCTACATTAGGTTTTTTGTTTCCATCTGAAAACTGGTCTGTCTTATAGTATATTTTTTTTCTTTACAGCCATGCAAATATTCTCCTACAATGTTATTTATTTATTAATTTTTAAGTTATATATTGAAATGCTGAACGATTTTTTACATAATTATGCAGATATGTTAGACATATATAACAAAATTGGTACAGCATATAATATGGTGCCTAAGACTTTTGCACAATACTCTATAGGAAAATAAGTGCAAAGACTGAGCAAAATATTTTTTTCTTTTTGCTTCAGACAAGTTTATGGCACAAAACCTAGGCTTTTAACACTTACTCTCTATACTTCTCCAAACTGAATATCTAAAAAATACACTGTTGTGTAAAACCTTAAATACAACCTTAATAAAACAGTGTGACATTACCTCATGTCTAGTGTTCCCCTGCTGGTGTTTCTTACTGTTTTAAAACACATACATATGATAATATACTGTACTGTCAGGTTCATAAATATTTAGGCACTGAGAAAGTGATACAGTGGAACCTTGGCATACAAACACCCCACCTCATAAATTTTTGCTCTAAGAGCTGAAATTGTGCAAGAAATTTGATTTGACATACAAAGCACCATGGGTCCCAAGAATGTTAGCTTTATCTGCACTACACAGATTATCTGCATTTACATTATTTCCAATGGGAAAATGCATTTCACAATCTGAAATTTCACCTTAAGAACTCGCCTCCGGAACGGATTAAATTTGTATGCCGTGGTACCACTGTTCTTACTTTTATTTACAAGTCAAGTAATTGATTATCAATAAGCATTGAGCAGAAGAGTACTGTTAGTTATCTCTTAAAGTTGAAAATTAACAAATTAAGCAATTTGAAATATAAAAGAAAATTTGTACTTTTACTCAAATGGAAAATTAGGTTCTTTTTTCACCGCTAATTAAAGCTGTAAGTCTACACAGTGAAGTCACATTAATTACCTAAGTCCTCTTAGAGTACACTGGTGACAGCTAAAATACCAAGAACATCACCATGGTCTAAACATTTTTAGACCAGATTGTATAATATCAAAATAAATGTATTTTAGAAGAATTATTTGTTGCAAATGACAGGATTTATTCCTCACTGCTGTTTTGGGGTTCCTGTGTATATAGATAGTTCATCAGCAGAATCCCCAGGCTCTTCTTCAGCTACACAAGTCCTGAGAGAATCAAGCACCTAATATGAGTGTATAGGCACGCATACACGCATGCACGCACACACACACCACACACACACACCACACACCACACACACACACACACACACACACCACACACACACCACACACACACCACACACACACACCACACACACACACACCACACACACACACACACACCACACACCACACACAAGTGTCCAGATACACATATACAGTACACACAAGGCCAAACACACCCAAACGTGTCCAGATACACATACAAGCACATGGACGCACATTAACAACACACACAGGTAGAGAAACACACACACACACAGGAAGAGAAACACCCACCTGAATTGAGGGTCAGGGTTCATATGACAGAACCAGACTTTAGGGAGCCTTTTAGGATCAATGCCATCTGGAAGTTTTCGCCACTTCAGGCAGTCATTACACTGAACACGGTTTTGATCTGGTTGCTTCCTGTAAATCCACACCATCATTTATTAATGTTTATGTAAATATGCATCTGTGCCAGCCACCAGGATTTGTGTCAGCACACATGCAGAACACATGAGAAACATATTAAAAATGTGTTTTATATCTGATTGCAGCTTCTGCCCGAATGAAAGTAAAGAACACATACAAAGAGTTTTGGCTTCTGCAAAATCAAAGTCATTTTGTAATATTAATAATAATACTGTATTTTGGCCAGCAAACTAACATATGTGGGTGCTTGTGTGTGTGTGTAAGAGAGAGGGACTTTAAAACTTACACAGTCTCAGGTTTAGTGAAGTTTGTCTCATACGCATAATGATAATTCTTCCAATACTGCTCAAGCTTTTTACCTACATTCAACATGGTTTTCCTGCCCAAACACAAATAGCATACTTAACTGTGTAAACAGATCAGTCGAAAATAAACAAATCCGTCTAAAATATTGTACTCTGTATTATATTCAATATAGTCTACATTATTCTATCTCTATATACAAAATATATGTATGAAAGTCATAGATCATCTGAACATGTTACTCAAACACACCTGTACTCTTCAGAATAAACAAAGTCCTGCTTGTTGTGAGTTGGTGTGAGGTGGTTACACTCCATCACCCCAATAACTCCCTCTCCTTTGATGTCGGCCTGGTAACAAAACATGCAGAAATGAAGAGTAAGAGGGCAAGTACAAAATTGGGAAATTGGGTGAACCTTTTTCCTTTATTTTCAATTTTATTTATATAGTTTTTAACAATGGTCATTCTTACAAAGTAGCTTTACAAAATTAAAAGAAAATTATTGAAATGAGTATGAAAATGTAGGCTAACATCTAACCTCGGGTACAATTGACTACAAACCAGTTGCCACATTTACAACCATTGTTACCTGCAATTGTCACAAAAGTGCTTAAATGGACATTAATGGGTGTGCACTTTAGCAAATGCACAATTACTACTTATATACATTACCAGTCAAATGTTTGGACACCTTCTAATTTCATGGTCGTTCCTGATTTTATTTCTTTCTACGTTGTAAAACAATACTAAGAGCATCCAAAATATGCAATAATCTCCTTTGAACAGTTGAAGTTGAGATGTGTCTGTTACTTAAGCTCTGTAAAGCCGTCATAACGGCTCTAATCTGGGGTGCTCTTAATTGGTGATTTTTGAGCTGGTAAGTTCTCTTCTGCAGCAGAGGCAAGTTTTGTCTTGCTTTTCTGGGAAGGTCTTCATGAGATTCAGTTTCATCATGGTTCTTGATGGGTTTTCCAAATGCACTTACCAATATTGTTCTTCCAAGAATTATTCCAAAATAGCTGACCTTCATGTCTTAAAATGACAAATAACTGACTGATTGTTGCTGTTATCTAATTACCTGATGTCATAAATAAATAATTGATAGAACGTGTCCAAACTATATATATATATATATATATATATATATATAGTTTGGACACGTTGTGAGCGTTATGCAAGACGACCAAACTTTTTTAATAACTTTTGACTTAAAAAACAAGCAAGTCTTGATTTATGATTTCCAAGTATCATGTGGTACTCATGTGAGCCAATGGTTCTCTCTCTCATGCTGCGGAATTGTGGGTAATTGTCTGCCATGCCTTTTTTTTTTTTACCCCCGATTTTCTCCCTAATGTAGTTGTGGCCAATTCCTCCCAGTCACTAGGGGGCTCCACATTAAGGCTACTACTACCACTCAGCCAGGAGGGCCGAAGACTATCACGTCTTTCCTCCGAACCATGTGATGCCAGCCGGCCGCATCTTTTCGATCTGCTCGCTCACGCACCGTTGGGAGCGTCGTAACACCCTCGGAGGACAGCGCTATCCGCTCCTTCTGTTGCGCGAGCTCACAGATGCCCCTGGTTGGCTGTAGAGCCGTGATTAATGTGGGAGCGCTAAGTACCTCTCATCCCTCCCCTCTGAGAGAGCTCAGCCAATCAGCTCTCTCTAGACCTCCGGCTGCAAAAGGTTACAGCATCACCCCGGATTCAAACTGGCGATCTCCGGGTGATAGGGCGAGCACTTTACCACTGCACCACTCGGAGGCCCTGTCTGCCATGCTTTTACTTGCTTCTCTCACTGTGCGCGCATGTACTGTTTACTACTGTATAACACTGTGATCATGTGTGTGAGCATAAAGCATCTTTTATTTTGTGTTTGCATGTGTGTGTATGTAAAAGTCATCCTTTCAAAAGCAAGAAAGCAAAAGTGTCATTAGTCATTCTGCTGCGGGGAGGATAAGTTCATCCGAGTCACCAGCCCCAGAAATTGCAGGTTAACAGCAGCTCAGATCAGAGAGCAGGTCAATGCGACACAGAGTTCTAGCAGCAGACACATCTCTAGAACAACTGTTAAGAGGAGACTGTGTGAATCAGGCCTTCATGTAGAATATCTGCTAGGAAACCACTGCTAAGGACAGGCAACAAGCAGAAGAGACGTGTTTGGGCTAAAGAACACAATAAAGAACACAATAAAGAAAACTCTTTGAATGAGAAGGTATTTCCAAACTTTTGGTCTGTACTGTACAAACAAGCTTCCGTAACGAATTATGCTTGCAATCCAAGGTTCCACTGTATGTGTGTGTATTCTTGATTTGTTCTCATTCTGATTCTGTATGATGTAGAATATATACAGATAATTAAAATTAAATAAAACACTGACCATTAATGAAAATCTTACCCGGCGCTGACAGGCGACACGTTGATAAGCTTTGATGAGGCGGTTTTTGTGGTACATCATCAAACCATAGTGCTCTTTGGTATTTGTGTTGAAGCCAAATGTGATTTTTATTCCTTTTTCCTGATACAAGGACTTAAGGATTATGGCATTTTAAATATTTTAATCAATTAATACATAACTCTTACTTATGCATCATCAGTCATATTTTTATGTTGGAGCTCTAATAAACGGCACAAGGATACAAGAGGAGGATCACACACAGGTTTGTATGTGTCAATGTATACATTTGTTAGCGTTTGTATGACAGACTGAGTTTTGACCTTCTGACCTTGAAGTATAATCTCCATTCTTGGCTTTAGGTACAGGATACTGCAGTATGCCTAAATCAAGAGAAAAATAAACAAACAAACCTGACTACATTAATCAGTGAAAACTTATTCTTGATTTAGATCTGAGGTGGAGATGCTGTCAAACCAGAAACCTATGTTTCTGGTTGTGTGTCTCACTATGCAGTGTATATAAAAAGTCTACACAGCCAAGTTCAAACCTGTATTAAATCAAAACGATCTGCATATGTACGTGTGTGTCTGTGTGTGTGTTTGTGTGTGTGTGTGTGAGAGAGAGAGAGAGAGAGAGACGCAGTCTTGATGCAGACTGCTACAATTGTGATGTCTGATAGCATTTGCAGGTCCATCTTCTTCTTTTTAATAAACTGTGTGCACTGACTATTGAAAGGTACATAACTGATCATCTTTTTATCACACTTTATGCTTCTGCATAAAGTCAAGTAAGTTAAGCACCGTCACAATGCTTATTATAAAAGGGTGTGCAACTCTTATGAAGTTAGGTTATTATATATATATTTTTTTATAATTAATTATAATTATTTTTATTTTCCTACCTAAAAATCTTCTATTTGTTTTTCCCTCAAAATTTTGCTGGTCACATTAATGGTCTGATATGATTCACCTTGAGTAAATTTTTTACGTCAGAAAAACCTACTATTTTAACAGGGTTTAACTGTCTCCCTCACTCTTTGTGACATTTTGCCATGTCTAGTGCATTTCTAATTCTATTCCTTATTTCTCCTTTTACATGGATATTGACCTGTATTATCCTGTATTGATTACAAAATCGCTTATAATCAAAGTGATAATAAACAATATGCATTTAGATCTATGTGTCAAACCAATGTAACATTCGCACGGGATAGGTATTATCTGGAATTTTTACTTTACAAATTACAGACATGACCGATTCGCATGGGATTAAGATCACAGACAACCTCCGCACAGTCACACGATGTCCCCAGGTAATACTAGTCCTGTGCGAATAAGACATAAGACAAAAGTATTTCATACCTAATACAGATAAATGTACAATACTGTTAGTAAGTCTGAAATCTTTCTTCTGAAACTTCTCTATAATCATATAATACTTGCTGATTAAATTCTCACCCGCAGTGAATATTCACTTTCAGGCACTGAGATGCTGCCCTTAGCGTGTCGTTTGAGTTTCTCCCTGGTGCGATTGTACACATCATCATCAGGGATCCGGATGTCATAGCAGTCCTTCATAACATCAAATTCTAATTCTTGTGAAAATGTTCTGGAGGAGAATAATTGGCAATGGAAACAATGTAAGAATTTGTATCATTTTTTACAACCCATAATATTGCTCTTGGCCCTCAGCCATTTAGCTAAATAAGGTAGGATACCCTGTCTAATATAACATATTACTGTAAACTTATATACTTTACCATACTACAGTAAGATGTCATACCAGTATTCCCCAACATGCATAACCAAAAGATTTCTATGTAACTGGTTGGGTATCTTTTTGCTATTTTTATTAGCTTAAGAGCTTTGGAATTTTTTCTGTTTTTAAATGCTGGTGTATGTCTCGTGGGAAGACACGCCAACTTATTTGCTATACACGATTTTGTGTTGATTTGCTGTGTTTTTAATTGAATTTCTTTTTTTTTTTTTGGTTTAGTTGCTCTATCTATGAGATTTTGTGTTGATGTGCTGTTTTTTATATAATTTCTTTTTTTTGTTTGTTTATTTTCTGTACGCGATTTTGTGTTGATGTGCTGTTTTTTATATAATTTCTTTTTTTTTTTTGGTTTATTCGCTCTACGAGATTTTGTGTTGATTTGCTGTGGGGTTTTTTGTCGCTTCTATTGCTATCAAAGTATTGTGGTTTCTGTGGATATTTACAGTACAGTAAGTTTTTTTAGAATATTTGTGTGAAATAAATTTATATTCAATCTTTCATGTCTGTCTTTGATTTATTCGAGCCAGCAGGATCCTTCATGTTTTCACTTTATTTATTTTTACTATTTTACTTCCTGAGTAGAGAAACAACCTAGGTGTCTAGGTGTCCGGTCTTATCACTTTTAGCCAAGGGTTACATATAGTAGAACAAAAAACTCTGCATGCTCACCTGCGTAGGTTCCAAATGATGATGCGGGTTCCACTTGAGTTAGTGCAAAACCTGTCAATAACACTGAACTCGGACAGTAGTTGTTCCTCAGTGTTAAACAGAGAATGTGTCAGTATACCATGGAGACTCTCTGCATGCTTTGGGTCAGGCTGGACTGAACAGTGAGGTTAAGGAATAAACTGCAAAGAGGTACCTTCAAACTCTTTGGAAATATATTTTGGTTTCTACATTTATCCCCTTAAACTCCCACTTTGCTGATAGGCCCAGTATTATATCTCTTGCAGTTATAAAAGCACCTGTAATACAAATTTTATCTTCAATAAATAAATTTATCCAACATTACTATGAAATCAACTCATCTTCCTCTTTGTTTCCAAGTAAAGGATATTGTTCTGTCCAGTGTGGGTGAACTCGACAATAGGCAGTACAACATACTCTTTCATCTCAAGGTAAGTCTGTGACAGGAGACCCACACACATGATGCCATGTTTCTTTGAGAACACAATGACATCCTTCCCCAAGCGCATAGAACCTGACTTAAAACCATTGCCATACTGGCCCACTGGCTCATGGCTTTCTGTCTGGCTTTCTGCCTGTTTAAAAGAGAAGCCAAAACTGAGAGAGAGAGAGATAGAGAGAGAGAGAGAGAGAGAGAGAGAGAGAGAGAGAGAGAGAGAGAGAGAGAGTGAGCTGTCAGTAAAAATAGAAATTGTGTACTGTTTACACAGGTAGTATTGACTCTTTTCAGTTAAGGTGAATTACTGAATAATTGAATTGATAATGCAGGCTTCATAAATGCATCTAGTATACCTCAACATTTTGTGCATCTTTTCATAGTTTAGGCCGTTTCCATTATCCATGAAGATAAGGCAGTCCTGGCCTTTGACAGCTGTTTTATCAATCCACAATTGTTTTGCACTGACATCTGGATCATAAGCATTGTCTATCAGTAGGGAAATAACAAGAAGAATCAAATACGCTACCCAGCCGAAAAAAAAGACTCAGATTTTGTTGGACCAGCTTGTTCATGCTTCCTGAACCACTTTTTCACAATTTGTGCCCGATAAATCCTGACATTATTTTGAAATATGCTTGTGCCATCAGGGGAAAAAAAGAAATGATGGACAAACCTGGTCATATAGTATATTCAGGTAGCCACTCTTTTGTTTTTGGCATGTTATTTTAATTATTGAATGAAATTACCTATTTGCTTAGGTGATGGCTTTTTATTTTTTTGTTACTTAAGCAAATGTTTGTCTTTCCAATGTGTTTTCTCAAGTGTTTACATTCTTAGTCAGTTCTAGAAAAAAACTAAGGTAACATTTGTGCTCTTACATTTGTAATCTCTTTATTCAGGGTACTGGCCTATATTAATTATGATTGGGAGAGAATTAGCTTTCCATCAGAGGTATATGGTATTTATATGGTATTATTGGAACAACAGATTGATACAAATTCATTTTATGCTATTTAACTACACTAGTTGGGTAATGTAGAGCATGTTTTTTTAGGTGTGTCACTTGCTTTTACAAAATTAATGTGAATTTGCCTTCCCTCTCACCCAACTGACCCCTCAACATCTCAAACAACATTGTTTCTTGGCAATAACCTCCTTGAAGTAGCCCTTCTAGTTATCAGAGATCAGGCCCACCACAACAGTATCATTACCTAACTTGACAATGGTGGTAGAATTAGAAATGGCCATTCAGTCATAAGTGAATAAGTGAACAATGAGTATGGGAGAAAGCCCTGGTGCTGATAGTGAAGGAGGGACTGAACTGCTTTCAAAAAACAGTATTTTCACATGATTGGCCTTTCAGGTGTCCAGATCATTCATAAAGATAATTCAATTACTTGTCAAACAAGAAAAAGTTTAGAATGTGAAGGATTTAAACTGTGTTTGAAATAGTCCAGAAATCTGTTGGATAAAAAAAGAATAAATAAGCAGATTTGACTTACCAATCAGTTCTGCTATAGCACTGAATACAGAGGTGTGGCTAGTAGAATTTGAGTGCAGGAACCATGGATTGATCTTTAAGAAACAAAACAATGTAAAAATCAAGTACTGACTGATGTATATAAAAGAAATGAGAATGATTCATTTAAAAAAAGTTTTTTTGGCACAATATATATATGTATATATATATGCCATTTATACTAAAAATCACTGGATTAGAAAAACAACCCAACTATAACCCAGCCACTGGGTTGTTCATTTGACCCAACCAGTGGGTGAAACTGACACTGGCTAGGTTAAATGATAAAGGAGTGGGTTATTTTATTGGCCCAACCAGTGGGTAAAATTAACTCTTCCTGGGTTGACACATTCCATTTGATTAAATAGATAAAATCATTTTATCAAAAAAGTCGCAAAATGTACACAACTTCACATAATGTAAATAATCGTCACAGAATAAGAAAATGCGAATAACTCAATTTTGACAAAAACGTTAGACAGAACCATATAATCCCAAGGTGACATTTTGTTAAATATAAAATAAATGTAACATAAACACTCTGTAAAACAATGAAACCAAGAGGCCCTTCTAAATCTTGAATTTAAATTACATTTATTTTTTTGCATTTACAGTAAAGTTTAAACACTTTTTATATCAAAGTTTTCGATACAAATCTTATGCCAACATTAGTTATTAGTTATTTAATTATCAGTTTAACTACTACAATTTAATTTACTTCAAAAGGACATTAAGAACAAGAACAAAGAAACATAAAATATTATAGATTAAATGTGGGCTGAAAAAACTTGTCGTGTCCATCAATCTGATCTACAGTATGCTGGAGAAAATCCAAGGTGGGAAGACACTGCTTTGTGTAGTTAACATCAAAGTAAACATCAAAAAACTTTAAAACAAACATTAACAGCCTCCACCAAAGAGTCTGTCTCAATAGCATTGCCTCCAACAATAGCAAAGGTCTGTCAGGTCCCTCTTGTCTCATCCCCTAGGCACAAAACATGCTTCAGTCATCTCCCTATTTTGCAGACATTCCCGATGTTGGTCCCCATCTGTGGGTTACACACCATTACTTAGTGTTGCAAAAAACAGACAGTTAAGTCAAGCATTTTTGTGAATGATGTACAGCTTTGTAGAGATTTAATGCGATTTAACGTGTTTTCTCTTATAAATACACAAAATAATGTATGTGAAAGGAACATGAATTTAGTGTATACTTCTGACTAATTTACCTCAAGATGTAACGTGTGAGGGATAACAGGATATGGCACTCCAAACCCTGGAGGAATAGGATATTTAGGTGATAGATTTTCAACTTAAACTGAATATTTCAAAAGAATATTTCAAAACTTCAACTATGATGCTTTTTTTTTTTTTAAGTAATTAGTAAAAATTAAAATTAACTTACCATAAAATACTGAGTACTCTGAGCATGATCCAGTCAGAAGTGACGAATCCAGAAAATTCTCCAAAGAATAAACCAACTGCTGGGTCAAAATAACGCAACCAGGTGTTTGTTTGTTTTTTCCCCCAGAATGATCCTGGATCAGACAGAAACAGAAGACATATTAAGACTGTCATTAAACATATCCTTATCGCGTCTTCTAACAACTATAAAATATTATAAAATATGCCAACAGACTTTCCACAGACAGAATATAAAAACATGAACTCCCCACCAACCATATCAAAGTGCGATGGTGGAAAAGTGAATGAACATGAAAATGAGCTTGCTCCTACCACAACTACTGTACAACATTCAAAATGTAGGTAAAAATTCATATTAACTTACCATAAAATATTTCCAGTTTTAAGTAGCATTCCCCTCACTTCAGAAGTGAAGAATCCAGAACGTTTGTCATGCCGTATCTCAATTCAAAGAAAGTAAAGAACAGACCTGACTTGGAAGTGCACACTCGAGGGTTTGAGGACACCGGGTATATTGCAAATGGAATGCAGAGTACAGGATGCGTCACACAGCCGCGATATATTATACCGTAACCATATTATACCAAAGATTGCCTTTTAAAAATGCCCAAAGTGAAATAAATCCTGTTTTAATCACTGCAGAGACATCACAGCCAGAGGTAGTATTCAGAAATTCTTCACGAGGTGAGGCTGTGATGGGCAGCTACATGAGCACCAAGCGCCGCAGAATTGCCTGGAGCTCAAATCTCTAAAATCGGTGGGCAATTAAATAGATGCTATCTTTAATAACCAATTAAGGTTTTGAGTTGTACACACATACATTCTCACCTAAACAACCCTTAAAACTACACTTTGTGACACAATAAGAGTAACATTTCGAACATTATGCAGGCTGGCGTTTGGAGAAACCAGAAAATAAATAATAAACCAGTTGTTGGGTCAAAATAACCCAACCAGGTGTTAATTTGTAAATGACCCCCTACATCTCATTTGACCCAACATGAACCAACCAAACAATGCGTTTAAAGCCCGAAATAACCCAGAATTTTGATCCAGTATGAATGTGTTTACAGAAACAACCCAGCATTTTTTGCTTTTTGAGTAAAGGATACTGAAAATGAGGCTGTTCAAGTTCAGGATCCTTTATCCTGAATCTTTTTTTTTTTTAAAGAGCTCTGTCATCTTCTTACAGATGTCACAGATTAGTTAGTGTCACTGAGATTGACCGGAGAGAGGATTTGGAACAACAGGACCCCCAATTGACACTTCTCTGTTGTGTCAATTGGGGGTCAACTTTTGCAATTTGTTGAATACAAAATTCTGTAGCTCAACTATATTACGGTACAAAGGAATCACGTTTTAGCTTCCATTCATTAGTTCTAGATAATTGTAGGATTGAGTGGATTGTTTTGTTTATTGGGTCAGGAGTATTGGGTTCTTAAGGGCGATGATATGAGGAAAGAGGATTTAAACTGTAAGGAAGATGATGGCAATGAAGACCAGAAGGTGGCAGTAACGCATGATAGTGGATGCCAACCGTTGGTAAATACCAAAAACAGTCAAGTCAAGACGAGGAAATAAAACCTGTAAATGAAACTGTAATAAAACTGTCGGGTAAACAGCACAAACAATATTACTTCATAATTTTAACTTGATTATTTATAATTAACTTGATTATTTCTAATTAACTCAATCGTGTATCTTGCCATAAATAATAATAATAAAAAAAAACACATCTACATTTTCCGGATTTTTTTTTTGGGCTACAGTATCCAAAAAAGTTTTTCTATAACTATAGCTGTAGTTAAGGATGCGCATATGTACTTACCAATCCTAAAGGAATTCCTTTATTTGTTAGTGGTTCCATCTGTATTTAAAACTGCTGTACAGTTATAAAGTGAGCTGCTTATGAAAGAGCGGGAGACTCTTCTATTGATTTGAAAAGCCGGAACAATGCGTTGACGTTTACTGACTAAAAAAATCTCCACCCCTTGTGAATTAACCCTTTTAAGACCTGCCATAGAAGAGCTCCAATCCAATATACACACAGTATGTGTGTGAGTGTGTGTAATATATACACACACACACACACACACACATAAACACACACACACACTGTATATTTTTGCCACGTTGTCTCAGAGAAAAAAAGAGCATGCGTGGAGGCTCTGTATACTGTCGGGAAACTGTCTTTTTCTCTACATGGGAAGAGAGTGAAAGGGGTGAAAACGTGCTGACATCAGAACGCGGATTGAGCGCGGCAAGGCAACACGCAAGAGCAGATGAACGAAAACAAAAGGGGGTGAGTGAAAAGAATTGTTTGCTTTGGTTGGGTGCATTGGATCATATGATGAATCAGCGGAGCAATGGATTGTTTACAGTGAGCGTTTTGACTATTTTGTGCTGGCAAACGAGATTACATGTAAGCCTGAAGCAATTGTGCCAACATGTAATAAGAGTAGACACCATGCCCCTTCCTCCTCCTCGCACCGTCACACATACACAGAGAGAAAATGGATCTTTAACGTCTCTAATGACACTTGCTTTTGCGTTACACACGAACACGTGTGTTATAATAAACAGTATATGTGCGTGTGAAAGGCTTTTATACACGCACACATACACACAATAAATGACGCGTACACACATGGTCAGTGTTACATTAATCAGTACACATGCGCATGGATGTAAAAATGCAAGTTCCAGAAGTTATGCTGGTTCACCCGCTAAACCAGCACCAGACCAGCACTAACCAGCAAGACCAATGCTGGTGGTAAGGTTTCATCAGCGTAGATATGCTAGTGTTCCATCAGTTATGCTAGTTCACCAGCTAAACTAGCATCAGACCAGCACTAAGCAGTATTAACCAGCACGGACCAGAATATAAATCATGCTGGCCTATGCTGGATTTTTCAGCAGGCATGCTGGCCTTCCATCAGTTATGCTGGTTCACCAGCTACAATAGCAGCAGACCAGCACTAACCAGCTTTTATACACACACACACATACACACAATAAATGATGCTTTATGCGCACACACATGGTCAGTGTTACAGTGAACAGTAGACGTGCGCACGGATGTTGATTGTACGAGTGAGAGACCAAGCAGGGGAGACGATTACGATTACCCACAATTCTGCAGCATGCGTGAGAGAAAAACCATTGGCTCAGTTGTGATCACGTGACACTCAGCATCAAAAAAAGAAGCGCATGCATGTAAACCAAGACTTGGTTGTTTTTCAAGTTAAAATTTATTAAAAATATTTGCTTGTCTTGTGGGACTCTCGCAAACCGAGTTACTCGCAATATAAGGTTCCACTGTATTCGGTTCCGTGAAAGAAATCAGCAAGATGGTGAATCGATCTCCCAAATTGTGGCTGTGTTGAAACTGTTGTCTCAACATAGTGAGTTTGGTCAGTCACTGAGCCACATCATACGTGACACTCGTTTGTGGCCCCCGTAGTGAAGCTATACAAAAGCAGCTACTAACTGAAAGCCACCTACCATTACAGAAGGCCATTGAAATCAGTACATCAATGGAGATGGCTGCCAAGGAAGCACAACAACTAACTGCTTTGACCCAAGTACACAAGGTATATTCAGAGGCAAAGGCCAAATCAATTTCAAATAAACCATGTTGTCGCTGTGGGTCACCAGCAAGAATTGTGTCAAGAAAGGTCACATTGAACGTTCTTGCTAAAACAAAAAGGCACAAACAGATTGGGCATAAAAATAAAAATCACAAGAAATTTAATAAAAAACATGAGAACCAAAAGGAAAATTCCCAGCACCCACAAGAGGATTCAGAGTCTGAGAAAGACAGTACCCTATGTGTTTTATCTGTTTTTCAGGAGAACAGGGTTATTCAGTGACTCCACTTTCAGAAGGGAAACCAGTGCGAATGCAGGTGAACACAGGAGTAGCAGTATCCCTGGTGTTGGAGGTAACATACAAAAAATCACTACAGCTTCTCATACCTCAGCCATCAAACATATTACTGAAGACTTACTGTATATTAGTGAGACTGTTCCTAAAAAAGATAAAGCTCAACTGGCAAGAGGTCCAGTTAAACTGACAGTTAAACCAGAAAGTATACCCAAATGTTTGAAAGCGAGAGCGGTAGCGTACGCCATAAAACCCAAAGTCGAATATGAGTGATAAGTAAAGTCCAGAGTGCTGCGACCAGTATGCAGGAGTGATACAATTGTGCCCGTTTTAAAAAAAGACGGGTCCCTTAGAATTTGTGGAGATTTTAAGGTGACCATAAATCCAGTCCTGACTATTGAACAATACCCCTTACCCTTCATTAAGGATCTTCTTTTGGGTCTAGCTGGAGGTAAAAGGTTTGGTAAAATAGACCTTTGCCAGGCATATTTACAGATGCACATTGACCTGAGCTCTCAGAAACTCTTGACCATTGTGGCCCATAATGGCCCGTATCAAAGATTGCTCTTTGATTACATATCCTCCAGCATTGTTCCAAAGAGCAATGGATCAAATTCTCATTGGACTATGTGGGGTATAGTTTTATCTTGATTTATTAATTAGCAGGGGGAAATGAATAAAAGCATCTGAAAAAACTGGAAGCTGCTTTGCAAATGCTGCAGAGGATCAGCAGTTCCGGACACACTGTTTTTTTCCGCCAGACTGACCAACTTTCCAACTTACTCAGCCTTACATTCTAACTTTTTGTCCTCTTACAAAGAGTGAACATATTACAGATAAGTAGTTTATAATATATTCACTTGAAACGCCTGTTGTATCATTAATTTTAATTGTTTTGCAGCACACTCGCTTCTAGCTGGCTATCCCATTAGCATCGCTAGCCCGTTACCCTGGCTATCACAAGTTTGCCTATGATTTTTCACACCACTTATCTCCGTTTTTAAGCACCATGTCGGTTGTGTGTCTACCTCTGAGTGCAGGTGAAGATACATTGGAGCTGTACTCGGTGGATTTGAAGCTGGAGGCAGTGGAGAAACAGATCCGCAACCTACAAGTGAAGCTGGCCCAGCTACAGCAGCAGAAAGCCATGCTGGAATCGTCACGCACTGACGATCACCTGTCTCTGGCAAATTCTTGGCATGCCTGATTGAGAAGGTTTGCAGCACATCACCCTCGACGAGGATCATCGTATCTGGGCCTCTTCCCACATTTCAGCAAGGAATCGAGAGACCTGCTGAAAAAACAGCATAGACCAGATAGCTGGTGACCAGCTTGAACAGCATATGTTGTGTTTTGGTGCTGGTATGCTAGTGACTAGCATACATTTTGCTGGTACAGTATGGTAGTGCATTTTGCTGGTGTGCTAGTGGTCACCAGCATACATTTTGCTGGTATGCTGGTGACTAGCATACATTTTGCTGGTCACTTTACTGATGCTAGTAAAGCATTTTTCCAGAATTCCAGCATACAATGAATACATGCAAGATGGTCATCCAATAACTTTTTAATATATAGACCAAATAGAACAAAATTAGTATAAAATCAGCTTTATTGGCCAACACAAACAGTAATAATGTGTAATATGTAACAATATATATAATAAGCACATTTGTAAACAAAACATGAGTCTAATCTCTCAGGGACACTTTCACACAGTTACTTTCACACCACAGTAGTGTAAATGAGTGAGCTTGGCCCTCACTCATTATTTAGGGGTCTGCAGGTTTATGGGCCATGAAGTAGTTCTGACATGTCCTGACATTTGTGTATTTTTCTTACTTATAAACATATAAATGTAACCTTACTTATAAACATATAAATGTCACCTCTTTCACCTAGTGCAAAGTAAATGTCCAGGATTGAGGGAAGAGGTTACACAGATGATCTTATACACAGAAGTCACATTTATGGCATACTGTAAATATGACCATGCAAACAGACATTCAGGACAGTGCAAACAGGAATAGTGCACTATGAAGAAAGGGTGTTAGGTTTGTAAAAGCCCACTCTTACACCCTATACACAGTCATACATCTTTGTGCCTCTCTCAAAAAGAAGTTCTTGTTCAACTCAAGACACAAGTGAACATTGCTTACCTGGCATTTCCATGGTGTTTTTTGCTACTTACCATAAACTGACTTGAAATGCACACAGACCCTGTGACCAGCAGTGGTAACATTCCTGGCATTTGAGGTCAGTCCATGTGCTGGTTGTGCGCAGTCACAGGTGAAGCCTTATTGTGTGGTCAACCAAGCTTAAAAATATAAGAGATCCATCCCAAATCCAGACCCCAGTCGTAGTCCAGGTTCCCATGCGGGCAGGAATCGTCTGTGTTTTCCATGACATAGTGAGGGTCCGCCTGCATCTTGCCTGCTTGTTTGCATTTGGTCTCTATAAAACAGCTGGCTGATCATTTTCACGTTCACAACTGTTTATAAAAAAGGAAAACGAAACATAAGCATAATGATGATAAAATTACTGTACATTCGCACCAATAACTGTTGACCATATATAATATAACAATTTATAATTTTTGCATTACGATTTACATTTACACCTTAATATCACAAACATCTGTAAGCTATATAAGGCAGTATTTTAGGCACCGGGAGCTGAAGTGTTTGTGCTAAATAACATATAGATAGCAGTGTAAAGCTAACCAAAAACTGAACCAAATTGCTACCATAACATGAAGCTATCCAAAACGGGGTGAAATATATTATAAACATTTACACCACAGCTGACACTGACAACCATCTGTAATTTACATACTGTAAGGCATTAGCTTAGCCATCGTGAGCTAACCTGTTTGTGCTAAGCTACATAAGGCAGTATGTTAGCATAAGATAATGATGTGTGGCAGAAAGAATGTATCTCGGTAAGCGGTTTTCTATTGATTGCTTTTTTTAAATATGCATTTATTGCCAGTGCATTTATATAAAAGGTTTGTGTTGTGTTTTTAGACAACCCAGCAGATATTTAATAAATGTACAATAATGTATCTATTGTACATATTTTTGGTAAATGGATTATTTTTGTCTCTTGTATGTAAATGCATTTAAAGATAACACTACACGGTCCATGTATTTACATCACATACTATTTTCAGTACTACCTATTATAAAACAGTATAATGAGCTAAAATGGTAACCAATTTTAACTACCAAAACCTTGTTGGTGGCACAGCATATAAATCATGCTGGCCGATGCTGGATTTTTCAGCAGGCATGCTGAACTTCCAGAAGTTATGCTGGTTCACCAGCTAAACCAGCACCAGACTAGCACTAACCAGCAAGACCAATGCTGGTGGTAAGGTTTCATCAGGGTATATATGCTAGTTCATCAGCTAAACCAGCATCAGATCAGCACTAAGCAGTATTAACCAGCACGGACCAGAATATAAATCATGCTGGTCTATGCTGGATTTTTCAGCAGGGACGTCCCAGTCTAGGGTTGGGCCGTACAGCAAAAGAATAGTTTGGGTTCTATTTTAAACTGTATGGAAAGGTGGCATATGGCAGAAATAACTAGATCCAGTCGTTAGCTGATGAAATAGTGAGGTTTGTATTGCTTTACAAAAACACACACACAAACCAGGGGTTTGTTCTTCGTACGTCGCTAACTCAGTTAGCTGGATTTGATTGTTTCATTCTTCGATGTGCATCTTGCACTTGCTGTCATAGCAACAGGTCCGTAAGCTTAAACCTGCTCGGAAGCAGGTTTATTTCATGTAAACAGGATTTAGGTTGCGCTCCTGGCGGGTTATGATTGGTTGAAATGGCGAGGTCACATCTGATTGGTTAAAGAGCATGACTGATGCGGACTGACTCACGTGGGAAAAGAAAAGTATCTTGCAAATGGATGGATGGCTTTAAACATACATACAGTATATGTTAATTTCTGTTATGTTAATTTCTGTGTGTGTCTAATATGTAACAATCCCCCGAATATAATATCCCCAGATTGCGTGTATATAAGTGGAGGTAATTTTCTCAAATCTATGAGATCTTATGAGAGAGCAACGTTACTGAAGGTGTGAGGATTATTTGCAGAGTTGTTCAAATTCCTCGTGATAGACAGGATTCTTTAGCACAGCATGACAATATATGTCTTCTTGCTATACTTGTTCTTCTACTTCACTTTTACTTATTCCCAGGCTGGCTCTTAATACAGCAATTAATACAAATATACACACACACACACACACTTAAATAAAATAACATATCAAGAACCATGCAACATGGGCAGCACTCATGAATTTAATAATTATTTTTAGTTTAAAATTCTCCATAATCCTCTAATAAAAAGCTTTTGCTCCGCTTCAGAAAAAAATTGAGCTCTCTCTTTTGCCATTTCATCAACCAGTCGAAGGGTAGTGTTTCTACTGTCGATGCATATCGCCTTTTAAACCAATGCACGAACGCGTAATAATCCTAGACAACTCAATCCAGCTATACTAATCAACAACAGGTGTGCTCGAAGAACCAAATCATCCGCATCGTAATTAGCATGATGATCTCATCTTAGATGTGTCAATTAATCTCGGATGTGTCAAGCGACATACGAAGAACGGACCCGTGGATCAGCTTCAGGAAGAAACCTATGCCAGAATAATAAACAAAAGGGTATCTGTATTTTAATAGCTAGATACCTGCAAACAAAAAAAGACAAAACACAAACAAAAATACAGGTACATTCCCTGACTCCCTAAATCAAAAACAGTGAATAAATTCCCTCTTCCCAAAATAAATGGCAACCTCTACTACTGGTGATTGCACAAAAATACTGTGAAATTATCTACAAATATATACAAGTAAATGGGAGGCAAAAAGTAAAAAAAAAAAAAGTATACACAATGAAATATCAATCCAAAATAACAATCCAAAAATAATATATCTCTCTCGCTCGCTCCTGCCTCTGCCTCTGCCCCTCTCTCTCTCTCTCTCTCTCCAACACAATCAACACCTCGCCTACACGCCTGCTCTTTTCCGCGTTCTCTCTCCGGTTTATATATGGTCGCGCTGGTTGATGACGTCACTCTCAAGGCGAAAGCGACCGGCTGGAAGGTCAGGTAGATGCCGATATTGGGACAGTCAGAAAACCTGGAGTGGAGTCTGGAGCGGCGCGTGACCAGGACACAATACACACGCGAGCGCAACAAGGCATAATATTTTTATTTTTAATTTTCATTAAAAAAATTTTTTTACTCAGTAGCAAATATGATTTAAGTACAATACTTCATTATTTTACATTATTACATTATTTTACATTAACATTATTTTTTTCTATGTTAAAGGAAAATTACAAAAATTATAGATTTTAAAAACTACTTTAAAAAGTAGAAGTACACACAAAAAAAACTACTCAATTAATATGTAATTTGTTACTTTCCACCACTGCAAAAAGTTTTATATATATATTCATCAGTCATTAGTCGCAAGATGACAATATTCTTCGATACATTTACACGAAGTAATGCAAACAATAAAAACATTTATGTCTGGTCAAGTAAAATTAAAAAGAGATTTAATGTAAAATAAAAAACGAAAACAAGTCAGTGCTAGTGGTCCAACCACTCAAATGATTCATGTCCTGTAAAAGATGGCAATCTTCTGGCCACGCTGCTTTTACATTGAGGCTTCCCTTGTATGAATGATCTCATTAACATGAGTGAGAATCTCATCAATGACATCGCAATCGTAATTCACCTGCTGCAGGTCCAAAGCAGGGATGAAGGTAAGCAAGAGTTGCGCCACTCTTTGCCTGAGGTCTCTTAATCTAGAGCTAAAAAGAAGAGAAACTTTGATTTAGTGTATTACATGTCTTTGCTATGGCTTTTGTCTCAAACTGCAAATATCTACAGTTTTAGATCATTCAGACCCACACAAATCTTCATCATTCAGACAACAAATACAGATTTTATTGTTATTGAGCCAGTTCTACAACAGAGATCTTACTTGTCTGTCTGCAGGTTGTTGTTGTCTCGTCCATTTTCTGACCTTCCCCGTGTCTCATGTTGCTGCAATTGACAGTCTCTTCCTCTTCCTGAAATCAAGGCTTCTGCTGAAGTTGCTGTATTTTCTTCATGGGAGTTGGGAAAATCTGTCTGCACCTCACGATCTTCTACACTTACCTTCACCTTTTCAGTTTTACTCTTTATCTCCTCTAATTCTTTCTGTAGGCTCTCACAGCATGTCAACAAAGTGCCATTCCCATTTTCTAGACTATCCACCTGTGTATGAAAGCAGAGGACAGAATATTTTACATTTCAATTTACTAGTTTATTTTGACATACACTCATGGACAAAAAATGTTGCACTATAGAAATTCACAAAAATTTGCACGAAAACCCAGAATCTAATTAAATTTTCTAAACATGTCCATGCACAAACTGCTTCATATGATTATGCCCAGCTGACATCAAAAGTAATAAAATTACTGTTTTTTGAAATAATGAAAACTTGTAACATAATTATGATTATGCATTTTGTCTACACAAAATCATTCCCATTTACACCATGCCAGCAGAAAGAATGCTATAATTTGGTACAACACAAGCAGAGGTCGCTAGACGGTTTGGAGTTTCCAGGTATATAATTTTCAGGTTATGTAACAGATTCTAAAGCATTGTTCGGCCTTATCGGCCTGCTACTGGAAGGCTAAGAGTGACAATTCCAAGACAAGACAGACTACTTCGATGGTGCCACTTGAGAAAACGTACAGAGAATCCTGCGACTACTGCTGCTGGGTTTCCAGGGATGCAGACGATGTTGATGGACTATTTAACAACGTTTGACTGCAGCTGGACTTGCAGGACATATTGGGTCAACGTCATTGTCAATGTGCCAGTTGGTTTTGTATGTGAACTTTTTCAGGGACTTCATTTCACATTTTGTACCTCCATCATGTGGCCTGATTGTCATCATCTGTAGCATGTTTAACCATGGGTGTATACAGTAAATGTTCCTTGGATTAGTTTTTGAGTTGTCTTGCATCTGTTTTCTTTAGCAATATTATGGTGCTGGTTTGTTACTCAAGTCCTCGGTAGTTAAACTATTGTTTATTTTCGTAATGTTCCATTTTTTTTTTATGCAAATATGCCAAGCCTGTAATCCCTTATACATTTACCTAAACAAGCTACAGGTAATGACAAATAGACCATGTGAAAGGGAATTAAGTCCCTTACAAAGTCCACATACAAAAACTCCATTAGCAAAAAAACCCCACCAGGGGTTTCCCTGACACAATGTCAATGAATTTTGACTTTCTGGTGCTGATGGACACAGATTTTTGTATAAAATTCAACTTTTTTTCTCAACAGAAATACATTTTGTAAGAAATGTATAAATAAGAGACATTTTCTTTCCACCTTTTCCTTTAGCTCTTCTTGCTCCTTGTTTCTCTGGTCCAGTTCCCTTAACAGACTGTCAATATGACAAGCTAACTCATCATCACACTCTAATGAAGCTTCATGGCCATTTCTCTCTCACATTGCTTTCTCTACCTTCAGCTCACTGACCTGATCTCGGAGCTGCTTTATCTCCTCTTTCGCCTGCAAGTATAGCACTTTGTAGTCTTCTGCCTCCTCTGGGTTGGTTTGTGTGCTATGGTGGCTCTGCTCGTTTTTCAGTGTGCTTTGTGTAATCTCCTGCAATTGGCTTCTCAACTCCTCCACTTGTGAGCTGAGGAGAAGCTGCTGAGAGCGGCTCTCGTCTCGCTCCTTTGCTGCCACCTCCAGGAGTTCCAGCAGTGTGTCCTGCTGCTGCTGGGCTTCAAATACATCAAGAACAGAGTTTTCCAGTTTTGCTGAAGACTGATAACCTGGGCTACTTTCATCTGAGATGTCCCCATGGCTTAGCTCTTCTTCTATTTTTAGTGTACTAGTAGTCTTGCTTTTTTCTTGGTTTTCTTCCTCTAGAATTGGTACATTCTTTTGATGGGGTCTTGTTTCTGCATTGATGGAATTCAGTTCTTTGCTTGTACTGCTTTCTACTGTAGGGGGTTCAAAATTAATTCTATTGCTTTCTCCATATTGGCCTGTTTCTGACTTCCCCACTTCCTGTTTCACAATTGGGTTTTGATGGGTCTGGGTTCCGATGCTGCTGTTGGAGGGCAAAGCTGCTGCTGATATCTCCATAGACACAGTACTATCACTGTCAGCACGCTCCATTTGTTTTCCCAACTCCTCCTTACTCTCCACACACTCTGACTTCACCTTAGTAATGTTAAGTATTTCTGTTGCTGACTTAATGAATGTAATGTCATCCTCTACTGTTGATGTTTCATCATCTTTCAACCCTGCTGGATCACCACCACCCTCAGGCCTGAATATGACTGGTGAGGAACAGACCTCAGGTGAGGCTGTGGATGTTGATGGACTGCCTGGTGTGTTGCTTTCAAATATGTCTCTTGTTCTGGCTCGTTTTATCTCTCCATTCTCTTGGATTGGCCCCAGACATCTCTTCCTGAAATGAGAGAGGAATTGAATCATTCAGATGTTCTTAATGTCATGTTACTGTAAATAGTGATAGAGAGATTCAAAAGAGAAGACATTACAATGTTGAAATTGTAGAGACAGATCTAACATGAGTGATAACTGGAACGTCAGGAGATCTTGAGCCTGTAGGGGCAAAGACAGATTCACACAGGTAACGATATTATCCAATAAATTAAAAGACATGTGAATAAACACAAAGGAAAATAAGTCCTTTACCTGCATGTCTGTTAAGATGGGAATTGTGGGGGGAGCCAGGTCTTCCTTTGGCAGGGCTCTATTCAGACATTGTGTGAGATTTTATCAGCAGTTTCTACATTATCAAGCACATACCTTATTGTAAGTGAGGTAATTTAGTTTTAGTATATCTCCTTCCAACATCTACTCATTGTCTCTGACTTTCACAAGTCTCTCCCATGGCTGTGTCCACGAAACATTTGGCAATGTAAAGCCTGTTTATCCTTAATACAGTCTATGTAGCGTACTGTAACAGCGTTGTCTAATGTTTAACTGTAAGTACTGTACCTTAAAATGTTTAACTGTAAAAGTCCCTGTTATTTGGACAATGCTAGACCTAAACATTGCAAATGCTACGTAATTTCACTCGGACTCTCCCATTTAAAGTTAAAAGGGTTCTTATTGCATTTTGAGTGCAACTTTTCATGAAGTGTACTGAAAAGTTTATGAAATGTGGGTTACTAAGTAATGCAAATGGCCAGAGCAAAGATCAACACCTTCTCTGTCCCTTTCTGCTCCTGCTCGTTCTGAAACAGACACCATTCAGATTAATGTACAATCACCACAGTCAATATAAAATAAAATCTATTAATTACAAAAATAATTTGTAGAAATCATAAATATGTACAGTATATGCACCATACAACACTATATGAATATTATGTAATTTATTCTAATGACGAGTAGCAGGGGAAAAAATCTATTCAGTTACATATCAGTTTTTTTGTGGTCAATTCATGTATCACCACACTGACTCCAAAATAGATTTTTAAAATTATATTTTAAATGTATATATGTTTGCATTTAATGTAATCAAAATTTCCTCTATAATCTACACTACCAGTCATAATTTTAGATGCACCTTCTAATTCCATAGTCTTTCCTGGTTTTATTTTTTTTTTCTAGATTGTAAAACAATGCTGAAGACATTGAAAATTGGCAATAATCTTTTAACAGTTAATGTTGAGATGTATCTGCTACTCGTGATCTGCAAAGCCTTCATAACAATTGAGCCTTCATTCATTTTAGGTGCTGTTAATTGGTGATTTCTGAGTCTGGTAACTTTAAATTAACTGACTGTTGTTGTTGTTACTTATTTACCTAATGACATGTTATTTATTTGAAGAAGAAAAAAATCTGTATTGTTCACAAATGAAGAAAATGAATTCACACATTGGCAGGCAGCACAACATTCTGTGTGGTAGGAGGAAATTATTTTCTTTCTTTTTTTTTTGGATTTTTCCCCGATTTTCTCCCTAATTTAGTCGTGTCCAATTCCTCCCCGTCACTAGGGGGCTCCCACATTAAGGCTACTACTACCACTCAGCCGGGAGGGCCGAAGACTATCACGTGTTTCCTCTGAATCTTTTCGAACTGCTCGCTCGCGCACCATTGGGGGCGGCGTAACACACTCGGAGGACAGCGCTATCCGCTCTCTCCGCTGCATGAGCTCACAGACGCCCCTGACTGGCTGTAGAGCCATGATTAATGTCGGAGCACTATGTACCTCTCATCCCTCCCCTCTGAGAGAGCTCGGCCAATCAGCTCTCTCTGCGAGAGGTTACAGCACCACCCGGGATTCGAACTAGCGATCTCCGGATGATAGGGCGAGCGCTTTAACCACTGCGCCACTCGGAGGCCCAGGAAATTATTTTCTAACCTTGTTTAGAAGTGTAACAAAATCTAATATACTGTATATATAGGATTGGAATATTTATAAAATCATGACACAGAATTGCAATACTAATTGAATCGGCACCTAGGTATCATGATATCATATCAGGTCTTACCTGGTGATTCCCATTCCTGGTGTTAAAGTCATATATTTCAGTTTGCCTTACTGATGAATCAATAACCTGCTTTATCCTGGTTAGCATCTCCATGGATCAGAACTTTATGTCAGGATGAATTCGTATGTATATGTATGTGCATGGCTCCCTCACTTGCTCATTCTAAAAAAAATGTTTTCTGGGACCTATTTCTTTTCTAAAAACCTCTTTTTTGTGAGTATGTGAGTGAGAGAGCACATGCACATACCGATTCGCCTTGTGTTGTCTGAACCTATCACTTCTTATGGGCGGGGTCGATTTCCGGGATGTGGTATATGATTTGTGGGCATCATAGGATTACAGATATTTTGTGAGACGTGAAATGTATGCATTTACAGAAGGATTGAAGTACAGTACACTGATGAGACTCTTTACTCTTGAATGGTTTTAAAAAAGACTGTATGTCTGTGAATGACCTTGAAAGAATTTAAAAGCTAGCTACAAATGCATTGTTTTACTGGATCTCTATTAGGAGAGGATAAAAAATTTACAAAATTATAACTTAATCCAAAATGGACATCACCTTCTGTATGGTCTTCTCCATTTGCAACCTCTGATTTCTCTCACTGTTTCAAAACATATATACAATATTATATATAAAATATCGGCAAGAAACATGTTAAAAGAAACATTTGTTGTAAATAATGATTCAATACTCACTACTGTTTGTAGGTTTTTTGGTATCTGGGTTCTTCATCATCAGAATTGTAAGGCTCTTCATCAACTAAACAACCCCTGAAAGAATTAAGTGCTAACATGAGCACAATGTTTTTATGTTATGTAGCATAGCCAACCTAGCCCTAGTTTGTAATATGTGCCGTATGTGGACACTAAACAAATCAGACTCATACAGTATGTATTCCCCTCTTTGATGTTATAATATTATATCTCCACTTGAAGTTTCCACTAGAATGTCTTTGTATGCTGTAGCCAGTACTGGCCTGTAGGGTTGTAAGGCGCTATGAGATCATGAAAACTGGGCCCACTGGTGTAAAAAAAAAAAAACTGTCATAGCAATTTCACGGGGTAGAAAAAAGCACATGGATTAAAAAAAATTTTTTTTTTTAAATAGATAAAAAATTGTACATTGTAATATCGGCTACGAGACAGACGACTTTGTGAGAGGCAATGCACACATCAGTTAAATCAATATTATCATAAAGATTAAAATATCAGGAACTTTTTTTTTTTTGACATCACCTTTTCTGTCATGCCACTGCCTAATAAGCAATGAAATATTAAATATTAAGGCCATATCTAAAAGGGGCATTTTATAGGATTTTTTTTTACGTTCAATCAAATGTGAGCAATTTGAAGAGATAGTGGAATATATGTGCACGAATACTATGTTGATTACGGCATTCCAATTCTCCCAGTATATCGCAAGCGGTGTTATGCAAATTAGCTTCAGTGTATGTTTCAAATCACTTATGCTTTTATTTATGCTGTTGTTTTGTGTTTATTATCATTAGCACTGTCGCCTTGCACCGCCAGGGTCCGGGTTCGATCCCCGGCCAGGCTCGATTCCCGTCTCTGTGTGCATGGAGTTTGCATGTTCTCCCCGTGCTTGGTGGGTTTCCTCCGGGTACTCCGGTTTCCTTCCACAGTCCAAAGACATGTAGGTTAGGTTAATTGGCATTCCCAAATTGCCCGTAGTGTGTGAATGAATGAGTGTATGTGTGTGTGTGTGCCCTGCGATGGATTGGCACCCTGTCCAGGGTGTACCCTGCCATGTGCCCCAAGTCTCCTGGGATAGGCTCCAGGCCCCCGTGACCCTGAATACAGGATTAAGCAGTATAGATGATGAGTGAGTGATGGTGGGTGTGTTTTTTTTTACTCACCGTTGTTGTGAACTGTATCATGTTTAATGAGTCTATGTGTTGCGAGTACAACAATATGTTTTTGTATTGACGATCCATTGTGGTAAGAAGGAAATGATTTTAATATGTTCGTGAGGCCCTGGTGGCAAGGCGGGCCCCCTTGGAGACCGCCCGTATTACCTGTTGGACAGCATTCCACTAGCTTTCTACTAGACTTTGGAGGATAGCTATGGAGATTTGTGCTCTTTGATTGGGTTCAAGGGTCGCTGCAGGCCAACCAGGTCTTTATAGACCTTGATTTTTTTTAATTATGTTAGATTAGGTTTGATCTATGCTTTGATCTATGCTAGGTAAGACAAATCTTAATGCTACAGCATACAAAGACATTTTAGACAATTCTTTGCTCCTATTTTTGTGTCAATATTTTAAGAAATGTCCACATACAGTTAGGCCCATGAATTTTGGAACCAAGATAACTTTTTGGGGAGCAAAGTGCACACCTTCAATTTTAATTAAGGGCATTTGATAAATGCGTGGCATCAAACATTCAAGAATTACGGCCAGTTTTCATACACAACCCCCATTTGGCAGGGCTTACATCAGGCTGAGTATTACATTTGCATCTGGTAGCTGTTGGTCCAAAGTATGATTTCTTTTATGAAGAATGATTCACAACAAGGTGCAAACCACTGGCAGCATGCCAGAATAATAAGGCCAGATTAGACTTGGCAAAAAAAACTGTGCTAGATTCTAAGATTATAAAGACTAATGAAACCAAAATTAACTTGCACCAGAATAATGGGAAAAGAAACATACAGTATGGAGATTATCCAAAGCATGCTACCTTTCAAATATGATGGAGGCATGGAAATGTATGGCTACCAATGGAACAGGGTCAATGGCATTTGTTAATGACTTTCTGCTCAGTGTCAGCCAAATGTTGCGACACCAATAATACTTTACTTTATATTGCGGATGGATAATGACCCAAAACACACAGTGAAAGCTACCCATGGCAAAAAAAATTATATTCTTCACTGGCCAAGTCAGTCACCTTCTCTCAATCCAGCCCAGATTTTCACTTACTGAAGACAAGAGTGAAGGCAGAACGACCTATAAACAAGCAGCTGCAGTACTTGCATGGCAAAGTATCTTGAGGAAGGAAACAGCATTTGGTCATGTAGGTTTCAGACTTCAGACAGTGATTAATTGCAAAGGATTTTTATCCAAATATTCAATTCAATTAAATTTTATGTATATAGCACCTTTAACAATGGTCACTGCTCAAAGCAGCTTCACAAAACAAAAAGAAAATATTAAAGGCAATATTCATGTTTGTAATTATGTTAGTTTGTTCCATTATTTATGAGACCCCACAAAATACGTGTATGAAAATGGCTGAAATTCCTAAATCGTTAATGCTATGCTTTTGTCATCCCCTTAAATTAAACTCAATGTGGTGGTATACAAAGACTAAAGGAAAAAATATTTCTTTGTTCCAAAATTTATGAGGCTGGCTGTGTGACTGTGACAGTCAGGTGTCCAGAGACGCAAACACACATACACAGACACAAGCACACCTGAACTGGGGGTCAGGGTTCAAACTGCACTGCCACTTTTCCGGAAGCTTTGCAGTATCAATGCCATCAGGAAGTTTTCGCCATTTCTGACAATCGTCACACTGCACCCAGTTTTGATATGGTGGCTTCCTGAAAGACCACGCACACATACATTTAAAAATATTCTGAAAAGTAGTAATCTTTATGACACATGACAAGTCTATGTTGAAGTGTAAAAATTGTATGTGTATATTTGCAATTAACATACATTAACATACCAGGCTGAGACAGTCAACACTTACTTAATACATGTACAGTATTCATTACTTAAATCCACCTCTAACATATTGTGGTAGACAGCTATTATCACAATAACTTTTAAGTGTCCAAAAATGTTTGGACCTTCTCGCATAACATGGAATCAATATAAAAATCTAATAAATATTTAAGGAAAATTACAGGATTTATTCCTCACTGCTGTTAATAGGTTTTCTCCTACCTTGTTTGTCCATCATTAGAAACCTCGGGTTCTTCTTCATCTGTACAACTCCTGAGAGAATCAAGCACTCATTAGCACACAAATAAACAAATAAAATGACAGACACTCACACAGACAGGAAGCGGAACAAACACACCTGTATTTTGGGTCAGTGTTCATGTGGCAGAGCCACTTTATAGGAAGCGTTTCAGAAACGATGCTATCTGGAAGTTTTCGCCACTTGAGACAGTCGTCACACTGAACCCACTGTTGATCTGGTTGCTTCCTGTAAGACCACAAAATCATGTATCAGTGTTTTAGTAACTACAACTGTATGTTAATCAGTGTGCGTGTGCGTGTGAGTGAGAGAGAGAGTATAAACGGGGCACTTTCAAACTTACACGCAATCCTCAAAACGTCCAGTGCATTTTGTGTCATGTATAAAATGGACATGCATCCAATAGTCCTCAAGCTTTTTCTCTACACTAGATATGGTTCTCCTGCACGGACACAAAATGGTTTTCTTATCTGTATCAATTTAAAAAAAAATTTATCTAAAATATAAATAGGCATACTTTACTATTTCACACTTAATTTAGATGTTACTTAAACATACCTGTACTCTTCATTGTCCTCAAAGTCCTGCTTGTTGTGAATTGGTGTGAGGTGGTTACACACGATCACCCCGATAATTCCCTCTTTCCTGTTGTTGTCCTGGTAACAGAACATAAACACTTTTTTTTTATTTTTAGATTGTTTAATTTATAAACTTACCCATGTACTGAATCATAGTATGTACTCTCTTGCATGATAAAAGCCCCTGATGTAAGTACTCTTGCATATTGGGCTACATGTGCAAAGAAGTAAAACTTAGCGTAAACAAGGCCTAAGATACTCAACCTTACATAATTAAATTTCTTTGTATTAATAAGTTATACAGAAAGACAGACATGTATGTGCGCTTCCATCAACCTAAAATAATATCTCTAATGACATGAAAGCTGATCAGGTTATTTTTAGCTTCAGTCTTTTAAATATACATCAGATATAACCTCGGATTGCAAGTAACCCGGTTAGTGAGCATTCTGCAGAACAAGCAAAAATTCTTAATAAATTTTTACTTCAAAACCGAGCGAGTCTTGATATACGAGTACCACATATCATTGAGTGTAATGTAGCTTGCATGCGCTACTTGTTTTGACGCCAGATGTCAAGTGATCACAACTGAGCCAATGGTTCTTCTTTCTCTTGTGATGCGTAATTCTGGGCGATCGTCTCCCTTGCTCAGTTTGGTGTGTGCATGTGTGTGAAAGTCATCCTAAAAATAATAAATAGGACATTACAATTGAAACAGTTACTCAGTACATGAGTAGTCTTTTCACCAAATACTTTTTTACTCTTACTTGAGTAATTTTGGATGACAGCTTTTTACTTCTACTTGAGTAACATTATTTTCATGTACAGCTACTCTTACTTGAGTTACATTGATTATTACACTATATTGCCAAAAGTATTCACTTCTTCACATGCATATGAACTTAAGTAACATTTAATTCTCAATATTCTCAATATATTAATTCTCTAATATGATGTTGGCCCATCCATTGCAGCTATAACAGCTTCAACTCTTCTGCGAAGGCTTTCCACAAGGTTTAACAAGATTTTTATTGGGCCCAAGATTTTCGTTGCTGGCACCATTGAAACTGACATTTGGCATTGGCACGAGTGACCAAAGGTTTGGCTATAGCAGCCTGGCCATGTATACAGGACAGTTGAGGTGCACATTTAATTCTGCAGTGAGTTGGTCAGCTCTGGTTTTATGTTTTTTTGGATACAATCTGGGTTAGTGCCGGACATTCCTTTCAATCAGCTTCCTCTTGAGTCCACAGTTACTTTCTTTGGATGTGGTTCGAGCTTCTTGGTGGTATGCTGACATTACCCTGGATACCGTGGCTCTTGATACATCACAAAGACTGTCTTGGTCACAGATGCGCCTGTGTGACAAGCACCAATAATTTGTTCTCTTTTGAACTCTGATATGTCACTCAATGTGTGCATTGCAATATTTTAAGCAAAACTGTGCTATTACTCTGCTAATTAAACATTCACACTCTACTCTTACTGGTGGAATGTGCAATCAATGAAGATTGCCCACCAGGCTGGTCAAATTTAGCTATGAAACCTCCAACATGTCTGTATATACATGCCATACATACTGTATATACTCACACACTTGAAATACAACCAACCCCCACTGAAATTTTGGTTGGTTCTGTTCGTAGTAAATAGTTCAACAAAAATAATATAACAAGTGATTTCTCCAAATTCAACACAAATAGCCCATTTTAATGAATAATGCATTTTCAGAATTATTCAACCCCTGAATAAAATCCTTCATTAGAGCAAAAATTTGTAAATCAGGTGTTGTCTACTTGATTTAGAACACATCAAATATTGGACTTTCTAGAGATTAGTTGGAGATATTTGACTGCATGTCAGAAATGGAAAGAGAGCTGTCCATAAAGTTCACAAAAAAGATCATTGCCTTCCACAAACAAGGACAAGGATATAAAAAAAAAAATTTTTTTTAAATGGCAAAGGGACTAAATATTCCTAGAAATACAGTGGGAATTTCAAACGTTATTTTGCACGTTCAAAGGAATAGTGGGTACACTACTTGGATCTGGCAGAAAGATATCACATGCTGTACCTGATTCCCGTGGAGACAAGGGTTGAAAAACCTTCAATTGATTGCAAAGGGCCTACAGAAAGATTTGGTGGCAACAGGTACTGAACTTTCATTCTGCACTACTATAATATATATTCTTATAGTAAATTATATGCACTATATTACTATACTAGATTATATTGAGACGTAAAGGTAGATTTTACTCCCATAACTGTGTTCTGATATTTTGCAAAATAAAAAGTCCTGGTTTGACTTGAACACATCTCCTAAAATAATATACTATGTAATAATAATAATAATTTTTTAAAAAGGGTGGCCAATAATACCCTGCCCAAGTAAAGTTTGTTATACCCTGTTTCAGACATGAACCTTTTTTCAGTGCATTTTACTTTATTGGCTTTATGTCTGTATGCACTTATTGCATTAAAGTAGATTCAGTTTTTTGGTAAAATAGTTTGTGCAGCAGATATGATTACATTTGTCTACATTCAAAAAAAGAGACCAATACAGTGGCCGTGAAGTGCAAAACAAAATAACAAAACCGAAAACAATAAATTCAAAAACAATTTTTTAAAAAATGAAAAAATATAATGACGTATCCAGAAACAAAATACCAAATAAGAACACAACAATTCAGTCAAACTGGAAAAGGTAGGTATCATTCTCAAATTAAATTCTTAGCGCTGATTGGAAGAGACATCCGTCACTCAAGACACACAAGCAGTACTGTCAAGTGAAGTCAAACTAATTTTAAAAACACATTTAGCACAACTTGGTTGTCATGGGTCTAGCTGGTGGTTTGGCTAGACCGGCTGATGTAGTTGCCGTGGGCATATAGGGTAGGCATGAACGCAGAAGGGTGTGCAAACAGTCTTTATTTAAACAAAACTCAAAAACAGACAACCAAACAAAGGAACCAAAACAACAAACTCAAACTAAAACTAGGGCTCAGGAACTAGGGACACAGGGAACCAGGAGCTGACATGGGAACTAGGAGCTGACACAGGGAAACTGAGCACTAACAGGGAACTGACAGAAGGAAACATGGAGCTGGAGCAAACTAAGGAAACAGGGAGAGACCAGATGGGTTAGTGGTTAGTGAGGTTAGTAGCTACATAGAATACTGGATGCTGACCTATCCGGGTTAGTGGCTAACCGGGTTAGTACTGACCTAATACGGAAACAGAACACAAAAGGCAGGGCACACATGAGGTTATACCAAACTAGCGGCTAACCTACTAGTGACCAGAACCACTAGCAGTCAATCCCACTAGGGGCTAGCCTATTGGAGGCTAACAGTGCTAATGGCTAAGCCCTCATGTGGCTACACATACAAGGGAAGCAACAAACAAAGAACTAGATAAGAAGACCAACACACAGAACAGTACTTACACAGTACACAGGAGGAAACACAGCCTAGCTAAACACTGAACAGGACAGCTCCATGAATCCACAAACACAAGGAACCTAAAGAAAACTAATAGAGCCCTCTAGAAAAGCAAGGGAAAACAAGATTACTAAAATATAAACTCAAAGAAACAAACAAACAAACAAGAATGCCCACATGACAGTACAAACAAACAAAACAATGCTCAACCCAGTTTCTGCTATTTATAGAAACTTTAATGAGCCACCTCAGTTCAGGTGAGCACTCATCACCTGACTGAAGTGCCTTCTGGGAAAGTCGATCAACAAAAACTACAGACAGCGACATGAACAGTGACCTCTAGTGGAGGTTCCTAACATTAGTTGACCAAAGCGATGTAAAATCCTAAAATACTGAAATGAATCCTTAAATGAAAATACATCTAAATGTCCTTGAGGCTGCAGTACTTCCTGTATATTTTGAGTAGCAGATGTCTCGTCCAATCAGCGGTAAGAATTAACAAGCTGAAAAAAGGTAGGTGTGGCTTGCCATATGACATTTTTACCACTGATTGGACGAGACATCTGCCACTCAAGATTAGTTTTTTAAGGATTATTTTGAGTATTTTTGGGGGGGGATTTTTCCCGATTTTCTCCCTAATTTAGTCGTGTCTAATTCCTCCCCATGGATTGGCACCCTGTCCAGGGTGTATCCTGCCTCGTGCCCTAAGTCTCCTGGGATGGGCTCCAGGCTTCCCGCGACCCTGAATACAGGATTAAGTGGTAATGACGATGAATGAGAGTGAGTGAGTAATTCCTTCCCGTCACTAGGAAGCTCCTACATTAAGGCTACTCAGCCGGGAGGGCCGAAGACCTAACAGACCACAGGCCGAAGTTTCCTCCGAACCACGTGACGCCAGCCGACCGCATATATTCGAACTGCTCGCTCACGCACCGTTGGGGGCGGCGTAACACACTTGGAGGACTTGAACTGGCAATCTCCGGATGATAGGGCGAGCACAGCACCCCTTGGAGGCCCCTATTTTGAATATTTTAGGATTGTACAGCACCTTGGCCAACTAAGTAGTGTTAAATGTGCTTTCAAAATAAATTTGACATCACTTGACAGGACTTCTTGTATGTTTTGAGTGACAGATGTTTCTTCCAATTAGTGATAAGAATTTCATTTGCAAACTATACCTACCTTTTCTGGTTTGACTGAATTGTAGTTGTGTTTTCTCATTTGGTATTTTCTTTCTGGATATGTCGTTGTGTTTTCTTGTTTGTTATTTTGTTTTTGGTTTTGTTATTTTATTTTTTTATTTGTTATTTTGGTTTAGGTTTTGTTATTTTGTTTTGCACTTCTCGGCCACTGTAGGCCTAGAAATAGTGCAAAATTTAACTATTGAATCTTCAAGATATTGCAAATTTACTTTATTTGTATTAAAAGTTTAAAAAATCTATAATTTTCTGTTTTGTTCCAAATTTAAATGAACTAAAAACTCGTAGTTTTTCAATGTGGCCTTAGACCTTTAGGGCCCCCTGTAATTCTGTAGTTTATCTAAACTTTTGGTTAAATCTTGTAGTTTCTGCCAAGTCTCTGCTTGGTTTGTTATCCTCTATTTTGTTCCAGTATACAGATGATTGAAGAATATAAAAACAATGAACATAAAATAAATTATATGATCCTTACCCTGCGCTGACAGGCGACACGTTCATAAGCTTTGATGAGGCGGTTTTCGTGGTACATCATCAATCCGTAGTGCTCTTTACTCTTTGTTTTGTAGCCAAATGTAATGGTTATAGCTTTTTTCTGACACAAAGGCTTAAGGATCTTAAAGGGAAATATTAGAATCATTGAATACATAGATCTTATGCATCAAGAGCTATAATTTTACATTCTGTTCTGCCATTTGGCAAAAGGATACAATGGGAAGAAGACAAACAGGTTGGTATGTGTCCGTAATGACCTTTGCTAGAGTTTTTGTAACATACTGAGTTTCCACCTTCAGCCCTTTAAGTATAATCTGCATTCTTGGCTTCAGGTACAGTATACTGCAGTATGCCTGAATCAAGAAACAAATAAACAAACAAAATGTATTAGTGGTAAGTTAATATTGACTCATTAGTTAAACTGCACCTAGAGATTTGAGGAAGAGCTGTTGACAAACCTTAATTTGATTCAGATATTGTCCCTTATCTGCATATTGAATCATGCATGCATGTCTCACTACTGTATATAGTTGTGTAAAAAGACATAAAAAGAATTATGCAAATAATGTATTTCTACTTTTAATTTGATATAAAAACCCACAAAATTCTGATTAAAAAAGAATAAATATTTTAGGGGAAATATTACCTGGCTGATAAGTGTTACCATAACTGATAACCTAACTGTGCACACGCTATACAAATACAATGTTAAAACACCTTCTGCTTGGAAAGCAGGACTCAATAAGAGTCTACCAACTTAGCACATCTTGATCTTGAGCATTGTAAAATATAAATTTTCTTCCACAGAATCCCATCGTTGACTTGGAGTTACTACTGTAAGTAGTACTATTATTGTTGTTCCACAAAAACTTAAAAAAAAAAATAAAATAAAAAAAACTTTTAAAAGCAATTAATGTGGGTCATACCAGTGGAGGGATTGCATGTTTTTTTTTTTTTTTTTACTTTTCTAAGGAATCTGATGCATTGTTTCCCAAATGTCTTTTTTTTCCACCTTGAGTCTAGGCAGACCATATCACCATCAATTAGGCATGCACCCCAAGGAACTTAAACAACAATTTTTTATATATTTAATAATTATATAAGTAAAACGTTCAGCTGTGTCTCTGCACCATTTCTGAGTTATGAGGATCCGTTTGGTACCTGTGCCAAACCACTTTACTCCCGACTCCTAGGTAACTCATTTTTGATCCATTTTGGGTAAAAATCATGTACATCAAAAATATGACCTAAAATATGGCTTTTTTTATATTTGGCCCAGAAAAAGCTATACAGTCCACATGGGCCTACTTCACAATTTATCCAGCAATTTTCCCTAGTTTTCTAGTTTTTTTCCTGTTACTTTTATTTTATCCTAAGCTGTAGGCCTTTTTACCAAAATAAATAGATTTTTGATCAATTCCCTTAGCTACAGAGCCAATCCCAATTGAAGAGCAATATACAGTATAAGTTAATATAGAAAAAGTACACAAACATTTTGTACCAGTTTTTTTTTTAAATAAAGCTTTAAACATACTTGTAAATAATTGTATTATTGTACACTTTTTAAAAAATGCTATAGGAAAATATAATTTTAGTGCATGGTCAGTGTAATTTCCAAAGCAGTACTTAAACTTTTTATATATATACTGAGAGTAGGATCAATACCAGCAATAATCAGAAACTGGAGGAGGGCACATTTTCACTGCCTGTTGATTGGCTCCACTGTTCCCTTCTGGTTTGAATGTAGCAGCTGTACTTCTAAATGTGCTACTGCTAAATATTATGTACTTTACATCTAATATAATGCTTTGTATTAAGATCTGAATCAACACACCAGAACTAATACAGTATCTTCCAAATGAGATCTGTGTTTGTTCAGACAACAATTTATATATATTTTTTGTATAGACAACTTTAGGTTTTGTTGAAAACAAATAAACTAAGGTACTGTTTTTATTATTATTATTATTATTATTATTATTATTATTTTGTAACCTTTGTGCAAATTAAATCTGTTGAACTCATAAATGAAATCTGTCTCATCATTACTGATGTGTAAAAACATGGTAAAGTGCAGCATTTGTAAAAGGTCCTTTTTGTGGGTTTATGTGTCCTTAAAAAGGTGGTAACACATTTGCAGTACAGTAGTACAGAAGATGGTATATCACTACATGATATTTCTATTATCCATAAAATGTACTTTTTAATAATATTATTTTAAAAATATTATTATTAATAATAAATATTATTAGACAATTAATAGTGTCTATAAGTATAACAGTGTATTTGTAACACAGTAAAAATTGCTCTAATGCTCTTATAATATATTAAATAAATTATTTAATTTCGTTAATTATTGTCAGGTATGCATGTTAGTACATACACAGGCATACTGTATACTTTAAGTTACTAAGTATATTTAAAGTTGTTCCACTTTAGCACACAAAAGTACACTTAATACACTTAAAATTGTGCCTTTATATAATTTAATTACAACTTTAATACACTTAGTACAAAATTTGCTGTTCCATGTTTTTTTTAGTCACATGCATTGAGTGATCAATGTTTCCACATTTTTTCCTGTATCCCCTTTCATTTTTATTAGTAGGTTTATTAGTAGCCTATCTGAATCATTTTGTTCTTTTCATTTTAATCTACTTAGGAGACACTTACGGTTCATACGGTTCAATATGGTGACCCATTTCTTCACTTGTTGATGGTTCCCACACAGATACTGTTTTAGAATTTCTTTTAAACCATTCTTCTGATCAATGCAATTTCATAACCCATACGTGCTGTAGGCTGAACGAACAGTCAAAACCAACCAAAAAAAATGTTATCTCGGATTTAATCAGAATCACTTAATTGATAACATTGTATGATAATTATTTTTTACCTTTATGCGCATTTAATATGATTGGTTCATTCTGAACACTGCCCCATTATAAAAGGGTATGCACTCATGCGATTAGATTATTATATTTTTCTATGAAACCCTGTTTTCTAAAATGAAAACGTTGTTGAAATCTCCACCAGTGGACTCTATAATATTTGCAGGTTAAATTCTTACCCGTAGTGAATATTCACTCTCAGGCACTGACATGCCACCCCATGCCTGCCGTCTGAACTTCTCCCTGGAGCTCTTGTACACATCAACAGGGATCCGGATGTCGTTGGGGTGCTTCTTGAGGTCAAATTCCAATTCTCCTAAAGGTGTTCTGCAGTAAAACAATTGGAAGTGGAAACAATTGTTCCATAATTTCTTAAAATTTTATGTTTACAATATTCCTCTTGTCTAGCTATTTAGTTAAGTAAGATACCCTGTCTAAAAATGTCTAGTGACATCGACATCATTCAAGGCAAGGCAAGGCAAGGCAAGTTTAGTTGTATAGCACATTTCACACAATGGTAATTCTTTACATAAAGAATATAACATATACGTTAAGTGCTTTACATAAAGGAGAAGAAAATAATGCTAAAATGAAATAAAAAACAATGGCAATAAAACCAAAAATTTAAAATAAAAATTTACAATTTTTTAAGATACAAATAATGAAACTTTTAAAACTAAATAAAATTTGATTTATAATCAAAATAAATCAGTTAAAAATATTAGATAAACATAGATTAGTGCATCAGTTCAGACGTAGCACAGTGCTCATTCAATAAATGCACAGCTAAACAGATGAGTTTTAAGTTTATATTTAAATGTGACTAGTGTTTTTGCACATCTGATCTCTTCTGGAAGCTGGTTCCAATTGCGGGCAGCATAATGGCTAAAAGCGGACTCCCCTTGTTTTGTGTGAACCCTTGGTATTTCTAACTGACTCGATGATCTGAGTGGTCTGTTAGGTTTATATTCAGTGAGCATATCTGCAATGTATTTAGGTCCTAGGCCAGTGAGTGATTTATAAACGAGTAAAAGTACTTTAAAATCTATCCTGAATGTTACAAGAAGCGTAAGGACAGTGTAAGGACCTGAGGACAGGTGTGATGTGCTCAGATTTTCTGGTTCTAGTCAGAATTCTGGCAGCAGCGTTCTGGAAGAGCTGCAGCTGTCTAATGTTCTTCTTGGGAAGGCTGGTGAGGAGACCATTACAATAATCCACCGTGCTGGTGATAAAGGCATGGACAAGTTTCTCCTAGTCCTGAACATCTAATTTTTGCAATGTTTTTGAGATGATAGTATGCCGATTTAGTTACTGCTTTGACATGACTACTGAAACTAAGGTCTGTCTCCAGAATCACCCCAAGGTTCTTATCTTGATTTTTTAGTTGTTTGACCCCTAGGGTGAAGGTGTACATTCACCTTCAGAGCTTCATCTTTGATTCCAAATGCAATGACTTAAGTTTTCTCCTTGTTTAACTGAAGAAAATTTTGGCTTAGTGGGAGCATATACAGGCTAAACAGGAGCGGTGCAAGAATTGAGCCTTGTGGGACTCCGCATGTCATGGACGCCCACTTAGACTTATGCTCTCCTATACTAACATAATAACCTCTTCCTTCTAAGTATGACCTGAACCATTTGAGTACCATCCCAGAAAGCCCGACCCAGATTTCCAGTCTTTCTATTAGTATTGATTATTAGTTCTATTGATCTATTAGTATTGATTAGTTGTGATTGACAGTGTTAAATGCAGCGCTAAGATCTAGCAGTACCAACACTGATATTTTGCCAGTCAGAATTTAAATGAATATCATTTATTATCTTTATGAGCGCTGTCTCTGTACTGTGATGCACTCGGAAGCCAGATTGAAAACTGTCCAGGTATCCATTTGAGTTTGAGTGGTTGTTCACCTGAGAAAAAACAACCTTTTCAATAATCTTGCCTATAAAAGGAAGGTTTGATATTGACCTGTAGTTATTTAATATGGAATTATCAAGATCACTTCTTTTTCAGAAGTGGCTTAACAACTGCAGTTTTCAGAGAGAAGTCAGGTGTTCACCACTTCTAAAAGATCTGTTTCCCAACAGTTAAACACACTTTTGAAAAAAGATGTGGGAACTGTGTCAAGGTCGCAGGTTGACGATTTGAGTTGCTGTACTATTTCTTCCAATATTTTGCTATTAATTGCTTAAAAGAGATTGTGTTTGGGTTTTCTGATCTCTGGACAACTTGATGTGTTAATAGCCCTTCTAATATTACTGATTTTCTCAGAGAAGAAGGAAGCAAACTCATTGCATTTGCTGTCGGAGAGCATTTCAAAGGGAATCTGACTTGGTGAGTTTGTCAGTCTCTCAACAGTAGCAAAAAGAGTGCGAGTGTTGTTTAAGTTGCTGTTTATAATGTTTGAGAAGAAGGTCTGTCTAGCTGTGGCTAGTTCCACATTGAAAGCACAAAGGCTGTCTTTATAGATGCTATAGTGAATTGTAAGTTTTGTCTTCCGCCACATCCGCTCAGCTTTTCAGCATTATCTTTTCATACTGTTGATTTTCTCCATGGTGATTTCTGTCTGCCCATCTTTCGGAACTTTTCCGGAGCAATATCATCAATAACATTCTTAACTTTTGAGTTAAAGGAATCAAGGAGAAGATCTGCAGAAATGATTGGTTTTAAGGATATAGCCTTCATAAATAGTGCACTTGTGTTCTCATTAATGCATCTTTTTCTGACAGACAGAGATCTAGATTCAGTGGTAACAGAGATCAATATATCAAAGAAAATACAGAAGTGATCAGACAGTGCTACTTTATAACAATGGATGAGATGTTTAGATGAGTAAGTCTAGAGTGTGTCCACGATTAGGTGTGGGCCTGTGCACATGCTGAATCAGGTCAAAAGTGTTTAAACACTTATAATTTCTTTTGTAATATTTAAAATTTTTATTAAATATTAATTTTTATTTTATATGAATATATTAATATTTATTAATATCTTTCTGCAACATCAATGTGAATATTAGTCCCCTGCTATGGCAAAACAGTCGAACTCTGAGTATTTTGGAGGTCTGTAAATAATGATGAACAGAATGCGTGGAGCAGCTTTTTCCTGGCATTTAAGGAAGTGCAAAGCGCTGTCCTGCTGGTTTAATTTTACCATATCCTACCACCAGGTTCTAATAACACCAAGCAAGATGCTCTTTCTCGACAGTTCTCTCCACCCGCAGAATAGCCTATTTGTTCCAGAGTTAATTCACCCACAGGTACTTGAATGGGGACACTGCTCCTTGATTTCGTTACAGGACTCCCAACTTCGGAGGTGAACTCTTGCATTATGACCATCATTGATTGTTTCTACAGAGCTGCCCATTTTGTCCCTCTGACTAAACTCCCCTCAGTCAAGGAGACTGCCGAGCTGCTCATTCTCGCTCCAGTTTTTTGCTCCACTGACTTCCTGTTGCCATTGTCTCTGACAGGGGAACCCAGTTTTCTGTACACTTCTGGAAGGCCTTCTGTAGACTCGGCCAGCCTGCTGGTTTTGACCTCTTGCTTCGGTTCACGTTTACGTTGCTGCTCGCTCTCCTTTTTGGATTTTCTCATTTTGACTGACTCATTGGCTTTGAACTCTTGCACTGGCTCGTGACTACATCTCTGCTTGCTCCCTTTTTGATTCACGCACCACTGACTGATTTAACTGGCTTTTTGACCTGTTGCACCATCTCTAAATTAAGTCACTAAAATTTCCCCCGAAACATGGAAGTGCTCGACTGCCGGTGTGCCTTATCTCCCTTGTTCAAAACCGCATTTGAGCCACGCCCCTTTAACGCTGTAAATCTGCACTTGGGTCCGCTTCCTCTAACCCTCTTCATCTCTCTGCCTCATATTATTTACAGTATTAACTATATTATATTATAATTATTACAATTTTAAATCAGTATTCTATCACATTATAAATCTAAAAAAGGTCTCATATGAAACTGTAACTGTAGAACAAACCAAATTCTGCATGCTCACCTATGTAGGTTCCAGATGATGATGCAGGTTCCACTTGAGCTGTTGCTAAACCTATCAATGACACTGAACTTTGAAATCAGTTCTTCCTTGGTGTTAAAAAGAGAGTGTGTCAGGATGTCATGAAGATTCTTTGCATGCTCTGGTGCAGCACTGAGTGAACACTGAACTTAAGGACCAAACATATTTACCGTATATCAACATATATCTAGTTTTTTATTTTTGTTCCCATAAGCTCCCTTCTCAGTGTCAGGCCCAGAATTTTCAGAACATTTATCATACTCAGCTCCATAACTTCACAAACTCTTATCACTTTAAGTATAATTAAGTATGTACATAATATAAAATGAATAAACTAGAGAACTATTTGGAAGAGTAAACAGTTAAGTAAATCTATCTTGCAGTTATAAGTGCTCATGTAAATATTTTATTCTATATTTCTATCCAACATTCCTATGAAGTTAATCTCTTTGTGTCTCAGTAGGTAAAGGATATCAGTCTGTTTTGTCTTGGTAAACATGACAGTAGGCACTATGACATTCTGTGCTCCAATCTTCTCGAGGTAAGTCTGTGACAGGAGACCCACACACATGGTACTGGCTTTCTTGGAGAACACAATGGCATCCTTCCCCAAGCGCATGGAGCCTGACTTAAAACCATTACCCACTGGATCTTTTATCGTCTGCTTATCACTAAGGCCAAAACTGCAAGAGAAAGAGAGAGAGAATTTGGATTATCTAATTGCACCATGAAGGATAATGCAGGCTTCATGAACACCCATACCTGAGCATTTTCTGCATCTTGTCGTAATCCATGCCTTTTCCATTATCCATGAAGATGAGGCAGTCCTGTTCTTTGAATACTGTTTGATCAATCCAGAATTGTTTCGCACTGACATCTGGGTCATAAGCATTATCTGTCATTAGGAAGATACAAGAAAAAATTTCAAAGCAAAACTACTTTTGCCAGTTTCATGTGCTTTCAGGAATGTTTACATTCTTAGACAGCTTTGAAAACAATAAAATCTCAGGTGGCCTGTAGAACAAAAAATCCAGTATTTAACAACCTATTTATTTTAACACCAAGGTATCACTCTGTAGTGATGAGATTAAAGAAGTGTGAGACATGTCTGCCAGCCCATAGTGTTTGTGGTTTGCCTGGCAGTTGAAGACAACATGAGAGCAGAACCGGAAGTCCAAGAGCCTCAACTTGCTGGTGCGTTTGAAGGAAATTATAGTGTCGAATGCTGAACTGTAATAAATAAGCAGCATTTTCAAATAAATTTGCTTCCCAAGGTCCATTTGGTTTGAGGCTCTGTGTAGGAGGTATTTGATTTAAAAAGATTAATCTAGACATGCCCTTGTCAAATTACTGTATTGTGTAAAGTTTAGAATCTGAAAGATTTTAACTGTTTATGAAAATTGCTCCAGTATTCATTGCAATGGAAGAAAGAGGACAAGAAATAAGAAGCACTTTTGACTTACCGATCAGTTCTGCTATAGCACTAAAGGGCCAGGGGTGGCTAGTGGAGTTTAAGAACAGATATTGTGGACTAACCTGTAAGAGGAAAACAATATGAAAAACAGGTACCATGATACATGAAAGGGCAAGAAATAGCACACAGCTAGACTATTTTTTCAATAAGCATTTTATTTAAATGTAACATTTTGTATTTTTCTCACAAGTCTCACAATGTTCTGAGAACATATGAACTAAATCACATACATATACACACACGCGCGCACACACACACACACACACAGAAACACTTTATTTGGAAAATTAAGAAGAAACATTGGTAATGACACTCGAGTCAGCGCACACTAATGGAATCACTTCTGTAAAGTAAAAATAAAACAAATTAACCTGCATTTTACTTTTAAAAAGAAACACGACAGTCTTTCTGTTAAGAGTGTGTGTGTGTGTGTGTGTGAGAAGGAGAGAGGAGGAGGGGTGAGGCACAGTGTCTAATGATACACACACACGCACTGAATCAGTGCAGGCTGACACACAGAGGGAGAGAAAATGGATCTTTAACCTCTCAATTAAGACTTGTTTCTGCTTTACACATGAAATAACAACTGATCATAATCAATAGTCATAAACAAGAAATAATCGTTAGCAATAAAAAGTAGGCCTATAAAATCTACTCATATATAATTTTCTATAAACTATTTATTTAAGATAGCCAGTTATAGGTTAGTTTAGTTAAAGCCTATAAGTACTTATGGAGCTTAAAAGTACTTGTTACTCCCCCCATCTCAACCTGCTGTCTATCAGTATCAAAACAAGAAATGCATGCATTCTACATAATACTCAGTATTCATAAACCAAGACTTGCTTGTTTTTCAAGTAAAAATTTATTTAAAAATTTTGCTCATCTTGCGCAAACAGGGTTACTCACAGTCCGAAGTAAAAATGGAAAGTGGAAAAGTGCTGTCTGCCATCTTCTAACAGATGTCCATGATTAGCTAGTGTTTGTTTCACTGATTAGCAGACTTCCAAAGTTTCCAAGCTAAACTCAGTTATTTGTTTCAAATCTCACATTTGAAAATAAATTGTGTAGCTCAGATGTGTGTGAGTACAAAGAAGTCTGGGGTAGAGCTACACTACAGATTACATTGTATAAATTCTCCTTCTATTCATTAACAACTGTAAGATCTTTCACTTTTCACATTTAGTGTCCGCCATGTGACTTGGCTTAAAACCTCTGGAATTTGAGCTAAACTCCCTGCATCGTTTTCATAGATCCATTATATAAGATATAATTAACCAGCTGTGCCTGATTTAGCGGCCTCACCGCGAAGCAGAGGCCGCCTACTTAGTGTGTCTGATTGGCAAGGAGCGACAAAAAAATGTAGGCGTGCACCCATCACTGGCACGCACCGTGACACAGCCCGATCCAAAGGGAAGTGTTGATGTTCCTGTCTGAACAACAACCACACTTTCAGTAATGATGAAATGAAATTGAAAGTTACCTTACAGTTCAAGTTCAAACTATTTTACTTCATAAAAGCAGCTTTTTTATCGTTAATTAGCTCAATTATATTATTTTGATGTTATGCTACTGATCATAATCAATAGTCATAAAAATAAACTACAGCAATAAAAAGTTGACATGTGATATCTATTCATATATTATTTTCTATGAACCATTTATTTCAGGTAGTTGGTTATACTTTAGTCTAGTTAAAGCCTATAAGTACTTACAGAGCTTGAAAGTATTCCTCTACTTGTTACTCCTGCCATCTCAAACTGCTGTGTACAGGTCAAAGTGGAGCAGGAGACTCTTCTATCGTTTTTACATATTTGAAAAATGCATTCATTTTAATACTGACTGTTGAGAAACTCCACCCACTGTAGTATCCAGAACATTCTGTAGGGTTTCTGCACAGTAGTTGGTAGCATTCCCTCAGATCTAGAAGTATTGTATATATTTAATTTCAGGGACTAACAGGCTTTTACTATAAATTATTTTGTATATTATTATATTTTTTGGATGATGTAAAGGTAAAAGGAAGCAAATTACATTCATTTATATGTAAGTCCTGTTGCAACTTGCAGGAACTGAAGTGAAAGGAAGAGCTGAGAAAAAACATGTTCATATACAATCCCAAACCAACACATTTGTCTTAATCAACCATTAGAATGTTACATTGTAAACATCTGGATTAAGTAAGGTAACTTATTAATAGAAACTGAATCATAAAACATCACTTTCTTGCAACAGGCCTAAGACAAGTTGTCTTACAAACATGATGAGATCTGAAGCTGAAAATAAGCAAACCACATTAATTTATAGACAAAGCATTCATTCACACACTTACTTACACACTGTTGGGAATTTGGAAAGGTCAATTAGCTGAGTCTGCCTGGTTTTGGACTGGAGGAAACCCATCAAGCACAGGCAAAAAGAACATGGTAAGTGTAAGGGATTTTAATGTTATGGCTGATCAGAGTTTGTGTGGCTCATTAATTTGGCAGAAACTCTACTACAGTGAGAAGAAGAGTCTGAAGAAAAGCTTGTTCTATGATGTACTGTAGTACTGAAGGTAAATGAAGCATGTAAATGAAACAGAGAACATTTCTCTTGTAAATTATCAGTGATTGTTTCTGTACAATTCAGGTTTAATTGGACACTCACAAGTACATTTGTAACCAAAATCTTTTTAACTGACACTCACATGGCAATGAATTCTTCGGTCTGGAATCTGTTGAAATTCAGACTTCATGCTGGCACAAATAACAGATAAAATTGTACATATTAAACATTCAGCTTGATCCTAAGAGACAAGACAGGACATGCTGAAGACGGGAAACAGAAGATCTAATGGTGATTGGTGTACACACCTCCAGGACAAATGCAGAAAACTGACACTGGTTACTTTATTCTTTTATTGTACATTTCAAATATTTACAAAACATTAAGCTTTGTGTGTGTGTGTGTGTGTGTGTGTGTGTGTGTGTGTGTGTGTGTGTGTGTGTGTGTGTGTGTGTGTGTTAATTAGATTAGTGTTAAGTTTTAATTAGATCAGAAACACTTTAAAAACCAACAGTGAGAAGTAATTTCCCTTTTGTGTTTTTATTATTTTGTACATTGTTACAAGATTACAAGGTGATATTAGTAAAACAGATATACAGGAGAGTAACCTTAGATGTTCTAGAATATACACATCAATACGACCTATAAATATCAATCTACAGCAAGCGGTGCTAAACCAATGCCAGGAAGATCATGAAAGACCTGAGTCACCCCAACAATAGACTGTTTTCTCTGAAAGCAATTCTGCTCCCTGAAGACCAACACAGAGAGACTGGAGAGAAGCGTCTTCCCGCAGGCGATTAGGTCTCTCAACCAAAACATCACACAGGATTTTTTAAAAAACATACTATTGCACACTGCACTTTATGGACATTTCTCACAACTGACAATATACAGTAGTCCATTTATGGATAATATACACTGTACACTCATGCACATTTGCACTCACCCTGGACATTTCCCGGACATTTATAGACATTTATACTTCATTTTATTTTGCATACTTCATTTTGCACACTTCTCATTTCCATATTTTGCATATTTTTGCATATTTGTACAGTAAACACTGCATATATTTTGTACAGCTAGGTTGTTTTATCCCATCCCATCCCATATATCCCACATTTTATTTTTTATATTCCGTTCTTCTTATCTTCTTCTCTATATTTTATTCATTTCCATTCCCTAATTTATTTTTATTTCTATTTCTATAGTGTTTAAAGGTCACAAGTGACTGTATAAGCATTTCACTGCATATCATACTGTGTATGACTGTGTGCAGACACAGTTGACCTTCTCCTTGATTCCTTTAACTTAAAAGTTAAGAATGTTATTGATGATATTGCTCCGGAAAAGTTCAGAAAGGCGGACAGACAGAAATCACCATGGAGAAAATCAACAGCAGTTCAGAATATGAAAAGACAATGCCGAAAAGCTGAGTGGATGTGGCGGAAGACGAAACTTGAACTTAATTTTAGCATCTATAAAGACAGCCTTCGTGCATTCAATGTGGAACTAGCCACAGCTAGACAGACCTTCTTCTCAAACATTATAAACAGCAACTTAAACAACACTCGCACTCTTTTTGCTACTGTTGAGAGACTGACAAACTCACCAAGTCAGATTCCCATTGAAATGCTCTCCGACAGCAAATGCAATGAGTTTGCTTCCTTCTTCTCTGAGAAAATCAGTAATATTAGAAGGGCTATTAACACATCAAGTTGTCCAGAGATCAGAAAAACTCAAACACAGCCTCAAACAGTTACTATGTCTGTTTTTGAAGCAATTGATAGCAAAACTTTGGAAGAAATAGTACAGCACCTTAAATCCTCAACCTGCAACCTTGACACACTTCCCACATCTTTTTTCAAAAGTGTGTTTAACTGTTTAGAAGCAGATCTCTTAGAAGTGGTGAACACCTCACTTCTTTCTGGGACTTTTCCAAACTCCCTGAAAACTGCAGTTGTTAAGCCCCTTCTGAAAAAGAGCAATCTTGATAACACCACATTGAGCAACTATAGACCAATATCAAATCTTCCTTTTATAGGCAAGATTATTGAAAAGGTAGTTTTCAATCAGTTGAACAACTACTTAAACTCAAATGGATACCTGGACAATTTTCAATCTGGTTTCCGACCGCATCACAGTACAGAGACAGCGCTCGTTAAGATAATAAATGATATTCGCTTAAATTCTGATTCTGGCAAAATATCAGTGCTGGTACTACTAGATCTTAGTGCTGCGTTTGACACTGTCGATCATAACATTCTTCTAGAGAGACTGGAAAACTGGGTCGGGCTTTCTGGGATGGCTCTCAATTGGTTCAGGTCATACTTAGAAGGGAGAGGTTATTATGTGAGTATAGGAGAGCATAAGTCTAAGTGGACGTCCATGACATGCGGAGTCCCTCAAGGCTCAATTCTTGCGCCGCTCTTGTTTAGCCTGTATATGCTCCCACTAAGTCAAATAATGAGAAAGAACCAAATTGCCTATCACAGCTATGCTGATGATACCCAGATTTACCTAGCCTTATCGCCAAATGACTACAGCCCCATTGATTCCCTCTGCCAATGCATTGATGAAATTAACAGTTGGATGTGCCAGAACTTCCTTCAGTTAAACAAGGAGAAAACTGAAGTCATTGCATTCGGAAGCAAAGAGGAAGTTCTTAAGGTGAATGCATACCTTGATGCTAGGGGTCAAACAACTAAAAACCAAGTCAGGAATCTTGGTGTGATTCTGGAGTCAGACCTTAGTTTCAGTAGTCATGTCAAAGCAGTAACTAAATCAGCATACTATCATCTCAAAAACATTGCAAGAATTAGATGTTTTGTTTCCAGTCAAGACTTGGAGAAACTTGTTCATGCCTTTATCACAAGCAGGGTGGATTATTGTAATGGTCTCCTCACTGGCCTTCCCAAGAAGACCATTAGACAGCTGCAGCTCATCCAGAACGCTGCTGCCAGGATTCTGACTAGAACCAGAAAATCTGAGCATATCACACCAGTCCTCAGGTCCCTACACTGGCTTCCAGTTATATTTAGAATTGATTTTAAAGTACTTTTACTCGTTTATAAATCACTCAATGGCCTAGGACCTAAATACATTGCAGATATGCTCACTGAATATAAACCTAACAGACCACTCAGATCATTAGGATCGAGCCAGTTAGAAATACCAAGGGTTCACACAAAACAAGGGGAGTCTGCTTTTAGCTAGTTCAAACCAGCTTCCAGCTTAATTTTTATCATTATTTTCTTCTCTTTTATGTAAAGCACTTTGAATAACCATTGTGTATGAAATGTGCTATACAAATAAACTTGCCTTGCCTTGCCTACTGGCAATTTACTGTAAATTTACAGTTTACAAACAACTAGTACCCTTTCTAACATCATGATTCATGGACAGTAAGCTCCTGACCACAGGATCAGTTTTAACTGTTTCGTTCTTAATGAGCTGACCATAAAAACACTAATACATTAGTCTAACATTGACTAATAAAATCAGTAATTAAAGTAACATAATTATAAACATAATTATCCAGAACAGCCTGTATGGGTTTCTGCATGTAGTTGACAGCATTCACTCAGATCTAGAACTATTGTATACAGTATATTTAATTTCTGGGACTAGCAGGTTTTTACTATAAATTATATTGTATTATATTATATTTGTAGCGCAATGCAAAGGTAAAATGCAAATTACATTAATTTATATGTAAGTCCTGTTGTTGTAAGTGAAAGGAAGAGCTGAAGGTAAAACTTGTCCAATCCTTGACATATCCAATCCTAAACCAACACATTTTTCTTAATTATCCATTGTGCAAGAAAATCTGACATACAGTACCAAATACTTTTTATCACAACTGCGCTAAATTAATTGATCTAGACTCCAGTTCATAAACTAATGAAGGCATCTTCTCCATCTGAATCCAAAAATTTGTACAATATCCTCATTTTCTTGTGTTTTGTTTTTGCCTTTTTAACATCACTGTACACTTCATCCCTGATGATCTGCCTGGTTTGCAATGTGTTCATATTTTTGTAAGTATTATCAGGTCTACTGTGTACCAGACCTTTCAAGTTCACTCTTTGTTTGTCTTCTGTGCATGAACGATTTCGCTATGTTTCTTAACCACGCCTTCCGATTTGAATTGTTAGCTTCTGACTGACTGACTGATTTCTGACTTACGTTTTTGTATTGTTTACCTCATGACTTGTTTAGCTACCTGCTGCACCAAGAACTCAAACCATTTCTAAGGCTTTGGAACTTTAGCAAAATGCTGAGAGCCTGTCACGTCGTGCGCCCAAATCAGTATCGCTCCTGACTAACTCCGAAGCTCACTAGGTAGGCTTGAAGGTGTGCGAAAGAGCGGGGCCGCCTAACTAGGCACGGTTGGTGAACCATCGCCGCTGATGAAAATATCAGTGTTGGTACTGCTAGATCTTATCGCTGCGTTTGACACTGTCGATCATAACATACTAATAGAAAGACTGGAAAACTGGGTCGGGCTTACTGGGATGGTACTCAAATGGTTCAGGTCATACTTAGAAGGGAGAGGTATTTATGTGAATATAGGAGAGCACAAGTCTAAGTGGACGTCCATGACATGTGGAGTCCCACAAGGCTCAATTCTTGCACCGCTCCTGTTTAGCCTGTATATGCTCCCACTAAGTCAGATAATGAGAAAAGAACCAAATTGCCTATCACAGCTATGCTGATGATACCCAGCTTTACCTAGCCTTATCTCCAAATGATTATAGCCCTGTTGACTCCCTCTGCCAATGCATTGATGAAATTAACATTTGGATGTGCCAAATTTTTCTTCAGTTAAACAAGGAGAAAACTGTCATTGCATTTGGAAACAAAGATAAAGCTCTGAAGGTGAATGCATACCTTCACTCTAGGGGTCAAACAACTAAAAATCAAGTTAAGAATCTTGGGGTGATTCTGGAGACAGACCTTCGTTTCAATAGTCATGTCAAAGCAGTAACTAAATCAGCATACTATCATCTCAAAAACATTGCAAGAATTAGATGTTTTGTTTCCAATCATGACTTGGAGAAACTTGCCCATGCCTTTATCACCAGCAGGGTGGATTATTGTAACGGTCTCCTCGCCGGCCTTCCCAAGAAGACCATTAGACAGCTGCAGCTCTTCCAGAACGCTGCTGCCAGAATTCTGACTAGAACCAGAAAATCTGAGCACATCACATCAGTCCTCAGGTCCTTACACTGGCTGCCTGTAACATTTTGGATAGATTTTAAAGTACTTTTACTTGTTTATAAATCACTCAATGGCCTAGGACCTAAATACATTGCAGATATGCTCACTGAATATAAACCTAACAGACCACTCAGATCATTAGGATCGAGCCAGTTAGAAATACCAAGGGTTCACACAAAACAAGGGGAGTCTGCTTTTAGCTAGTTCAAACCAGCTTCCAGCTTAATTTTTATCATTATTTTCTTCTCTTTTATGTAAAGCACTTTGAATAACCATTGTGTATGAAATGTGCTATACAAATAAACTTGCCCTGCCTTGCCTACTGGCAATTTACTGTAAATTTACAGTTTACAAACAACTAGTACCCTTTCTAACATCATGATTCATGGACAGTAAGCTCCTGACCACAGGATCAGTTTTAACTGTTTCGTTCTTAATGAGCTGACCATAAAAACACTAATACATTAGTCTAACATTGACTAATAAAATCAGTAATTAAAGTAACATAATTATAAACATAATTATCCAGAACAGCCTGTATGGGTTTCTGCATGTAGTTGACAGCATTCACTCAGATCTAGAACTATTGTATACAGTATATTTAATTTCTGGGACTAGCAGGTTTTTACTATAAATTATATTATATTATATTATATTTGTAGCGCAATGCAAAGGTAAAATGCAAATTACATTAATTTATATGTAAGTCCTGTTGTTGTAAGTGAAAGGAAGAGCTGAAGGTAAAACTTGTCCAATCCTTGACATATCCAATCCTAAACCAACACATTTTTCTTAATTATCCATTGTGCAAGAAAATCTGACATACAGTACCAAATACTTTTTATCACAACTGCGCTAAATTAATTGATCTAGACTCCAGTTCATAAACTAATGAAGGCATCTTCTCCATCTGAATCCAAAAATTTGTACAATATCCTCATTTTCTTGTGTTTTGTTTTTGCCTTTTTAACATCACTGTACACTTCATCCCTGATGATCTGCCTGGTTTGCAATGTGTTCATATTTTTGTAAGTATTATCAGGTCTACTGTGTACCAGACCTTTCAAGTTCACTCTTTGTTTGTCTTCTGTGCATGAACGATTTCGCTATGTTTCTTAACCACGCCTTCCGATTTGAATTGTTAGCTCCTGACTGACTGACTGATTTCTGACTTACGTTTTTGTATTGTTTACCTCATGACTTGTTTAGCTACCTGCTGCACCAAGAACTCAAACCATTTCTAAGGCTTTGGAACTTTAGCAAAATGCTGAGAGCCTGTCACGTCGTGCGCCCAAATCAGTATCGCTCCTGACTAACTCCGAAGCTCACTAGGTAGGCTTGAAGGTGTGCGAAAGAGCGGGGCCGCCTAACTAGGCACGGTTGGTGAACCATCGCCGCTGATGATCCCGGCCTTCTCTATAAAACACACTATAAAACATAGCGGGGAGTATAGCTCGGGTCGGTTGGGCTCCTGGACTTTACCACACGGTGTGAGTGCAATGTGTGCGCAGAGCGAGGAAGAATGGCAAGCTAGTGGGGCAAATGAGGACTTCAAAGAGGCGAATGCGTCTTGATCTCTGTCGCAATAGGACAGCCGTGAGCACACTGCTGGAGCTTCTGCGGCTCTTCAGCTCACGCGTAGCTGGATTATGTGACCCTGCCGCCGAAGAGGAAAAGGCCGCAAGGTGGATCACATCACGGCCCTTGTTCCCAGCCGGGCAAAGCCGCCCAGCCGCCGGATGTCAGAGAGGACTCCCGTCTGAGGCCACGCCCACAGAGAGAACTGGGAGGGGCCGGGCCGGTCCTCTCCAAAAGAGGAGAGTCAACGTGAGCGGACGGTTGCAGGAGCTGCTGTTCAGGCGGGCCCACGCTGCCGCTCTATTCGCTACCCACCGTTCACCAGCCTGTGCCCGCAAGCCAGCAGGGCACTGCCCAACCAAACCTGCACGTGCACCACATTCAAAGGCCAACAAAAAGGCCTATTTTGTCTTTTCCCTATAAAGTGTTTAGGTGAAATTCCATCCATTCAAGTGTGACAAATATGCTAAATAAATAATAATAATAATAACTTTTTCACGGCACTGTACATGTAATCAGATTTTGCCACTGGGATGAAACTATGGCAGGTGGAGTTATAGCACATTCATAATCATACTAAATTCACATTGATGTGAATAAAATTATTTTTATGTAATATTTTGGCATTTATGCTTTTTAGTACCCTTGTGACTCAATAAGAGACAATTCACAGATTATTTTCTAACAGCGTGTATAATGTATTGGTTCTGTTAAAAAAAAAAATAATAATAAAAAACGCAATACTACCAAAATACTTCCTTTCCCTCTCCATCCTCCCTCCTTTAACCCTTACCTTCCCCATTTTTCCTAAATAAATTACCGCCGTCCGTGCACATAGGGTCGAACCCATTACAGAGCCAATATGCACAAATGGAGAAAACTTGGAACAGTGGTGAACTTTACCAGGAGTGACCAGCCTACTGAAATTACTAAGATTATTAATTATTAAGAGCACAACAACACAACCAGAATGTCCTAAAAGAACACTTAAAGAACTGCAGGCATCACTTGCCAAAGCGAAAGAGAACTTGTCTCACATTTGCCAAAAAACATCTTGATTATTCCCAAGACTTCTGGACAAATATTCTGTGGACTGATGAGACATAAGTAAAATTTTATGAAAGATGTGTGTCCTGTTACATCTGGCAGCCTTAAGTTTGTGACCTCAAGCTCAAGCGCACTTGGATTATTTAGCAGGGCAGTGAACCAAAACACAACAGCAAGTCGACCTCTGAATGCATCAAAAGGTCTTTAAGTGGCCTAATGAAAGTTTGTATTTAAATCTGACCAAGATCCTGAAACATCATCATTTAAAAATTGCATTTTTGCGGAACCTTAGATTGTAAGTAATTTGATCTGCGAATGTTTTGTAAGTCAAGAAAAATTTTTAAATATATATTTTTTTAAATGAGCGAGTAGCTTGATATGCGAGTAGTACGCACGCATTTGTCTGCCGAATGTAACGTGTTCCAACGGTTCTTCTCTTGCACACTGCGGGATTAGTCTTAGTCAACATCTGTGTACGTGTGTACTGTTTATCATAACATCGTCACCACATGTGTGTGCATAAAACAAAAGCAAGTATCATTGTAGAGATTTCTTGTTAAAGAGATGTTTCCCGACAGAGCAGTGTTTCCATTAGTGTGTGTGTGTGTGTGTGTGTGTGTGTGTGTGTGTGAGAGAGAGAGAGAAAGTTGTCCCACACATTAGCAACCTCCCTCCTTTCTTATTTGAGAGGAGGGATGGGGCTACTGAGTAAGACGAGAGAATGGAGAGAGGGAGGGATGGAGTCGTCCTACATAGTAGCCCCCTCCCTCCTCAGCTTCACATGCGTGCTCGCATGCATGCACACACTAACGGAAACACTGCTCTGCCAGGATTCTTTTTAAAGGTAAAGTACATGTAATTTTTACTTCACATTTTGTATTAATTATTTTTATATAAATATTGTGGCTGTGGAACATCATCAAAATCTGCATTATTTCGCAAGCGGAAATTTGCTTTGACATATGAGTACTTTGATATACAAGCATGCTTCCTGGATGAATTATTAAATGTATTATAGTTTTACTTTCAGCTTGGCCTAAAATATAAATACATTCAGTTTGTACTCTGATCTCGCCCTATCCGTATTTTGGCACTGGAAGTCTGACCAGGAAATACGAGTGTCATGTTTTGTTCGCTGTTCGCGATATCTCACAAACACAAAGGCCTATTTTGTCATTTCCATATAAAGTGTTTAGGTGAAATTCCATCCATTCAAGTGTGACAAATATGCTAAATAAATAATAATAATAACTTTTTCACGGCACTGTACATGTAATCAGATTTAGCCACTGGGACGAAACTATGGCAGGTGGAGTTATAGCACATTCATAATCATACTAAATTCACATTGATATGAATAAAATAATTTTTATGTAATATTTTGGCATTTATGCTTTTTAGTACCCTTGTGACTCAATAAGAGATAATTCACAGATTATTTTCTAACAGCGTGTATAATGTATTGGTTCTGAAATGGAGATGCCTCACAACTGTTTATACGCCTCCTGGGTCTCTGTGAGACTGGTGCTATGTGTTATTGACATAAGTGCATTTATTTATTAAAACTTGGATTCCACTGGTTTTAAGAAGCAGCAGCAGTGGCATTAGAAAATCATTGTGATGGGGAGGACTTTGATGAACTTAGTCCTGTGAGATCCAGAATAGCACAGTGATTACCAACATTTGTCTGAAGAAAATACATTTACTTGAACCCCTTGTTCTGTATAGCAGGGTATATGGAGCTTATATCCCTGCAATCTGATCATTAGAACACACCTTTCACTGTTCACCTTACCTGCCAATTTCTAATACCACGTTACACATTTTAGACAGTTTTAAATATTTTTACAGATTTCCTTTCATTCATTATACAGCTTTTCAGTCAGCTGTTTAAAGGAACCCATAACCTATGGGCCCCCATGAATCAGACTTGTTGGTCTAGCATATCCCATGGTTTCTCATTCAGATTGGGATCTGACAAACAGGCAAATAAATCAAGGTTGTTGCCCTAATTCCTCATATCTCAATCTGACTGATCCCATCTCACAATTTGCATTGTCACATGACCTATTCATTATGTTCATGGCCAAGTACAGTATTTCTCCAGAACTGAACCTTCCTGAGCACCTGGGGCATCCTCAAGCAAAAGGTGGCGAAGTGCCATGTGTCTAACATCCAGCAGTTCTCTGATATCATTATAGAGAACAGGAAGAGGTGCAGCTCTGGTGAATTCCATGCCCAGGAGGATTAAAGCCGTACTAGATAACAATGGTGCTTGTACAAAATATTTTGACACATTGGACACAGTTTTGACATGTCCACTTAGGGTGTATTCATTTTCGTTGCCAGTTATTTAGACGATAAAGGCTGCATGTTGAGTTATTGTTGGTATCGTCCCTTGAGAACATATAAGAATCATATAATATTTGAAATATCAAAATATATA